>JAWWMO010000138.1:36221235-36246563 GCA_035047845.1 Dendrocincla fuliginosa | reverse complement strand
GGAGACCTCACTGCAGTTACAACTTCCTTGTGAGGGGAAGAGGAGGGGCAGGCACTGATCTCTTCTCTGTGGTGACCGGTGACAGGACCTGAGGGAATGACCTGAAGATGTGCCAGGGGAGGTGGTTTAGAAGTCAGATATTAGAAAAAGGTTCTACACCCAGAGGGTTTTTTGGCACTAGAACAGGCTCCCCAGGGAAGTGGTCACAGCACCAAGACTGAAAGAGTTCAAGAAGCATTTGGACAATACACTGAGGCAGATGGTGTGACTCTTGGGGATGGTCCTGTGGAGGGCCAGGAGTTGGACTCGATCCTGGTGGGTGCCCTGCGATTCTGTGAAGTACACACACTAAACACCAGGCTGGAGTCACACTCATAACGTTCCGAAAAAGATCAAACTTCCAATCAGGTGTGGTACTGTGACAAGTTTTTGTGGCACCCTTTGTAGTCACTAAGACTCATGGATTTAGTCCTTTGTCATCACAGTGAAAGAAACCAATAATAGCACAAATATATTGACACAGAGTGTATATGGCCAAATAGGTAACAGAAGTTCTCCTTTCCCTTCTCCCTCAAAAATATGTTTGTACAATGCCACAATTCATAGAAATGCTGAAATAATAACATGAATATCTGGAATATCTGCATTTTAAATTATGTAGTGTTCATATTTTAGAATTAGGATATATGTAAGGATATGTGTTGTTGTTTTATGTTTCTTTTTCTTTTCTTTTTTTTTTTTTGCTAAGCGTTGTACATTCAGCAGTCTTTTCAGAAAGAAGGTTTTCAAAGTCATTAATTTCTCTAGAAGCAGAACTTGATGGATACAAACAACTATTTCTCTTGCACTATAAGCTTCTTCTCAGTGCAGGAATATATCACTTTTTGTCATCTCTGCCTCCACTATCAGTTTCAGTAAAATGATTTACACTAGGTTCCAGTGAACAGAGTGGAAAAGAAGAAAACAAAAATAACAATGAACCAATTGCTTATATCTTTGATCATTTCATTGACCCAGAAATCCCTTAAGTAATTTCAGGCACATGAATAGTACTATGACTCCAATAGAAATTGCTCCTAGAAGTGTAAGCGTAGAATACTGTGTCTAGAATAAAGATTAAAAATCTCAAGCATGAAGCACACAGTAAGGATTTCACAGATTTTAAGTAAAAATGAGTCTTCATATTTTTCTTATATACTTTTTGTGCATTTTATAAATACTTTTCTTTTTTTTTTTTTTTTCCCTAATGCAAGTCTTTGACAGGGATTCTGAAGTTCTAACTTCCATTTAGAAACACTGAAGATTGACAAAAAAGCCTACTGCCACACAAATTTCTACCAGCTGGGGATTTAAACATCCAAAGAAGCACGAATAAACAAGACATTAACTTGCATATTAAATTCACTTCAAGACTGTGATTAAAACACAAAAACACAACCAACAAAAACCCAAATTCCAAATCCTAAAACATTTCTTTAATTTGGAGTGGAATTCATGTTTATTTTGGGTTGCTGTAGTTATCCTGAAAATGAAAAACCTGACTGGACATATGTACAAATGGAGCAACCTCTCATTTAGCCCCCTTTACTGCCTATTAGGGTGGAAGTCAAAGTTGTGACACTAACACCTTCATCCAATGATACCACCTTAGGAATCATTAAAGTGGCAAGTCCATGAAGGTAAGGTGCACCAAAAAATTTTCATCTGCAGGAATTAATATATTTTTAAGTCTGTAATGAGGCTTAATGATGAACAACTGCTTACTTTAAATAAAATAATTTTTCAAACTGAAAGAAAATTGCTTTGAATCACAATCTTGAGAATTCATCTGTCAGCCTTTTAGTATAAAATTCATGAAAATTCACACAGTCCCAAGAAAGGACAATAGTAATTGAGAAAACCCTTCACATGTTAGAGGACTTCAATAATTTTTAGAATTCTGGCCATTCATACATCACTGAAATGTAATTCACATGTTGAGCATGTACTGACCCACATCAAGTAATGTGCCCTTTTAAAGTTTTAATAATGAAAAAATGGTACCGTTACAATATGACCTCCAAGGCTCAAGAAATTGCTCCACATAGAATTTTATTCTTACAATTTATTAGTTAGTTTAAAACATATTTTTGTATACTGCGACTGACTTCATAAACTACTATTTACATTTATTAGCTTTAGTAGAGCATATTCTTTATAATTAATGGTATATTCAAATACAGTTAAACCAGAACAACAATTCAGATTTCATTCTGAGGCTCACTGCATTGCTAATTTCAAAGACTAAGGATGACAGCAGCTAATTATTATGTTTTGATGTTCTTTTAGTATTTGTCTGCTGGAAAAAAAAACACAAACCCTCTCCAAAACCACAAGGTATTTTAACACTTATATGTAGTTTCCTGTTTCATTACACAGTTATTAAAACTTGAATGAAACATTGTTTTTTTACTATTTAGCCAATTCTATAATTAAAGAATTCTTCACACCTTGCAGAACTGTGCTACACAAAATAATTTTTCTGCAAAAATGTACATACTGTCAGATTTTAAATATTTATTAAAACAGTCAATTAGCCAGGGTCTCCTTCTGATTTAAAGTTCTCAAAATCTTACCTTTGACCTAATTGTATTTTTCTACTGTAGGTAGTTGCATGAAAAACATGAATGTATTTTATAAGGACTGTAGTTTTAGAAAAACAGATGCTCCCTCAACTATGATCACTGCATATTACTATGCAAGATTGTTGCTTACATTTTTCTAAAGCCTCTTGGACTATTACTTGTATGTAGAAAATCCGTGACAAATAGCGTGGTCTGTCATTGCAGCCAACAACACATTTAAAAAGGAGAGAGCACATCTAAAAGCAAAATAGTTATTTACAAAAAAGTTTCCAATGGAACATCACAGTCTATAAGTATCTGAGAATGTGTCAATGAGAGTACAAGAATATGAGGAAAAAATCATTTAGCTGTACTAATGCTTTGAAGCAATGTCTTTGCAGTAGTACTATCAAAGCTGGCAAACAGTGTTTTCTTTTGTGAGAATTTACCCTTCCCGGTGGTAGGCAGGATTTTGATTTAGATCAGATATGAAAAAGCCACCTGCCTGAACTGAGAAATAGAGTTGGCAACCATCACCCAAAAATTTCCCAGAGGGAACAAGCACACTGGGAAAACATTCAATTCTTATAAAGTAGGACTACAAGTCATACTAGGAGACTGAAACATCTCTCATGAGGAAAAGCTGAGAAAGCAGTTCCTGTGTAGCCTGGAGAAGAGACAACAGAGATCTTACCAGTCCATACCAGTATCTTAAGTTCAAGTGTCAAGAGGATGGGGCCAAACACTTCAGTGGTGCCCAGCAAGAGAATAAGGGGCAAAGGACACAAAGTGAAACATAGGAAATTCTATCTTAATATGAGGCAAACTTCTTCACTTTGAAGGTGAAGCAATAGGCTGACTGGAGATCCTAGGCACCCTGTTCTAGATAAAACTGCTTTAGCAGGGTATTTGGACTAGATGATCTCTAGACGTCTCTTCCAACCGCAACAATACTGTGATTCTGCTACTGTGAAGAAATATTTTTTGATTCATTAAATATATAATCACAGTATTAAGCAATTTTACCCACTGATCTTTCACAATGATGCAAATAACACACTTGGCACAAAAAGACTTTCCCATACAGTCAGTTGCAGCTATTGTTGACAACTAGAGAATTTTATGGTACTCAGATGTAACTATGAAAATTAGTTTACTTATTTTCTTATTTTAAAATCTTTTTCAAACAGCCATATTTGAAAATACTCTGAGACCTTTCAATACAGACATCTGGTACAAATAATCATTACAAAGGGAAAAGATCCACTAAATTGTATAGCTCAGCTTTTTTCCTTAAGTACCAGCAGAACTGTATAGAAATCTGCAATAGGCACATGTTGGGATGCCTCGCTTATAGTTTCCCCAGATTAATAGCCATGGGGGAAAGTATTTGTGGAAAAATACAGCTCGAGTACTGTGGCCAAGTGCTCAGCTGTTAGGGGCTGTGTTAAGCCAGCAGGGAACCTTCAATTTCACACGTGAAAGGATGAAAGGATAATTCCTATGCCAAACCTAGGCCTCAAATTAAAAGTCTGGTGCATCTCTAATTCTATTTGACATGACTCTCTCAGAAGGGTTAGACTGAGTAAGTATATTAAACTGAGCTCTATTTACTAAAATTGTATGTTTAAGAAACCAGAGGGACAGACCCAGTAAAAAACCTGAAGTTTCATCTAGACTCACAAAGGACTGGGAAAGGAAGAATTGCCAGAATTTACTATTCAGGAAATCCGATTCAAATGGACCAGTTAGTTGTTAACAGATAAGCACAGATCCAAAAACAAGGGCTCAGATGTCAGCATGTCGAAACAAAGGTGCATCAGATTTCTAGTTCAGAATCTGGCCTCCTGCCCCAATTAAAGAGAACCTGGTAAATACATTGCTCAGATAGCACACTCAGGTAATACTATAAACCTCTGCACTGTCTGACCAGGTGACTAACAAGTATTGCAATAAGGCACAGTGTATGAGGAAGCTTTCACTAAATCACTCCTGTGAAGAACCTCCCAGCATGGAAGAAATAAACAAGCACAATGCATACTATATTAAATACCAGTTACATAAATTTCTGTTAAAGAAGTCCACATTGTTTGAGAGGACCACAGCTATTCCCTAGTCAAGTAGTATGAAGTTCTGCTTGCTCTCAGACTTGTGTTTGGAAAGGTCTTAATCTTTAGTCAGCTAAAATCAAGTTTCCAAATAATACCTCCAAATTTTTTCTTTACATAATAGTTAATTGTCATGCGTACCATGTGCATGAGAAGTGTGCATTCCATATTTTCAGAAATCCGTAAAATCTTTACATCAAAAGAATTCATCTGGATGTAGAAAAACAAAAGATTCCTGAGATAAACCCTAGATATTTTAATTGGAGCTATTTACCAAGCAAATATGCAGAGTGCTAGAGAGAGAGTTCTTGTAATCTTTCTCCATTTGCCCATGGCGTGCAAAACGCCCAATATGTAGGATGAAACCTAACACTATCAATCCATATAAATAATCAACTAATCCAAGCAGACATACGTAAAGGCTACTTGTGTGCATTGCAAAGTCTGCCATAGGAGGGAAATGGAACCCAAGAATATTTTTTTTTTAATTTAAATTTATTCCCTATAGGAACTACCTCCTGCCAAACCTCTGAAGTATCCAAGGCTGGAAGCTTACTTTGGATGAGGCAGTAAAAGGCTGTCATATGTATCTCCAACTCAAAGCATTTAGAGATACAACTTAGCAGCTTCTGGTTGCAATTTGTTACCAACAGTGAAACAGCAGTAATAGCTGAGACTTCTCAGCCACCAGACTTCTGAAAGTCATTATAATGTTTGACTGACATGGCAAAGGGTCAAGAAATGTTCACCTTTACTGATTAGCCACAGGAAATGAACTGTTATACCTTTTTCTTTATGAAATGTTCTTTTGTCCCTTTCCCCCCAACTTGTCACAATCCAGCACTTCTGCTTTCTCTTCTGAACTGTGTGTCGTTCAAAAGATCCTAAAATGCAGAAGAAATTCAAGCTTTTAACTGTACTCATGCCTTTCTATTTTTGCTATTCTTTAGCCCAGACCTAGAGAGGACAAAGCTAACAGAGCCAAAGCCTTTTTCTACCATAGCAGTGTAAGACAACTAAACCCCTCTCTGTCTCTGGTCTATAGTAATTAACACAGAGAATCTCAAGTGTGTCACCAGCCTGAGAAGCAGAATAATGCCTTTCTCTGCTTTCTGGTCATTCACTTAATGTGCGCTGACTTTCAAAGAAGCTGCTGAAGCACATTAGAAAGGCAAGTGCTAGTGTCACAGCAAATGACTAATAGATAAAATTATTGCCTCCTCCTTCCCAAGAAATATTTGGATGTTATATCATTATTTCTTTCTTTCTAGATAGCAACAGAAGAAGATATTTAAAGAATGACTCAAACTCAGCACAAGCATTAGGGACATTACAAGCTATGACACCAATGTAAGCAACAGAAGCCATTTTAAAGCAGACTGTATTAGAAGAAAAAAGTCCCTGCCCATGGTTATTGATGAAATCACTTCTCAAAGTTCAAATAAGTATATTTTTTTTCCCTGAGATCAAAATTGTATGAGTGTGGTGGGTTTAGCTGTGAAGGAACCTTAGTCCCAGCTCAGGTGGTGCGAGAACGATTGCCAGAGCGGCTCCTGGATGGTCAGACAGGGAAGTTTCCTTAACACATTAGAAAGGAAAGAAGCAGAAATTGAAAAAAATAAAGTTGTTTCTTTTTTCAGAGGTCATTAATACAAACATAATACAGACAAGGGATTTTTTAAACAACATTCACAGATACAGCAAAACACTAAGAGACTGTTTTTCAAGGTCAATGAGCAGCCCACTGCTACTGCTGAAAATTACACAGCTGAAAAATCAGAATACATACATCAATAGGAAGCAAATTTGCAAGACCTGAAATGTTCAGCAAAATTCCTTCAAACCAGAGAGAAGGCAGACGAACTAGAATTTAGAATCCATACCATGCTGACAAAATATTTTCTGGTAAAACTATCAGCTCCTGACAATGAGTTCTTATATTTTACAGCTTAGTAAGAGAGACACTATAATATTGTGACATAATACTTTTACTTTTTAGCACTGACTCTAACTGCTGGGTCAGGTCTGCAGTGACTGAAAAAAAAAGAGCAAGTATGGGCAGATCTGGCTACCAAGGCACTTTAGCCACCAGACCAGGAGGTGAGCTGCATTTTCACTCCTACACAAATCCATGTTACACTTGGTGATCTCACACCAGATCTGCTACTGCAGTTGTCAGCTCCCTTCCTTTTTCCCATGTGATGCCTCAGTTGTTCTACCTTCTCCCCACAAACAGGAAATCTGAAAAGTTCCCAGAATGTACGTTTGCCTGATATATTTTTACCCACTGAAAAATTATCACTGAGAGATTTAGTAGCAACATTTGCACAGTATATTTGGTCAAAGGTCAATGAGGCTATAAAATTTTGTGGTAACTAAAAGGTTGCTGATAAAGTTATTGTTGGGAACAGGCTGTAATACACACAGATCAAAAGTCAATTGTAAATAAGGGGAGAGCTTTTCTTCACCAAGTTTAGTCACACAGTGCAATGAGATAAAACCTTCTAAATTAAATTCTTGCTTATCTGTCCTTGCCATTTTCCCGACATGACATATTCTTTATTTAACGGTACAAGTCCATCAAAATGAAATTAGATTTTGCCCTTAATTCAAAGAGAGAAAACCCTCATATTTTTATTTTCCTGTTCTATAAAAGCATACTTATGACAGGCAATAGGTAAGTTCTTGAATTTCATTGCTGACTCATATGCCAAACAGAAACATTAAATGAAATTGTTTATGAGGAGACTGAATTTTAAGTAGTATATTATAGCTGTAAATATAAGCCAATGACTCTTGCTATGCAATCCATTACAAATCTGCTAGGCAATCAAAATTCAATAAGATGCAATCCACTGACATTCAATAAACATGTCAAAATAATGCTTATAACAAATAGTGAGAAATCAGTATCCTTTGTCGACCAATGAAGATACCTATTTAAGGCAAACTTACCAAAGCCAAGAACCCACAGTACAAATTAGACAATTATTTTGACTAATTCAAGTACTCAATCTGACTTCAATTTTAAAATCAGGAAACTCATTAATTTTTATTAATTTTACAGTCAGCAACATCTCTGATTTGTATGTTTTATAAATGATGGCTGCTCAATAGTCACTGGTATAATTACAAATTCAATAATTACATTGAAGTGGCATTTGAATATTCTTATTTTAAGAAAGCTTTAACCTATGGTGTTAGTCCAGAAGCATTCCATACAACTGCAAAGAAAGCACTTAGGTTGTATAATTGCTCTGACTTCCATGTCATGTTTTCAATTCATGCTTCATTGTGGTGGAATAGATGTTTAACTTATAAGTGAATTTGTTGGTATCAACCAAAACCACTGAAGAAACTTGAAAACCTTTACTAAGAATAGTCACAATGTTCAACAAATAAAATTTTACTAAAGTCAATATGTTTATAAGCAAAGAAGAGAAAGGGAAAAAAAAAAAAAAGAAAACAGAAGAAAAAGGAGCTTGTCAACCTCACAGCCTGTGTATCTCTAGATGGTAAAGATTTCTCCCTCTATTCTTATTTCCAAATGTAGTCCATAATCATCTTAAGTGGTATAACACGAATAACAACTCTTCACATGGCAAAGAATACATGAATACATTAAAAATATTTTAAACCTCAATTTCTAGTTTTTCAGTGACAGTCTAGGTACTTAAATTTATTTCCACTCACAATCAATTTAAGGTACAGATAATAGAATTTAAAAAGAAGTCATTAGTTAGGCAGGTATATCCAGTAATTTGCTACTGCAATTGCACATATAAAATTAGAAATAACCTTTAATAAGGACATATTTTTAAGAAAGAAACTGGCATTGGCAGGAGACGGTAATCATTTATGGAATGTCAAACTTGGGGTGTGAGAAATATGAACAATTTTAATACCTGTGATCTAAGTTTCCACCAAACTGTGAAATAAACAAATTAACACATAGCCTGTGATATGCCAAGGGTATATCATTAACTACTTGTATTTTTTATTTCCCTTTTTCAATTTACATATCGCAGATGGTAGCTGTTAACATGTCAGCACTCATAATGTAGAAAATAATTTATTTGCTGAGCAATGCATTTTGGTTGAACAGACGTTCATGCGAAATTTAGTAAATTGCTCTGATTAAATAAAAACTGAAGTCACAATTTTCATTTAAAATACTTGAAATCCAACAGTTATCTTGAAGTTTACTTTTGTTACTTTAAGAGTGAAACTGAGTAAAGAAGTAAATTTAATGTAATGTTTTACTCATGTTTTTTTAAAAAAGTTTTCAAGATGATTTTCCAATTCCTTGATTGAGCGAAAAATCAATAACAAAATATAACTCTCCATTCAGACTTATCATAAGAACACTTTCAATAAAATTAAAGTTGTAAGATTTGAGTAAAAGCATACTAAATAAAAAGAAGCTAACTGGCTACTAACAGTCACATAGAAATTGCTCTTCACTACAAGAAGGCTTAGCTAAAAGTAAACCATCTCTAAATGAATGAAAATCAGCAAGATCTGCTGCAGGTGTTTTTTATTTTGTTTGTTTGTTTTTTCAATTGCACATCACTTATTTAGCAACCAAACCCAATTCCACATACTCTTGAAATCCCTTTGCTGTGTAAGATCAAGTCTAATGAGTTGTTGTTTTTTTTTTTTGCCATAATGTGAAGAAATGAATAGCAGTGTACCTTCTATCTTTTGGTAAGTTGTCTACATTACTGACTTTAAATCCAGTGTTTCTCAAGTAACTGAAGCCATCATGAAACATTTTTCTGAAGAAGTCCTCTTAATTTTTTTTTTGTTGGGATCCTGTTAAGTCTTGTTATGGACCACACAGTTATTGCAAGTTATTGCCTTCCTCAGTGACATGTAATATATGCGATTGTGATATTAAGTCTGTTTTAAAATGATGAAAAAGAACTTGAAACTTTATCTATTTCTTACCTGTTTTATACTCCAAAAAATGTTAACATAACTTTTAAAAGGATATAAAATGAGCAAACATTTCCTTTCACCAACATTTCCATAAGAATGTCTTGTTCTCCCAGGAAGTACAGAGAGGATTAAAAACTTTCTTCAAATTAACTCAGACTTGTATTACTCAGAAAGGTACTTTCTTTTCCTAACAGCTACATGAATTATTCTATAAGGTTCACTGTACTCATTAAGCCTGAACACACTTCACAAGTAGAATCACAATGTAAATTACCAGAATTACAGATGTAGGTTGTTGGAATCTCATACACAAGAAAAAGCAAAATATAGGTGCACAAACACATCATTTTAGAATTAAACCAACAATTTACATATTACTTTTTTGATGGATTTAAAAGAGTATCAGCAATTCTATATCTAAAAAAATTATTTTAATACTTTTAATTGGTCTATTTAAAGGTTTTGACTTTGTAACTTGACATTTATGCTTCACTAGAGAGTCAGGAATAACATTCTGGGCTCCACTGAAAGTTTAGTCAAGCAAAATTCAGATATATACATAGATACTAGGAGTAAGGTATATTATATATTTTTCAAATTTTATTTGTGAATCTTTTACTGTTTCTCAACAGATATAACACAAACCTTGATTTTCTAATCAACTTCCTTTTAATACAACATTTTCATTCAGATCAAAATCTAATGCTGAATTTTTACATGCCCTTTTCATGCAAAGAGCCTTTTAAAAACACTTTACACTGTGAATAAATTTGGGGAGCAAGGAAGAAGGCAACAACAGTTTTCTTTCAGTAAGAAAACTCACCTATGGTTCATGGTGCAATATAAGAATGGGTGTACATAACTGAACTAATCAACCACTGGATTCAACTATCCTGTCTCCAAATGCCAGGGAAAGTTAAAGAAAAAAATAGGACAAATGTACACAATACTTCCCCCAGTGCTCTTAAGAATTTTCATTAAAGGTAGTTTCAGGATCATCACATATTTCTGAATGAATTTTCCAACCTTCCCTTGAAGCTGCCTACAGTGCAGCAAACACAGAATTCCCCACTGAATCCTACAGCTGCATTATCTGTGTTTCATAGAAACTTTGGCTTCCTTGGAAACCAGTTTCTACCAGATTCAACTGATATTTTCTATTGTACAAGATAAATAATGCTTATTAAAGAATGGGTGCTAAATATATTCCCATCGTATTCATATGAGGATGTGCAAGTACACTTAACTATTGGCAGGCAAGCCTGGACTTTGTGATACTTATATATCATCAAGATATGCTTATAACAGTAGATTTGAAACAAAAACACCAAATTGTATGTCAGTACATTACAAACAAACAACAAAAAAAAGGCAGCAAAAGAAATAACCGGAATTCAGTTAAGGAATAGTACAACAGTTAGCCTAAAGGAGAATTCTATCCAGACATTATCATGGTTTAAGAATGGTGCTCCCCAATTCAGTGCCCCCACTGACACTCTTCCAAACCACTCTGCCACTCTGTCACTTCCCCTTCCCCCCCGGCAGCCTTGCTATTGCTCTGGGGATGGTGTTCAGAATTGGAGGCACAAAGGTGAAGATCATGGATTGATATAAGAACAACTTACTGGAAACAGCAAAGAGACGAGAAAATTAACAGTAACAGCAACAATATTCATAACAAAAGGTATAAGACAAAGACATAATTTACAGAGAAACACATGACAATAAACAAATAATGATCTGCTCTCCCTCAACATGGTTTCTCCTCAGAAGAGAGAGTCCTTTTTCTCTGTCCCCAGCAATGTCCTGAAGTGGCATAGAAAAATATCTGGGCCTTAGCCATATCCTCTCCCAGCTACTGCAAAAAAGCTAACCTGTCCTGGCCGAAAGCAGGACACATGGCAGCCTGAAATGTGAGACGTTTTAAAAGCTAAAGTGATTTGAACAGATAAGACAAATATCACAATCAATTTATATGATTTCAAACATACTCTTAGCAAAAAATTAAAAATTCGTACTGCTGTTCAAAAATGCCTCAACACTTTCTTAAAGTCTTGCTACAGGAAAATAACCCTGTGAGGCTGAAGTATAAGACTGTACCATAATCATAAATCTATAACTACAGATTTACAGCAACAGTTATATCCCTTGTACTGCTGATGCATTATCTCACTTTCATGGTTAATAAAATTGAAAATTAAGACAAAAACTTTAAAAATAGAATTAAAAAATAAAGAATAAATCTCAAATTCACTTCATAAAAGGAAAGTGTGCATATGTTTACAAACATAATAAAATATTTAAACTCTAAATATTCGATTTGCCTTTTGCACTAATTTAATTTAAACAACTATGAACTGATACTACTAGACTATCCATCTCCAAAGTACATAGTTATAACATGACTAAGATTTCTGGCACATATGACTGTGACATAATTGTAAGGGCTGGCTGGCCAGCTCTGATGTCCAAATGGGATGCTACTGAACCACCAGGGAAACTTGCCATTGAAAGTAAAACAGAAATAAAGTACTTCAGTCACCTCTCTTTTAAAGAATTTAGAATAAATATATAACTGCTTAAATACACCTAATAAATTATATGTTGCAAGTATTTGGCAGTTACAGCTTAAAAAATGAAAGTCCATTTTTTATATATATTAGAAAATCAGTGATATAAAAGATCCCCCATATGGCTTCCCTTTAAAAAGAAAAAAAAAAAAAACCAACATACAGTTGGAGATTTTCTAATGCCTTTGTCTATCAGCAGAGGAATGCATTTTTATTATATCCCAACTGTTACAAGTTAGAACTGAAACACCAGTGAAAGACATGCTGTGATTCTTTCTTCAGAAGAAAACAGACAACTTAAAAAAAAAAAAAAAAGAAAAAAAGAAAAAAGTGTCCTGTTCCTGTTGATTTCTACTATCAAGTACATAATCTCTGAAGATCAATTCTCATGTAAAGTTCAGAAAATACAATTTCTTTGTATGAGAAATACTTCTATTATGAAAAATCTTTTTCAAGCTGAACTCAAAATTACACACCGTAGTTTAAGGAAAAAGAGATTATTTAAGCAAAATTCACAAAAACTACATATCAGGACTCACTGTCACTAGTTACAAGACTGCTATTCCTCTTGGGGAAAGCCTGAAAAACATGTGGAAGTAATGTTTATCTGTCACATTTTGTCAAAGTCTCCTCTTTGACCTTTATTACTTTTAGTACAGATGCAGTGAGCTTTTCAAGTACTGCTATACTAGATTTAAAAACCTTATTTACTGAAAAAGCATAAATCTTTTCTCATGAAAACAGTCTGTTTCTTCTGAACATATGAACAGGTTTTTCCCGTTGTATTCAAAAATACTTTTCTTATTTTGTATCATTTCATAGAAACTGCACAGAAATAGAAGATTATGCTCTCAGGAAGAGAAAATAAATGAAGGGAAGTAAGCTTTCCACAGCTGTGACATGTTTAGAACAGCCTTAGTTTTAGTGTTTGTGTTAAAATATTTAATCTAAAAATTATACAATGAGAGTTGGCTCTTTCTTAACATTAACACTAAAGTCCGTACTACAAGTACAGTAGGAAAAATGTAGACATACACTGTAGACAAATGGACATGTCTTGTACTTGCAGAACACTACGGATCCTTTCAATTTTCTTCATACTTTCACAGTAGAAGAAAGGGCAACCCTTGTGAAACAGTGGCAGTTCACACTCTGCTAAGAGCAGAAAAATTCCTTTAACAAAAAGCTAGGGAGAAATTTACAAGCTTCCTTTTTTTTGTGAAAGTTTGTGAAGAGTACAACTGAGTAGAGGAAAAAGGTATTTTCATCACTTTTTGTACTTTTCTTTTTTTGATTCATTGGCTGCTTTAATTTCATGTTACATCTCATATATAACATGTAGGTGATAGACTTACAGATACATACACATACAGCAGACACTAAGAAACACTGTAAGCACAGTTGTACATAAAAGAATAGTTTCACCTATGAGTTACTAATTTATGCAAATATCATTTCTGACTTTTTAAACTGAAAATCATATCTTGACATTCTCAGCCACAATGGAAATGATCCATATCTAAAACTCGACTAAAAGTGTAGCAAACCGTGAACTAATAGCAGAAGCTTCAGAAATAAGGCACGAAAATAACATAGCTTAATCCCATGCAAAAGAAAGCAGCATAGAGAAAAAAAAGAGACAAAATTCACATCCCTTACAGAAAATATGTATTCTTGTTCAATTCCTAAACCAGTTTTGAAAGTATACGTATTTTGACACTATGAAGAGGAAGGATCAATAGCCCCAGCCACTGGACATGCTGTTGACCTATGCTAATTATATAGTAGGACACATACACTGAAAGACATTTTTCCACATGCAACCTTGAATTTCCTGAAAAATTATGTTTCCCAGAAACAGAAATGTGGAAATTAAATGTATCTGATACATACAAATTTCTGGTAAATTGCTGCTTGCTTTCTGCTGGTGTTTTTCTTCCTTTAGATAGTCTACTTGTAGCTATGTTATTCACTACTCAGTCAGGCATTTACCTTTCTGTTATTACCAGCACACTTACATGGGCACGTAACTTAATTTCCCATCCAAAATTACCCAAACGAAAACTAGAACCATGAAAGAAGAGTGAAAAAAGAAAAGGAGAGCCGAAACAGCAGAAAAGCTCTGCAGGCTGGCATCAGTTAACATTTCACTTCTGTTTCTGTAAGCATGACCTTTTTTTTTTTTTCTTTTCTTTTCTTTCTGGAGATCATCCCTGTCTTAGCATATTGTCTTGCCAGAGCCTGAAGGGCAAATGATCTGCATCCCAATGAAATTTACATGTGATGAATACATGTTCAGAAATATTCCAGATCTGTAAGATTAATGTACCTTTTATGATTTTAATAATCATAACTCAATTTTATTAACTTGCACATTTGTGAGGAAACTAATTAACTTTTAAATGTAGTGCCTCCTTGGGGTAAAAAAGATGTGTTAGAGATGGAAAAAATATATGACTCAGACCTCCCAAACATGATGGAGTGGTGGTGAAATTAATGAAGGCAAAGACAAACAGGAGCAATATTAAGTGAAATTTGGCTTTAATTCTGCTCATATACTTAGAGACTCTCCATGTCTATATCACAATCCTGTGAATGACTAGCTCCTTTTGAAAAGAACAAATGTTTCTTAACAGTCCTAGACTGAAGACTCCACTAATCAGAACATGGATAGAGCCACACGCATGGGAACAATACCACCACCGACACTAAAAAAAAGAAAACAAGTTTAAATATCAGTTTTCACCATGTTTCATTCATTACATATCTAGTAGCACTCAGGTGCTCAAAAATTCATTAAACACAGACCACATATTACTAAAACTTTTCTTATACATATAAGAAGTTATTTCCGACTTACATGCAAAATCAGTATGAAGAAACAGAACAGAAACACTGTTTCAAAAAATTAATGCTCTGAATTTAAATCCTTTAATGATGTGGTGCCAACATTGGACAGTAATGAAAGATGACTAAAAAGAAATCAGTTGGACTTACAAAACTTTTTTAGGGGGTGGAGACGGTCCATTAGAGTAACATATAAGGCCGAGTTAATCAAGTTTGAGAATGTGTTATTAACACCTTGTACATAGAAAGAAACAGTCCTGGCCCACTAATACACAATTTCATTAGAAAAAGATGGCTATTGAAGAGATAAAACATTGCTACCAAAATATACAGGTCAGTGGCAGAAGTCACAACTGCACAAAGTCACCTGAATGCAACCACAGTGCTGTTTGCAAGGACCACCCTTCTCACACATCAAATGCTGCAGCAAGAGACAATCCAGAACAAATCTGCATTTTAGGCTTCTTTTATGATTCTGTGTTTCATCAGCATCCACAACTTCTGTGCTAGTCCTTCAACTTCTCTGAAGCCAGTTTGCACCAATTCTACTTGCTGTATCTGAGTACCATAAATTGTTGTAACTGAGGGCAAATAACACAGTTTTGTTCTAAATACTGAAGACAATTCCTTAGCTCCCACTGCATACCAAAGCAGAAATTCTCCCCTATAGTTGCTGATATTCAACAGATGGTACAGATTATGCCCTTGCCGTTTACATAGTAGTAGAACTGATATTGCACCGTAACCATGTCCTCAGCTGAAAAATAAGAGCAGATCTTGCCGCACCTGTACAAATAACTTTCAGCTATGAAAAAAGGAAAAAGAAAGAAAGTAGAACCCTAATGTAAGACTGATGATATCATTGTGGCACAAAGAACTAACTGGTTCAAACGGTACTCTTAAGAGTAACTCTAAGAGAATTTCTGTGTATAAACATGCCTGAATTTTTATTAAGATTCTAAAGAGGGAATTAGTGTGATAAACTTTGATTACTCCTGAAATGACAAAACATGGTCAAAATGATAAGGTTGTCCAAACATACATTATTTTTTCACGTAAGCACAAGTTTCAAATACTAACCACATCCAGTATATTTTTTTTGTTTGTTTGTTTGGTTAGTTTTTATGTATATATATATTTAAGATACAAAATGTCTGCAAAGGCATTTGAAGACATTCCATGTGATGATAATTCCATGTTTTAAACTGACCTTGTTAGCAATTTTGTGCACTGAACTGTGCTGAAAACTACAGCAGATAACACTTTACGTGTAACTCCTTGAGAAATGTTAAAAGGCAGGCAGGCAGGCATTTAAGGATAAAAGAAGTGATAACAAAACACAAAGCAGAAAGTTTCACTTTATCAATTAGATATTTTCCAAAGGTTAGAACTTTTCTGAGCTGAAATAAGAGTCTAATTAAGCTGGCTGTAAGAAAGATGACTAGGTATCATGACAAATGGCAAACCTCTAAGATTGCTTTTCATCTAACTGCAATGCCAAAACTCAACAATGACAGTTTGTGGGAGGAAGCACTTTCTGTTTTCATTGCCAGTTACCAATTTCGTCATAAAGTTTGAAATTTGTGCCCTGTTCTTTAATTTACTAATGCACTCTGGAATTAGATGAATAATAGAGAATTGCTACTGCAGTTTTGTACATTAATTTTCAGACAAATTCTATTCAAGGTCACTCCTACAGTTGTATTTCCTTGTGGGCAGGCACAGGTGGCTACTTTTTAAGAAAAACCATCTTTTCCTGGCCTGTTAGTGTCAATAAGTATCAAGAAGTGTAAAGAGACGCTTGGCAAAACTTTCACAACACATGACCTTTCTGTAGCTGAAATAGCATTTGCAGTATTGCACAAGATTACCATCTAAGAACATGTTTATTTGGCACCTATTACAAATGGGCTATGTGCCACCTTCACAGATGGCTCTAAGTACTCCCCACTAAACTATCATGTAGTTTAAGAAACGTGAGAGTCAAGGGCAGGGTTTCTTATATGAGAACATTCACGTGTTGTCACATTTAAGTTATCTGCCAATGTAATTCTTCCTTGAGCTAAATTAACCTTCAAAGTGTGAACTTAAATTGTGAACACAAGTAAAGGAATACTTGTTAGAGTGACCTATGAGGAAAGAACAGGAATCAAATTCCTGGAGTATTTTCTGCATATAGCTCACTTGCCTTCAAGGGTTTTAAAAGAAAATACTATCCTGTTGTACAGATGAGAAAAACAAATTGAACGATATTTCCAAAGTTGTAACACAATCTGCTGTGCATCTTGGAAACAGAAATCAGCTGATACTGGTACACAACACTTATCTCCTGTCTCAGGCACAGAGATTTATCTGTCTCCAGCTGACTTACACACAAATTAGATGCTGCAAAGAATTGAAACTGTTCACGTTTCCAACCAAGTCTGTTTGCAGAAACAGTCCACATTCATATTTCCTGAGACTTTTAAATGGGATTTTCCTAAGGCTCCAATGAACAGAGCTGCATGCTGACAGGTACTGACTAGGACTAGCAAAAAGGAAAAACACCTTGCCTAGTTTAGTCATATTAAAATAATGTAGCATTTGAATTTACCTGGATGCAAAGGCCAACTTAATTTCTATCACTAAAGAAAATACTACATTCATTAATAGCTAAACATGAAATGAGAAGTTTCACAGTTTATTTTATATAATACTGCATCAGGAGAAAGAAAAAGACTGAAAGGTGTACTATTTATTGGAAGAGTTTGCCTATACTGTAAAATCAGACACCAAGGCTTTTAAGCCAGCAATTTGCCATGAGAAGATTCCAAACAAGGCAATTTGTAAAACATAACTGGATTATTTTTTCCCTTTAAGTTTTGAGAACTGAGAATATTCTCTTTCCTGT
Organism: Dendrocincla fuliginosa; assembly: GCA_035047845.1. NCBI lineage: Eukaryota > Metazoa > Chordata > Aves > Passeriformes > Dendrocolaptidae > Dendrocincla > Dendrocincla fuliginosa. The sequence goes on along the minus strand of JAWWMO010000138.1, from coordinate 36,228,604 downwards.
TACTGATATTTTTAATGACCTCAGAGAAATGGTGACGATATTTGTGCCTCCTAGTCTCAATGTGAATTCAGACAGTAATGCTGGCCTCTCCAGGAAAGTAGTGCTCACCAAGGTTTGTGACCTTATCAAGACTCCTATGTATGAATGTCTAATGACAATTGGCCAATTAACTTACAGAAATAATTTCTGCTTAGTAGTGGGTTCATTGAAATATTCAAAGTCAAAATGAACAGAAATAACAAGCTTCAAATCCTAAATGGTGCAAGTATAGCTTTTAGTTTCCCCAGAATTACAGCTTTAGAAACCATTAAGAAGATAAATCAAGCAATATTTTTAAAGGGAACTCAATTTTTTTTCCAACTGTTTTCATCAGTAAATCTATTTACCAGAAAATTCATAAAAAGCATGCTCAAAATACATTTTACATAATTCAAACAGTTTCTTATTGAAGTTATGATATGTTTTAATATTTATGCTCTGGAGCCAGCATTAAAATACTGCCAAATAGCAAAACCACATGGAATTGTGACTAAAGAGTATCATCTTTTTAACACTTGAAACCCTTTGTACAGTTTGTCTATCTGTTATTAATCTACAAGTCCTTGATCCAAATACTTTAATAAATTACCATTAATTTTAAAAGAAATGCTAACCCAGTACTTTCTAGTTAATATTTTCTTAAATATATACCAAAATTTTGGTTGCAACTCATATATTCTAAGAGAAAATGACAGTTGGTAACAACTGCCTTTTTTCCCCCCTCAGAGAAGAATCTCATGAGATGTGGACATGACTACATAAATTTAATGATGTTTCAGAAAAGCAACATATTTACATGCCATTGTTCTGTATTATTTTTAAAGCTTACATGAAATTTATGCACAGAATGTCTCAGCTGGTGGCTTTAATTTTTTCTTTTGTATGCTTATCTGTTCCCTTTCACTAGTATGTGGTTTTCAGTTTTGCTTTCTAAAGGCTGTACTGACATCTCACCCACAAGTTCTGGGCCCTTTTGCCTCAAAGTCTATCCTCATGATATCAATAATGCAATACCTTTCTGCTATTGGGATGACACCAAAAAAAAAAAAAATAAAAAATTGTGAGCGACACTACGGAAGAGTGGAAGAATTTTTCTGGGCCCTCCTTGAATTCTGCTTACAGCTATCTGATTTCCTTGCAGAACTTCAATTCATTGCAGCTGCAACACAAACTGATAATGAAAAATCTAATTTCCTCCTCTTTTTTCTCCTTTATTCTATTTTGCCAATATTAATTTTCACTAACTATAAAATCCTAAGTTTCCTAAATTGTGAAAATTGAACATTTTCAGATTGCTTTCATCTGCTCATTTCAGTGATGGTGTTTAGTGCACCACTTTGGTGTGAATGATCCAATATCACTTCTGGAATGGGATGAAAGTTTTAATACAACTAGTATGTATTATGCAAAAAAAAAAAAAATCAAAACACATATCAGGAATATCAGGATATCAGAACTCGTGCAATGGGCTTACTCTTTAGAGCCTATATATGACCTTTATACTTAGAGCTGGTGCAATCCCAAAACCTCATCATTTTTTTCCTTAGGAAGAAAAAGATTGTTATATTCAAGGCAGCAGAAAAGCTTTGACTATGGAAGTTTCTACCATGTTCAACCAGAAATTGGTACAAATATAAATAATTTTCTTTTCTAAGAGGTTGTACGAATATATTTCCATATCCAATTATTATTAATATTCATCTATAGCTTATTCTAGGCAGAGGAAATATATGAGCACTCTTAAAGAAATGAGGATAAGAAACAGCCAGTTGCCAGGCTGTTGCCAGTATTTGTGAAAGATGAGGGTGTGTGGAGCAAAATCCAGTCGATATTCCTTTTGAAGATGGCAACTTGAACTGAATGAAAAATTATTAGTACTTCAGTGGTGCTTTTAGTACTTCAATAACACAAAAAGATATACTAACAGTGTATTTGAAATATTGCAAAAAAATCTCAAAGCAAAGCAACTTCTCAAATAAAATGAAATTTCCAATCCTTCAAGGGAGACCAGTGTAGGGCTTCGTGAATGGAACAGGAAAATGAGTCATTCTTTTAATGACAAAGTCATTGTAAGGGCTTTCAGGTACGTTCTAAAACTTCAGCAGTGACTGAATTGAACTGATACTGAATGGCCTGTACTGCATGTTAAAATAACATTTTTGCCTTAATGTAACTGTTTGAACTTTCTCCTCTTGTCATTAATCTGCACTGTCTAAAACCTCAGTTAATAGGTGCCCTCTACCATTTCAGGAGCTGTTCAACATGTGATTGTAAAAGGCTTCAAGAGAACTGCTGCACAAGTGTAATACATTGCTAAAAATTACTTGGCTTAATTAGGATCTGCTGAACTGGGAGCTGTTTTATTAAGAAGTCCCAGGAAACTGATTCAGCTAACAATATGGAATTGCAGTAAGTATTGTTGAAATACGACATTAGTAGCAGGAAATCAGTGTAACTGGGATGATTTTGGATAGCATGAAGTGGGTTTAATGAAGTGATAAACAGAAATAAATTGTTAATCCTTATCCTTAAATGCAACGGTTGTCAGATGCAGAATTAACATACACTTGAACACGCATAGGCAACACTCAAGTACAGCTGGCTTCAGGAGACCTCAAACCAAACAGTTCCACAAAAGGATCACAAGTATAAGATGATATCAGTCAGAATGATGAGAAATCTGATAACCAAAATAAGACACTTTTCTATCAGTGAAAAATTAAAGCTGTTTAAATGAAAGCACTAAGCAAGACACCTACTTAATACTTATAAAGACAGTTGGGATTAAATGGTACTGTACAATCCAGAATATGCAGCGTACAAATGCATGCATTGTGCGTGCATACATACATGTTCAAATGCAAACCATATCCAAACAAACTTCTACAATCAGAAGTCGTATCTTCTACTTCTTATGCCCCAAACACACTTCAAACACTCCTACAAATTATTTCTCATGTTATTAAAAAATAATTAATTTGCTAACATCAAATGTCAGACATAACTGAATTAGTGAAGTGTTGCAACACAAAAAATAATATCAGCATTCCTAAAAAAAAATCCATATTCATCTATAATCTTTAAATATCTATATACTATATATATCTATAATACTTTTAAAATTGTATTGCTCTCCCAGAAACATGCATGTATAATCCTGCACCTTACATCTGTTCATTACCTTCAGTCAACAGAGTCACTATGACTTTGGAATAAATGAAGTCAGCTCTGTGGGCCAAATCATTAATCAATCTTGCCACATCATTTCATTTTTCCTTCAGTAGCAAACCAAACCCTTGACACCAGGTTCGTAAAATACACCCAAGTATCATAACAATTAAAAGACTTTTTTAAAAGCAAAAAATACAAAATACAAAAATAAGATATTGTACAGGTAAGACATATAGAAACTAAAGTACCATAATAAGCATTCTGACATCCCAACTTCTGTGAGAAAAAATTTATCTGAGCTGGTTCACATGAAAATTTCACAAAGAAAGTATTTTCTTTTTTTACCCTATATAATGCCATCTCATCCTACACAATGAATTTTGCAGACAGTTCTTGAAGCTACAAGCTTGTGTTTGACTTAACTTTATATTTTCTCTAACTCAAATCACTTTTTACTAATTTTATTGGCAACAAATTTGTTGTGGGGGCTTTTTTTTTTTGTTTGTGTGTATGGGACTTTTTTTTTTCTTTTTAAAAAAAAAAAAAAAAGAGAGGAAGAAAGAGAGCATGACAGAGATATCTGTACATTTTATATTCCAAAAATACAAAATCCTCACATCATCTCCTCAGAGGAAACATGATCTGGGGTTCATATAGGACAATAACAAAAAGTCATAAATGCAAATACCAAAGGGAACCAAGTGTGTTGATGCTGATGTTTATGAGAAACTAGACCTAAAAAATTCATGCAGATTCCTCAGGCATCAGCAAATTTTGAGGTGTTCAATTCCATTCTTCCACCCCACTCACAGGAATAATTTGTTTTGAACTCAACTTTAAAATTAGTATTAATGGGAAATCAAAGAAAATAATTTGTGGAAGGTCTCTCTATAACACAAATCTTGGCTAGGGAGATCAAGGGAAGAAGTAGATGAATGTGTGCTCTTTGAAAGTGTGGATAAGCCTGCAAATCCAAAATCAAAAGAGATCAAAAATCACATCTAAATTCGAAACAAATCTTCATCCAAAGCACAAACTTCCCTGAATATGACAGGGTCCTGTTCAAATTATTTCATTTATTAGTCTGAAAACTGGGAGAATAAATTCGGGAAATAATTTTTGCTGTGCCTTTGGGACCTCCCCTTCTCGTATTCTCTAGAGAATAAAGAAACAATTAGGGAAATACAACGTGATATTTTGTACTGCAATATTTTGGCTATGTCTCATGAAACATAAAAATATGGTTCTTTTGATAGTCTTACTGACACCTATTAATATATTAGCCTTGAAGCAGACCTGCTTAATGAAACAGATTTTATGTTAGAATATAGTGCTAAAATAGTGTGTACAACATTTCAGTGAGAATGCATACTTCACAAGACTGAGGCAAAGGACCATTTTTAAGAAATCACTATTTACAAAGTGTTCCCCATGCCTAAGTAATGTATAATTAGACAAAATTTGCATGTATTCTTTCCTCTCTGGAATTTCAAAATGACACTGCACATGCATGCCCAGAAGGAGTCAATATCTACCAGCGACTACCATATTTCTTCTACTAGCTTTCTTATATCCTTTCTCCACAAATTCACTACTGACCAAAAAGTGTTGATCTAAAAATTTAGCCTGGACTGTCTTCATGTTACATAGAAGCTCCAAAAGCTGTCAAAATTTAAAGGCATCAAAGAAAACAGATGCTTTGGAGATTTTAGAGAAAAAAAAAACAAACAACTTTTTTTAATTAAATATCAAGTATTTTTCAAAGAAGCCTGCATCCTATAAATTCAAGTCCATTGCTGTTGATCTAATAAGTATTTCCATATTTGGAGTGGTTGTCCCATTCAAACCACGCATCAAGGGTCACCTGTAACTAAGCAGGATTAGACAGAGGAAATAAAGAGGCCACAGCTTCATTATTCCATGTTACTGGAGGAAAAAAGCAAGATGGAGATATACAGGAAGAAATTTATTCTGTGCAATTGTGCCAAGAGAGAAAGTGATTCAGACAATTTCATAGGAAATCAGTCCCAGTGCACCATTTAATAGATTAGAAGCCTTTGTGTAAAATAGCATTCAATCTACTGTGGGTGTCAAGCTTAAAATCGAACAGGCAATTACACACATCTAATTCAGTAATAAATTATTCTGATTGCTTGAAAGTACCTATGAGAAAGTATGCTTCATAGAACTCAGAGAAATTAATAAAACCCCATAGATTAATGGAAATTTCAAAAAGAGAACTTATCCTGCTGTGAATTTGTCAAGTGACCAGTTCATCTTTCCACTTGAGTTGGTTGATCTGACAGTAAACAATTTAGAATTAAATAAAAGGAGCTGTATCAGGTCACCACCAATTATAACTTAGACAGAAAAAAAAAATATTAAAAGGCAGAAATGGCAAAAACTGTAATCATCACAGGGCTGACAAAAATCATTGTCAGAAATTCTCTTTCAGCCTTATGACTACCAAGACAATTCTTGACTACATGCAGCAAAGGCAGAAGGGGAGAAGAGAAATTGAAAAACGGCATACCTGACCTCCACTTGTCACTAATGTACATGCTTTGGTCAAATAACATTTTCAGTCTCCATGCCTCAAATGTTAGGAAGAATTCTTTCCAAGTCATTCTGTCTTTTGGTGGACTTTTCTAGAAGTGGTATTTAATTCCTTCCAACAAGGACTCACAACATGGGGCATTTCTTTGTTGTTTGAAGTAGTAACAATGGAAGGGAGAGAGTTAATCACTCTCATCTCCCAAAATAGAGAACAGTTGCTGTGCTTTGGGCAGAGTTCCACTGTTGCTTTTGTAAATGTACTAATGAGCCATTGTCATAGTGGTGCCAACCTGGCATTAGCAGTCACCATAAATTTACTGCAAGAACACTGCTGTTTGTAATTAGCTCTTCATTACACAATCAGGCTGATTTAGAGAAGCTCTCATATGATTTGCTCAGCAAATGAAGCAATATAATTACACTTCAGTTGAAATCAACAAATTAGACTGCTGTTTGCAATTGGCTGTATTATATGTTGTTAGCATGCTAGCAATTGCAGGCCTGCTGTGGCCTTTAGCACTTAAATAAAGTAAGCATAATTAAAGTACTGAATATTTTTGAATTTGCAAGATCAGCTACATAATAGTCACAATTCTTTGCAATTAAAAAAGGAGCCAAGATTTATATGCCCCAAACCCTCCATAAGCTGAAGCTGCAATGTTGATAACACCTAGCAATACATATAGAAGCCACTTGTAACTGCAGTCAAAAGGGCCAGCCTTTGCTTCATCATGATTTATTCTGCAGTCAGCACTGACAATTTAAGTCTATTCAGACCAAAAGGAGTTGGGAGCTATTAACTATGCCTTTGTTTGTGTACATCCTTAATAAATAAATGTAACAATTTTTGATTTTTACATTTCATAAAACATTTCAGAAACATTACTCCTTTCTAGCTATATGGTTTCATGTCAATCTCTCAGATGAGTAAAAGCAACAGAGGGCAAATTCAACTGTATCAATATGAATCTGTCTGTTTCAGTGTCACTCACAAAAATGCTTGAATGGAGTGGATAATGAACATGAGGTTTTCCCTTACAGGATCACTTGGGGCTAAACTGTAACAGCATACAGGAAACATCCAGTGCTGGGTTTACATTCAGTTGTTTATAAGACACACATTAACATCAACAAGCAAAACCATACAACAAATATTAGAAAGGGGAGACATTATACTTGCAAAAGGAGGAACAGTCAGGTGTAATTATTTATATTAGGCTACTCTAATGGTTAAGACTCAAATCCAAATGTCTAGAAGACATGTTGACTGACACTGAAGAGGCAAACGCCATAGCAAGTCCAACATTTGCTAATATGAACCAGACTGATATATTCATTGCAGCAATGAGGGCTAATCAGTTTTTCCACTCTGTTTTAGCAAGATTTTACCAGTCACTCTCCTTTACATGGCAGGATTACTAAATCCTCTGGGTTTGGGATTCTGTTGGCTTGCCAAAAGGGATGTCAAGTAGCTCAGTACTTAAAGACTATATGCATAAAGATCCTATTAAAAAAAAAAAAAAAAAACAAACAAAAAAAAAACAAAAAAAAAAAACAAACAAAAAAAACACAAAAAAAAAAAAAAAAAAAAAAAAACAAAAAA
>JAWWMO010000138.1:36198074-36221135 GCA_035047845.1 Dendrocincla fuliginosa | reverse complement strand
TTGAAAAAAAAAAAAAAAACAAACAAAAAAAACAACAAAAAAAACCAAAAAAAACAAACAAACAAAAAAAAAAAAAACAAAAAAAACCCAAAAAACAACAAATTGTAATGACTGACAGTCATTGAGCTGCTGAGCACCAGTAAAGTGTTCATTTTTCATTAATATTTAAGAAAAGATTGTGGTAAGTCATTTATCAGTTTAACTGGACAGCTCCAATTTTCTCAATCTAGCATCCAACAGTGCTGCAAAGATTTCCTTATCATGCTAGTTTGTTTGGCTGGGTTGGGGTTCGTTTTGTTTCATTGGTTTTTGGATTCTTTTGGTTGGAGGGTTTTTTGTTTAGGTTTGTTTTTTTGGGGGGTTGGGGCTGAGGTGTTTGGCAGACAGTAAATATGAACTGACACCTCTGATCTGATCAGGGAAAAATAGTACTGCGGAACAAATTAAATGGTGACCTTAAAAGCTGACATGCTAATGGATATTAGAAATATTTGTGAGTAGGAAACATTATTAAATCAGCAATAACTTCATTACCAATGCAATTTATCTAAAGTTCAGGTCAGGACACAATTTCAAAGACTTATTCATGATAACACAAAAAATATGCCAGCACATAGCGCCGTAAAGAACATGAAGAAAAATGAGGTTTTGCTCTATCCTAAGCAATTTTCAAGATGTTTTGAATAATTTAATGCAACTTCCGTGCAGATTTTGAAATTTCCTATATTCTACATTTTCACAGAAGACTGAAGTAAGATAGTCAAACAAGAATTACATCAAAATATCAAAGTAAGACAATGTTAGTTAAGAGAAAAGGGTAAAAAAGCACCCCTCAAACAGTGAGGAATTTTTGGGTTTCATAGTCTTCGTACTGTCTATACTTGTCTCTGAGCAATAAATGCTTAGATAACTGCTTAGAAAAAGAGAGTGAGAAGAAGTTTGCCTGGTCAAACAACAAGGCATCAAAGCCTGTTTAAAATAAGGTTATACTCTAAGTCAAATGTAAATTATTAAAAAATCCCTCATGGCCATAAAATTGAGTGTCCTACCTCATGAAGGTAGGATGAAAAAGAAAAAAGATGTTGAGGAACAGCTTCCAAAAGCATATGTGCCTAATAAATTCTTCTCCAAAGAGAGAAAGTAAGACTACTGTATAAAAGAAATTAAACATGAACAGAGAAGAAATCTTTGCACGTTAAGTGGCATCTGCATCCGCTGTGATGCAGATGTTCGTGGGGATTTTCACATTACAACTGCTATTTATCACAGATAGGGTGGAAGATCTACCTCAAGTTGAAAACCTATTTTAGTAGAAGAAGCTATTAAACAAATTCATAATATGATCAGAATGTCAGAAGCAGAGGCTATCCTCCACATGAAATTTAAGGGAACCCTAGCATGAAATGGCTGAATTGCAACTCCAGGCCATAACTACCAGTAACCATTTCGACATTAGAGAAACAGTAGGTGGCAAATATAGACTCAGTATTTAAAAAGAGTGTGCTTGCAGGATCTGAAAAACTACAGCTCCTGAAGTTGGACACCAGTAAAGAAAACTGACAGAAAGTGGAAAATTAATTATTAGAATTAATGCATATATATCTATATTAGAATTATGCAGAATTAATTCACATGAAGATAAAATCCTACAAAATCTATGTTGTTTTTACCAAACATAAAAAGTGAAAAGCAACTGAAATGTTAGGGAGGGAAAATTCCTTTCATGAAAAAATTAATGCCTAATCACAAGATTAATGGCAGGCAAATGCTAAGTTTTAACTTCAGGGGAAAAACAATACTGAAATGTCATAAAGATCTTTTTAAGGACTGCTTTTGAATTTATAGACATATGATTCAGAAAAGAGTTAATAGTGAAATGACAGGTTTTTTCCCTGACAAAAATGCTAGTAAAAAAGACTAAATTCTTTCATCAATAACTGAATGGTAGATGAATTTCAACGTAGATCAACAAAATAACTCACATGGGAAAGAAAAGGTTAACTTCAAATATGTGATGGACTGAGCTGAGAACTCCTACACAGAAAAAATATTGTCAATAGGTATAAATATAGACATCTCAGTGGAAAAGACAGCTTAATTTTTACTAGTAAAATAAGAAATGAAGTGCAAGGAAAATATAAATCCACTCAAACTTGTGTGCCCAGATCTTCAGTATTATCTACAGAGCCCTCTCTGACATCACCTGAGATTTAGGACAGATAAAAACAGCAAAAGAAAAAATGAAAGCAATTGTAGAAATAAGTATTTCTGAACAAAAAATAATAGGAATGGTGGGCAGAAAAAGGCTCTCCAGTGTAGAAGAGAGGTGATTGAGGAATGAAGGCAAGCCTTAGGTATGAAATCATGAATGATGGAGGAAAGATAGAGAGATAACCCTAATTTTTTTTTTTTTTTATTTTTTTTTTTTTTTACTGATTCTTGTATTGGAAGAACCAGCAAAAATGAAAGCAAATGCAAGTGAACTAAACAGGTACTTGTTTTACAATACATGCATTTAAAAAAGAGAGAATTCAGTGCCACAAAGCACTGTTCAAAATAATGACAAAAAAATCCTGGAAGGAAAAGCTACCAAGTTCTAAAAATAAAGAAATTAGTACTTCAGACTCAGGCTGTTGAACCAGTATTCCACGTGCGCATCACTACTTTTTTGACCTGTTCTACTCATTCTCAAGTATGAGTTATCAGCCTCATGGTAATGAGATGCAGAACATTGCTCTGACTCCATATGGTAACCCCTATATTCCACCTGAATTAAGAAATAATTGTGCCCCACCCACCCAGTTCCACTTTAATAATAGATAACCATTATTTTCAGCCAATGGCATCCAGTCACTTGTAAGGACTTACAGAGCACAGTTGCCTGTGTCAAAACATTGTCAAGGCCACAAAACAGCCACCACAGTGGGAACTTGAGATAAGTAAAGATGGGAGAAATTCGCAGCACGGAGGTGCTAATTCCACGCCTGGCAGAGGTGAGATCTGGTTAGCACATCCTGGTTAATGCATCCAAACAATTCCTCACTGCAGCAAGCCATGGGAAAGGAAGCAACTGCTCATACACATGCCACCCCAAGTTACGGGAACATCTGCAACCACGCTGTGGATACCGGGAATTTGGGCTATGTCTATTTAAAGGTGGATCCAAGTGGTGATTATCTTCTGCTTCATCTCTCTCTCCCCCCATGCCCCACACTCTTTGCTTCTCTCTCTACCCCACATTTATTGTTAAATGTAATCTGTATTATTGACTTCAGCCTATGGTCTTGTTTGCACCTTAATTTGGGCAGAGGCATCTCTCACTAATTGGATCATATCACTTCAACAGCAAAAACAGAGCAAAAAATTGTATGAAGATTGCTGGTTTTCTGTGGATATTCAAAAGAAGAAAGAGTAGGTTTTGTCAGTTTTCCAGTCACTTCAGAATAACTGAAAGATCAGTTGAAAGCAATAATACTTTCTGCTACCTATACATCTGGCTAGTACTCTTCTCTTTGTTTTAGATTCAATTAGATAATCACAATATAGTCAAATTGAACACTGCATCTGGCACTGCAGAGTGTCTCATTTATCATAGTGTCGTACACTATGCAAGTGAAAAAGTGAAGTCACTGATTGTTTTAATGCGTTAGTTTAAGGTCTGGCATGTATGACAACCACTTTTGTGCAAAATTCTAGTTCTGAGTATACTGTCCAGATTAGTACAAAATACAGGGAACTGCTATTCTTGACAGTATGATAAAAAAATCAGTGTTCTGGGGGCAGATATTTTACACAATTTGAGAAGAATACTATAATGATGACGACAACAGAACTTACACTGTTAATATCAGACTGGCTAGTGATTATAACATAGTGGTTATTATGAAAAATCTCTATTCTTTTAATCTCATTAGCATTTAGACATTTAATTCTAAATAGTTCTAAAGATACAAATGCTTCTTAACTGGGCGGCTTATACTACTTAGAAATCTGTATTTGCTATTTTTGCACACTTTTCACAAATGTAACAGCTCTTGATAAATTCACTACAATCAAATGAGTTACTGCATTCCTCAGATAAGAAGCAAACATTTTAGAACCTTTTAAAAACTCAATATGAAAGAGAATCAAATTAATACCTCTGAAAGAGTATGCTTTCTTTAAAGTCCACCTGTAATATTACTGAGTTCCTGAAAAACTTGTCTTAAAAAAGATCTTAATTGTTTCATAGAAGGAATGTGCTACTAAAGGTGTTTTGCAGATGTACAGTCTACAGTCTTTTTCAAGCAAACTTTAAGGAGTTACTTAGGTCAGTAATACATCATAATACCCATAGTGAAAAACATTCAGCTGTGTCTAGGCAATTCAGCCAGACCTGGCAGATCTTAAATCTGCATATTTGAGATTGATAAAAGATAAAAAATTGCAGGGTGAAGAGCGGGGCACAGGGTTTGTTTATTTTGCTTTCTACTAGAAGTTAAAGTATGCAGATTAGAAGGGATGATAAAGTTCTCTAAAAATCAACTAATATGAGATAATAAGCTTGCTTAATATATATACGCAGACATTTATACGTTACATAAATCAAATCATTATGAAGACCAATAAAGATAGATATTTATAATACTTTCACAATGAAATACTTTTAAAAACAGTAAAAAGCATCTGTGAGGATGTAACCCTAACGTACCTATTTACAGAAAACAGTTTGCTGCCCACAGATTTGGTTTATGTCTTAATAAATATATGGGCAAGTAGAAACACAAATGCTGATGAGTGGACCTAGGGAAGTGCAAAGGACAGAGAAAAATTTTACAGAGGTAAGAGCTTTATTAATTAAAAAAAAAATGTGTGTATATTGTGAACTTACCATGAGAATGCTGTCTATGCTAGCAAGGATAGGTGTAGAAGTATTAAAAAAAATATAAACACACACACCACCTTAAAATAAATTCTGGTTTTACTTTGTATTGTATGCTTTATCAAATAACAGGGATATGAATTTAAAATTGCATTTCATTGCTGCTTTTTTTTTTCTTTAGTGGAACTGCAATTTTGAAGAATCCTGCCTGCCTTTTTCCAATTTTTACTTTCCAGGTAAGTTCATCCAGAAGATTTAAGTTGGTTTTGGTTTTCAAACACACAGAAGTTTCTCTGAGCTCTTTTGTGAAATATCACCACTGTGCTACTATTTTTCCATGCCTTACCTCCCCCAATTTCATATCAGAAATAAAGTCATTCTCTCCCAGTTTCATATCCTAAAGCAAGCAATTTGTTTTAACCCTTTTGGCTGTCATCTTCACAGTGCAAACAAAACTGCTAACTAGAGAGGAAGGTGGCAGTATGCTTTAATATACACTACTGGTTTTCACCTCCAAAAATTAAGTTTGACTCATCTTTCATAACTGGAATAAATCTGGTTGCCTGGGTCATGAAGATTTATCCTAGGAAATGACAAGACAATATGAGCAAAACCTTCTGATTTAAGGAGTCCAGGAATTATAGTCCATATGTTGCTGGATAGGTAATTAATTGAAATTAAATGAAGTTTCTTCCAAACCATGATCCAACTCTAACACAAGTGTTCTAAGAAGTACTGAGACTGATGGCATTCACACTGACATTCACGCTCAGAAGGAAACTTTAGGAACAGAGTCAAGACAATGACGTTAATAGCACACATTAGCATGAAACAGTTTACTGCTTTAAATGATCCTTTAGTACTTGCAATACCATAGTTTTGAGAATATGTAATGTTGGAAAATTTTGCAAGCTATTTCCACAGATAACTATATGCATTTCCAAAAAGGTACCACCTGTCGCACAAGAAGAGAAAGGAATTAAATAATACATGAAGAGAAAAGCATACCTGCATCACATAATGGCAAGCTTCATTCAGACTGATGCCTTCTTTAATATTCAAGCCATTGCTACTATCTTTAAAAGACACAATATTAATTGTTTATGAGGTAATCCATTTCTTTATATTTTCAATGTGCTTTGTAGTAATTCCTACATGCATCACTTGAGATTGGGACCATGCTAGACACGCACAGACACAACCTCCCCAAAATAGCTCATGCTTCAGAGAGCCTACAGCTTACTGCAGAATCAGACAACAGGATAAAATGACAACTGAAGAAACTCAGCCCTAAAGAAGTCATCTGTTCACTTGCTAGATACTTGAGTGCATCTAAAACATTTTTAGAGAAATATTATAAATGTAATCTCAACAACAGTTTAATAGTGTGTTTCTAAAAAAGAAGTTTCCCTAGTGTCATAATTTCTGCCCTTATTGACAGAATTATCCTGCTCTTATTATTGGGCAGCTAAGAACTACACAAACTGTCTCAAAAATATAAAGTGAATAGAGACACTGAGCTCCAAGTTTCAGTAAATAACTCCTTAAAAACATTAACAGCCAAATTTGAGTTAATTCCTAGAATAACAAGCACTTCTGAGATGTAAGAGCATTTAGGCTTAGCTACGTCAGAAGGTAGCCAAGACAATTGTGCCCATATATGTGCTGAATACATACTTCTGAGAAGATTATCTACTTTATTTCCCTGACATACTCTGCTTAATTGTCACAATATCTATGCAAACACAAGTTAAAGATTGTATCAATCTCTAGCATTACTGTAAAAGTATTAAGGAGCAAATAGGAGTGGAAAGGAATAAAATCTGTGTTTTATTCAAAAAGACTACTTTCTTCACCTCTCTAACTTGGTCAGGTCAGAAACTCCTAGCATTTAGTTTTCACATGCAATGTTGTACCACCATTAGATAGGCAATTAAAACCCAAGAAACCCAACCAAAACCCAAAATGAGGATATTCTTAGGTATAAGTACAAAGCTTTAGAAACTACACAGAAAACATAACTTCCAAGAAAGGAAGGGAAAATAGATTAATAGCAAAAGACTCCAGTGCCTGAACAGCTAAAATCAAGATTCACCTCCCAAGGCAAATGGATTGCTCATGATCATTTGTCTAGTGGCATACTCCACATCTGTGACCACATTTAACATAGAAATTATGCTTGATCTGCAGCTTATAAGTCTGGTAGATGCTGGATAGATAAGAAATGTACATACAGTTTCTTGTTCAGTGTTTAAAATAGCAATACATTACAAATTACAACATCATTTATACAACACCATCCACTAAATATAATTAATTGCTATATGTGCTTTAAAATTAAGATGTTTAAAGTAACCATAATGGTCTGAGATGAAAACTAAGCAATGTCAAGAATTTGTGTCTTTTTCTCCTTTATTTCTTCACTGTCTTTCTTGCTTCAGTCATGACCTACAGTTAGCTTAAGTCACACATGGCAACTCTGGGGAAAGGCTGCAAAAGCAGCAATTAAGAACACTGAATACACACAAATAATTTATCGTCACTGTGAGAAATTTATACTTGTTACTAAAAAACTCTAGAGCCCAGGACAGGACAGTCCATCATGCAACAGTCTTAGCATCAAGAAACAAAACCAGGGAAGTGCTAGTAAGGAGGGAAAAAGTGAGCAGAGCCTGAGGTGAACCTGTTGTTGGGGCATTAGGAAACAGGAGAGCATTCAGAATAATTGGTTCCTTTCTTCCAACTGCAGATAACTCCTTCCTGTTAGTCTTCACCATCTGCATTTTATATACATAACTTTTCAGAAGAAAAAAAAGAGTTAAAGGGATTTTCATGAGAGAGGCAACAGTGAAACAGTGATAATTTGTTTTAATGGTCAAGTGCACCAAATGAAATTCCTCTCATTTTCTTACTTTTTAATGTAATTTATGCTATGCTGCAATACCAGTGTATTGACTAATATCCTGAAGTGTCACTCTTTGTAACATTCACTTTATGGAAAAATTAAACAGATAGCTGAATAATTCTATTAAAACCAAATTCAGTGCTCAACTACAGTCCTGTGACCAAAATAAGGTTACTCTTCAGTGACAATCTACTATTTTAATGATTTATCAAATTCTTTTCAAGCCTAACTCTTATGCTGAGGCTAGACATAATCTGAAATAAATCATTAAGGTAATGTCAATAAGGCCAGCCAAGTTAGGGAAGCATCTTGCTCTACATAGCTGCTGACCTTCCACTTCATGTTAGGTTTGCTGACCTTACATTGACTCACCTCAGTCAATTGCAACCTCCTGCATTAAACAGTTCGGGAAAGCCATTTAGAAGATTGTTTCATTTTAGAATGGACAGTTTTATCAGTATAAAAGCATTTATACTGTTAACTTTTTTCCAAAACTTGGTACTTACATACTTACTGCAACAGCAGTTTAGTGACCCTCAAGGTATTATAAACTGTCGGGAAAATATCAACTCTAGATATCTCATTCTGCTCAATGTAGGCTTAAGAAAAATGTATGTTTTGCCTTGGTTCCTGTTAAGGTCTACCTGAGACATGCCCACCCAAAATAATTTTCTTAAGGCTTGCAACCTCTACATAATAGAAATTAAAACAGACATTAAAATTGCAGTGAACATGCAAATGAGGAACAGAGAAGAACGTGGTCATTCACCTGAGAGCTGTATTCCCAAGACAGGGCATTCAGCAGTAATAGAACACAAGCATAAGGGGAAGACACTAATCTTCTACAACAAATTGTGCAAAAAGCAATTTAAACTTTCCTCATTATTCATTGTTTGTGTTGTGCCACTGGAGTATGCCACACTTTACACACATCTTGTTTTCATTGCATCCCAGAGCCAACAAACATTTGTCTTACTGTTCAAACATTGGAGTCATTAACATGTGCTTTGAGGCACCACAATCTAAATGTATTCAATTGCTGGCAAGGCAAGAGATCTGATCAGAGCGCGAGGGAACCACATAGAAGTTTGAAACACAAAACAAGCATAAACGTATGCAAATCTTGAGGCCCACCTGAGAATGCTTCCACAGCAAATCTCTTTTCCCTGCTCATGTTGTTAACAATAAGATGTTAGCGTAAGATGTTCTGTGCCTGTGGAATATTGCTGGATACCAACAGTAGCAATACTCTCTTGGCATGAAGCTTCTCAAATGCATAATCTTATCTGCTGGGTTGGCATTCCAGCTGGCTAGAGGTACTTCTCAGCAAGCTAGTGAGTGAGATGCTTTCCCTGGTATGAGACTTGTCATACAAATCAACAGAAATTTTAAGGAGGCTAAGTTTATTCTGCTCAAATAGATAAGATGATGTTGGCTTCCCTGTTGAAAAATATTAAGAAAATAGACAAAACAAAATTAGATTACACTAGCAAAGCAAATTTGCTGCACAATATCAAACACCAGACAGAAAAGAATGACTTTAGATTTAAATAGGTTCACAGATGTCTAACACCAAGAAAAGAAAATCAAGACAGATCTTAAAGACAATTAAAAAAGCTGGAAACAGGATTAAGGTATCAAAACTCTCTCTGACTCTAGGATAGGCTCCAATTAAAAATAAGTTTCTTATACCAGATTGCTCAATGGAAAAGGGATAACTTGCAACATCCAAGAGAAATTCTAAACTGGTTTCTCAGAAATTAATTACATTTCATTTTGTCTTTTACTTTACTTTTTGGTCAACTCTACAACCAGCAAAAGCTGCAGTACTTAGTTGTTTATCAGAGAGCAAATATAATTTATCAAAAGTACCCAGAAGTCCACTGACATAAACAGAAAATAACAATTAACATAAGAATCAATGCGATTTTTTTTAAACTCCCAAATAAATCTTGGAACGGACACAAAGAACAGAACAAAAATCACGATGCTGCATGATGCCTTTGCATATACCCGAGATTTATGAAGTTGGAATTAAAATGCAAATTTTCATTAGAAATGCACATGAAAGCAACAGAAGCTTCTTAATGTTCTTAATGTTTTTTTCTAGATCTTATCTAATAGCGTTCCCTACAAAGTTGACCAACAGAAAAGAGACAAGCATTAGATAGGTTCATATAGCTGGAAACACACATTCCTATTGCAATGATTATAAAGACAGTTTATTTCTTCTTTTTGCCACACTAGAAATTTCTTACTTATGTTTCACCCTATTTGTTTTTTGTTATCAGTAGATAACAGATTTTTTTTTTTTATTCAATTTCAAAAGGAAACTGTCCAGATGTATGCTCTCTTGGCTAATTCTTCTAGTTTACTGTTTCTCATACATAATCTACTCTAAGCCTTTTCCTGTAAAACAGGTGATATACCAAGGAACAACATGCCTTCTGGGAGAAAGACTACATCACTGACTTTTTACCTTAACACATCAATCACTCTACTTCAATTCTCCTTGACAACTACTAGTCCCCTAAAGCCATGAAGAAAAACAGTGAAGAAGAGCATTTTATGTCATCCCAGACCTGCTTCACCAGACCCAGAAATAAGCAGTTTTGCAGCTTTTTGACTTCCCATGGCTAAGTATTTTAATTAGCCTCTGCATTTTCTGAGTCTTACACAAGGAATGAAAAACAGATTTACAGGTCATTATTATGAATCACTTTACTTCATTTTCTCCTGCATTCATCATGCTTGGCCACTTCTGGGTGCCAGCCAGCCAACCATCTCTTACATGACACATGGCAAGGCAGCTGCTAACTCCCCGTCAGAGATACTGACCTTGGTCCTGAAGCAACTTAGTTCTATTTAAGTAATAGCAGGCTGATCCTGTCTGGACACTAGATGACTGTCAAAAACACTCTATTATTTCCCTCTTCAGCTGGACAGGGGAGAGAAATATAATAAAAGGTCAAGATAAGGACATGGACAGATCACTCACCAATTACTCTCACAGACAAAACTGACTCAGCGTAGGGAAATTAGTTTAATTTATTATCAAATAAGTCAGAATTGGATAATGAGAAAATAAAACCAAATCTTCAAAACACCTCCCTTGGCTCAACTATATGAGACAAATTTCTCTCATATATTCTCACTCCTCTTTTCTTTGGCTGAAATTGCTCCTGTAGAGTAACTTCTTTCCACTTCTTAAATTTGTTACCCCAGAGTCACTACCACCAGCACTGATGAGCTCTGCCTTGGCCAGCAGCAGGTCAGTCTTGGAGCTGGCTGGCATTGGCTCTGTTACACCTGGGGGAAGCCTCTGAAAGAAGACACCCTGGTAGCTACTAGCCACACCCACTACAAAAATCTTACCACACAAACCCAAATAAAAATACAAAAGCAAACACAAAATGCTCAATTTAGTGTTCTTCAGTAATATTTCTTATGAAGGCAGGTAAACACAAGTGCTGAGAGTGCTGGGCCTGTTCCACCGCGAGAAGAGATGGCTGAGGGGAGACATAAGCAATGTCTGTAAGTATCTGAGGGAGGATGCCAAGAGGATGGATTCAGGCTCTTCTCAGTTCTGCCTGTCAATAGGACAAAAGGCAGTGGGCAGAAGCTGATGTACAGGAACTCCCACCTGAATTCGAGGCAGAACTTCACTGTGCAGTGACCGAGCACTGAACAGGCTGCTCAGAGAGGCTGTGGGATCTCCTTCACTGGAGATAATCAAGAACTATCTAGATGTGTGTATCCTGTGCCATGTGCTCTAGGATGAGCCTGCTTGAGCATGGAGATTGGATCAGATGACCCACTGTGGTCCCTTCCAACCTTACCCATTCTGTGGTTCTGTGAATTGTGTTACTCATAGAAGCCTTACTGTGTTTCTTCACACAGTGCATTTCTGAAACTAATTTAAATGAGAGAACTGGCATGCCTCAGAAGAGGCAGCTCATGTTGGTAATTTTAGAACAATTCATTCTTTAAAGAAACATATATACTGAACACTTTTTTTTATACATTGACAATCCAATAAAAGAGTAATTGAATGCAAGAACAATTTCCATGAATCTAATATTACTAGTTTCCATGTGCAGTAGTTCTAAGAGCAACAGAGTTCAAATAACATGTATATGGCAACACTTCACAAAGTTGATTTTGAACATTCAATAAGAATATTTTTTCTGGCATGATACTCTTCGAATGATTTAAAAAACATTATGTAATACTTTTCACAACATAGCTTTGAATAAAACAGTTAAATAAATGAGCATGTTACTATGAGACAACCAACACTGCTCATAGTTCTGGATTTGTTTTTATGAAATATGTCTCCGGGAATACTAAATTTACTAGATGATTTATATTTACATGTAATACTTAAATAATCCTATTCATACTCACAAATATGTTAGACATATTGTATCAACAACATGTATACAACACATACAAATCAAAAAACTAATGTAACCATATCATTCCAAAGCTCTGCCCAGCTATGTAATGCAGACAGGAAGAATTCCAGTTATATATTGTATTTGTATATAAATACACTCAGAAAACCTGCTTTTTTTTTTTTTCCATTACCAGCAAATGGAAACTTGCTCTTAGATGTCTGATTGATACCTGATTAATCACAGGATGGTTTGGACTGGAAGGGACCTTAAAGATCACCTTGTTCCAACCCTCCTGCAATTGTCAACTAGACCAGGTTCCTCCAAGCCCCATGCAACCTTGCCTTAAACACTTCTAGAGATGGTCATTCACATCTTTTGGGCAACCTGTGCCAGTGCTTCACCACCCTCACAAAAAGGAATTTCTTCCCAACAAAACATCTGAAACTACTCTGAGTTCAAAGCCATTCCCCCTTGTCCTATCACTACATGCCCATGTAAAAACTCTCTCTTCACCTTTCTTGTAGGCTTCTGGATTACTGCTATAAGGTCTCCCCAGAGCCTTCCCTTCTGCTGGCTGAACCTCTCCAGAGCTCTCAGCCTGTCTTCATAGGAGAGGTGCTCCAGACCTCTTATTCTACAATAAGAAATTAAAAAAAATACTACTGATTCATCTTAAAATGCAACATTATGCAGCAGAATAAAACTAGAAAAGCAAATGCACCTCAAAATTTAAAATTAATATATCAGAATTATGTTTCTGGATTCTCTTGATTTTTTTCTGTCAGTCATTCTTTTCTGCTATGATTTCCCACTGCATTTCCTGCAAAACAAATTCTCATTCTTGCCCCTCAGCTCCCCCCGGACTGTACTGTCCCAGATACCCCTTGACAGACATTTTTCCAAGGAAAATTTGATCACAATCTCTATACTTTCTTCCCAACTACTAAAAACTGGAATCATTCAGGTTCCCTAGGATTTGATATCCTATTCCATAGCTAAGAAGGGATTTACTTAGCTTTGGGGACACTGAGTTTTGGACAAAAATCTATTAGAAGCGAGAAAATCCATTTCCCGTGATGCTAAAGAACACAGTCTGAAGGAGAAGAGTGAAGACAGTTGAAAGAGGGTAATTCTGGTTTTCTTTCACCATTTGTCTCTTGTATACATACAGGGATGTGTAACTTTACGTGCAGGATTCTGCTACCTCTTTTGTATTTATCCTCCAACAACAGGAAGGCATACACATTTAAGTAGCTATACAGAAAGGATGCATTACCAAAAAAACATGTATGCATGTGCAACAGCTTATAATAGCAATATAGGGCAGACTGGCACCTTAGAGTTAAAAGTTATTCCACAGCAAATAGTATGCAGTTAAATTGCTGTACCCTGACTTGTCTCACAGCTCATGCTCCTGCTTCAGTAACACAGAAGTGCCATGCAAGTTACAAGTTTCACATCATGGATAGACTACTGAGGCAGCCAATGTGTTGGAATAGAAGGTGACTCTATCCTGAAATAAAATGTCACCTGCTTAAAGATAAACTGTTTGCAGAGCAGATTGAAAGTGAAATGACTATCTTTTCACAGATTTTTTAGTATAGAATGCAAGTGTCAGGGTGTTTCTCTGGGGGTAGTGGGGGGTTGGGTACATGTTTTGGGGGTCAATTATTCTTGGGCACATGATAGGTTTAATTTTTTTTATTATTTTTTTTTTTTTACCTAAAACATGTTGCTAAAATTCAACTCAGTATATATCAGCTTAACTATACAGCCTAAAAGAGATACAAGCACTTGAATCACAGATCTTTTTCAGACAACATAATGGTTTTATACTAGAACAAGCATGCAGCAGGTGAGCAATTGGCTCAGGGGTTGAGCACAGACAATAACAGTGAATGGGGTAACCTGAGACTGGTGACCTGTCAGTAGTGGGGTTCCACAGGGCTCCATCTTGGGCCCTTGTGCTCTTCAACATCTTAAATGACTTGGATGCAGGACTGGAAGGGATACTAAGCAAGTTTGCAGATGATACAAAACTCAGAGGAGCTTTTGACTCCCTCAAAGGCAGAGAAGCCCTGCAGAGATACCTTGACAAATTAGAGGGCTGGGCAATCACCAACCGTATGAAGTTCAACAAGGGAAAGTGCCAGATTCTGCACCTGGGATGGGGCAACCCTGGATGTACATACAGACTGGCAAATGAGATGCTGGAAAGCAGATCCACAGAAAGGGACCTGGGGGTCCTGGTCAATGGCAAGTTGTATATGAGTCAGCAGTGCCCTGACAGCCAGGAGGGCCAACCCTATCCTGGGGCGCATCAGGCAAAGCATCGCTCGCCAGTATGCTGCAATATTTTGCTACTTGATATTTGCATATACTTTACATAATCTCACACCTCTTTGCAGGGCTCCCAAACTCCATCCCATTGAAATAAAGGAAATTTACTTTTAATTGAATTTTTGTAAGCACTGTTAATTCACTGTCATGCATAATCAAGTCATAGCATTTTAGAATGTATGACACCTGTCAGGTACAGCAGAAGTTGCCCACTGCATGAAGGAAACAAAGTTGAAATATGTAACGCTTCAAAAAACTAAAATGAACACAGGGGACACGAGAAAGGGGAAAAAGAAATTAGCTCACAGTTCTTTGTGAAGCTCTAAATTCAGTTAAATTACCTCAACTGGCAAAACTTACAAGACTCTACAGAAATAATCCATTCAGTTCAGAAGTAATAATCATCAATTACCTTCAAAAATTTAATCGCTTGTACTTCAGAAGTACACATAAAATAAAGGACTGCAGCATAATTGGCACCATTAACCTATTTTACATTTCATGCCCTTACATTCACAGCTGGCATCCAGATTGTCACTTGCTGGTTAAGAATATGTCTAACTTTCCTTCAAAGAAAAAAAATACAACCAGAGAGAATGTTAAAAAAAAAGGATATTTAGGGCCCTGTAAATAACATTCTGGCTAGATGCACACATTTGAATTTGTCATGTAGTACACTTCAATGCTATGTTCATGTAGCCCAATTTTTAGCCCAAAACTTACTTCCTATAATTAACATCAAACTGCCAATACAAAACCAGAAAAAAGAGGTGAGAAGTAAGCACTTCAGCTCATTTTTTTCAAACACATTCAAGAACTGCAATAGTTTTAGACTCAAATAAAAGTGTGAATTATTTTCATTTTTTCCTTTCATTAGCATAACCTGTCATTGCAATAGGTTGACATCCTGATGTGACAGTAGAAGAAATTAGATTACATATCTTAAAAAAATTGAACAAACAAAACCAAAATCCCCAAAAACTCCACACACCTCTCTGATGATAGTAACACTTACTCAAGCTTTGATCACCAGAAATCAGCAGAGACTGGACAGTCTTAATCCCTGAATGCCATGCACATATTTGCAGAATATTTTACCAATGTAAATAGAATGGTTTTCTCAATTGCATAAAAATAAAATCCCCAGCATTCACCCGTTCTAAATGGTTAGGATTTTCCATATTGTGTAATGCATTCTGCTTTGTTCAAACATTTCAGGCATCTGGCCTTTCTTATTTGTCCTAGTGCATATTTCTTGAATTTGTGGGGAGGGCAGATATGGGGGTTCCTACAGCAGGTGAACAAAGGTTGCTAAGTCACTGACCATGAATAAAATCAACATATTTGTTTGCCTCTGTGTGCTACATGTCTTGATGGAATTATGCGGCAGCCTTGCAAAGAAGCCAAAAAAACTGAAGTGTGTATTGTCACAGTGCATGAGCATATGACCGGACAAAAAGAGGAAAAAAAATTACTATTCCAAGTAAAATGATTTTATACCTGTGACTTGGGAAGGCAGAGGGGAGTGCTAAAAGCTCTTAGTACCAAATAATCTTGCTACTGTCATACTCTTCTTCACTGAAATCTTCCAATGCATGTGAAACTCATTCTAATTTAGAAAACTGGTTTGACCCAGTCCTTTTAAAATAAACCCTTTATAATTGCTCTATACAAATTATTAGTAAAACAAACTGTGCATGACAGAGCCATTAAAGCATTCAGCCATTTATAAACTTCATAAAACTGTCCATCTGTCTGAAAGATGCATCAGTTCAATTTGGGAAATTAGAACATACGGAAAAGCCCCCAAAGTTGACTCAATGTCTGGATAGTGATTTCTGAGAGCAACAAAACATTTCTTTTCAGCTTAATCAAAATTATAACTCTATTTTTGTACAAGAAGATTTGTAAGTAGGCAATTCCATATGTCATGAATTCTTCCTGGAATACATTTCAAGATGTGCAGAGCAATGAACAAACACACAATGACACTTCTGATTTTTGATTGCACAAAATAAAATTTTGCATAAATATGTACAACACCAAACATATAGATGCTTTTGGTAAGAGGACATTCATTTACACTGAATAAATAAATTAAATACTGATGACAATGTAACTGTTTGCCATTATCCAGGAAAGAATCATCAGAAACAAATGCTGTCAAATCACATATTGTATTATCTCAACAAAAAAGCACCATGATTAAATTAATAGAGATGAATAGCAGCTCTCCTAATTCTCACAGGAAATATTCTGTAGGCTTTGTTTGTTTCCACAGGAATAGAATATACCAGAATGTCAATGGAAATGGAAATTGTTATCTGCTTCACTTCATCAGTGAAGCAAGGTCAGAATACCTAAAAGAACTATTTAAACACTTCTGGTTTTGTTAGGGTTACCAAATTAACAGGACAGGATAAACATTTGTTCTTCACATATGCAGCTTTGAAAGTATTCATTTGTTAATCTCATTACAAGATTTTTCCTTCTCTAGTCTGTGTTGAGACTTGAAAACCAAACACTGGCCATCAATCCTACGCATAAGAACCTGTCTAAAAAAAACATTTAGTTTGGGGGGAAAATTAAAAACAAAACAGAAAAGGTGTATAGTTAGCAAACAAATCAATATTCTCCCAGTCATCTCACAGGGAAATTATTAGGTACTATCTGCACCCCATATCTGACTATAAGGGCTTTTACAGGCCTTTTAGTAAAACAGTGTTTTACTAACAGAACTCTGGGTTTAAATTTCCCCTGCAAGTGAAAATCACAATTTACTTTTTTGGACATCTCACAGCTTTCCTGATACTGCCTTTTTTTTTTTTTTTTTTAACTTTATGTGAAGTTCAGTACCAGTGAAAGAACTGGAAAATAACTTCTATGTTACTGGTAATATATTTGGAATAATATTAGCAGATCTCAGGCTCACCCATGATTTGCAAACAGGATGAAAAAAAAAAAAAAAAAGAGGACAAAAAGTACTAAACATTTATAATATGGTAAAATAAGGTAAAAAGTTTTCTGAAGTTATTTTCCTTAAGATGCATAACATGTAACTCATTGGATGCACAATGCTATTGCCTACTCTTTTAGGATGTTGTTATTTTGCTTGGCGATTAGGAGCCTACTTGAAAGTCTATGTTCAGAAAATATATTTTTGAGGTCTACTTAGGTGAACCCAAATGTTGTAATTAAGGCAACCGTGACTGTAACAAACTACCATCTTTGGAAAGACCACTAGGACACGAATTCAAAAGATTGTCACATCTTATTACACTGCAATTTGCAATTTAACTTCGAAAACTTAAATTTGCTATCCCTTTAGGTACAATGAGAAGAAAATGAGTTATTTAAAATAAGGAAACAGCCACGAGGAAACAAAGTAACCATGAATAAATTTCAATTTTAAATTAAAATAAAGTTTCTAAGTAACAGACAACTAATATTTGGCAAGAAACCTTTATGTTGATACTATGGCAAAACCTAGCGGGTTAGCTTATAAAAAGCAATACCATGTAATATCTCAGGCCTGTTCTCCTGACACCTAATAACAAAGAACCATCCAGAGAAGAAAATTTCATCAGTTTAGACAGAATGCTTGCAAGAAGACCAAAGCAACAGACTTCAGCTGATGTCTTACATCATCTGACTGCAGGTTTTCATCCTTATTATTCAGGAGACATACCATCGAAAGATGTAAAAATTAACATTTCTATTATATTACTCAGTGAAGTTGTGGAAGTCATACATTTGAAATACGGAATTAAGAATTGCCTAATGCAAATAAGATTCCAAAGATCATCTCATTCACACCATCAACTTTGACATTAAAAATAAAGAAAAAAAATCTTGAAGCTTAGGAAGAAAAATAACTTAAGAAACCTATAAAAGAAAAAGAGAAATGTAGTGAAATGTGTTGTAAGAAAAAGAAAAATCTTTTCCAATTTTTCAGAAACTAATGTGCATCTTTTCCGTAGTTCATTAACTGAAGCTGAAAAAGATAATCCTAAGCTAATTGTTCAAGTCTCTTGTCAAGTTGTTTAGTGTATTACTGTAATATAATAATGTTTTTTCAAGTGGAAAATAAACAACTGATGTTTCAGACAAAAGCCAATGTAGAAACCAATGTTAACTCATGTTTAGAAATTTTCTCTCCTGTTTATGAGATCAAATTTGTGTATTCCACATGAGGAATTTTAAAATAATTTAATTTCATCCATAATTCAATTTAACCCCAAGGAAATGTAAATCAAAGCTAAGATGCATAATAGAAAATACAAAACGAAAACCCAACACAACTCAAATGCTTTTGATTTGCCACATGAATAAATGTGCTTCTAACATTTTAAGATTACTCAGAGTGACTATACTGTTTTATATCCAAATTTTCTGCAGGTATCTCATGAGCCACATTCAGTACAAGTATGGCACAACATTTTCAAAAGTCATCTCAATCTTGCTAAGTACAAGATGCCCATTGGTCCCCATCTCAAAAATTCTTTGCATGTTCACACATGAAAGGGATACAGGCTGTAGGCATGATGCACACCCAGTAAGTATTTCATAGGGTGGGCGAGTAAAGAAAAACTGACCAAAACAGTTTGTGGAAGGGCAAACCTTGTATTCTGACTCCACAAGTACTCAAAAGAGAAATTACTTATGCATTATAAACAATTCAGTGAACTACATGAAAATTAAGAATTAGTTTTCAGACTGATATTTCACCACTGGGGTTTTCACTTTTACAGCCAAGTTCTTTTTGAATTGCCTGAGTGCAGACAGCATTGGGATGTGGGCAAACTCCTAACCTTCTCCCACAACAGATGCATTCCCAATTAATTCTGTCTAGGTAAAGTGTAAAATTTCAACTATTTGAAGTTCTTGCCACCTTTGCTTTTCTCTGAGCATGACAATATTCTTTTACTCTAGCAAATGAAATGCATTTTGAGAAGGGCTGCAGTTGCCTTCAAGATAACCATTATTCTTCAAGCTGAACTCTCCCCAACCTCAGGGTAACCCTTTTTTTTTTTTTCACACTGGTAAAGTCTTTCTGTCAAGTCAGAGTACCTTCAGTAATCAAAATGCTATTGCAAGGTACATCAAAGAGCTGAAGGTAAAGCCTTGTACTCTGTAATTTCAGAATAAAACCCCCATAACAGAATTCATAATCAAAACGCACACTGAAGAACAGAAAACTTGGTATTACAGATTCAAATCAGTTTTCCAACTGATGCTCAGATATCTTTAAGGTTTACTTGTTACAGTGTACTTTATTCTGACCAGAGGCAAGGCCAAGTTTCATGAAATTCAAAAAACTGCATGAGTGCATTGCACAGGAAATGAAAGAGGCATTTTATAGCTCAATATACCAAGCACAAAAATGTAAATCCTGTGTGTTTAGTTAGATCTCTAGTAAATATAGACATCCTGAAACTTAATTTGTTTTTGTTTTTATTTTTTTTTTAAATCTCCTTAAAATATGGCACTGATTTTCATATAGGGTTAAAAGCTGAGATATTTTTTTTTTCCTGATGCAGTGCACATGCACTAATATGCTCAGGCTAAGGTCAAATATTACTTCAAAACTTTGCTGCGTTAAATTCTAGTCCTGTAAAGGTTTGCTTACCCTCTCAGTGCCATGAAAAGTGCAACTCAAGTTGCTAGGATCACTGTGGGTTCCAGGATATTACATTAAGCAAGTATGAAGCCATCATAAATTCTTTAGGAAGCAGAAAACATCTGTCTTTACCTTTGTATAATTACTTGACTGCAGCAATAGGTTCCCAAGCTGATAAGGCTGTGTGTTTCAGGTCTAACTATTCATCTATAAGCCTAATAGATACGTGGATTCACACTTACTTTCTTACAAATAATGTCTTACATGAGTTACGCCTAGCATTGCAAATACCTGTCGACACTGTGGTTGGCAACAGCGCACTGAACTTGACAGGAGTTTTCAAGATAGCAGTTCGCTGTCTCAAGTTTACAGTTTTCAAACACCTGCGGTGTCAGCATCTACATGGAGATGGCTTTTGGACGACACTGATTCACTTGCAAGTCCTCCTTCTAAGTATTGTGACTACTGTAAGAATCACACTGTACTTGATAGGGTCACCAAGTAGCCTTATTACTAAAAGCTTACTAAACCTTCCCAGGTTAAGAGGCAAAAACTGGGGTTGGTCTAACAGTTACAGTATTGACTCCTGTTCTCAGCAGTCACCCTTCTGTCCATGCTACACCAGAAGAACAGATGCTTCAAGGAGACAGGAACAGTAAACACAGAGTGCTCCTCTGTAATGAGTCTGCATGCTTAATCCTTCATTGAAATCCTGTTTTACATCACAGGCGCAGATTGCTCCTTGCAAGTCACTTCCATATTCCCCAGTCCCCAGTTACTTTAAAAAGCAATATCTGGTCTAGCACCTTCGGCTGATTTGAAACTTATTTCATTGAACTATTCCCTATTGATATAACAATGCTTTTCAGAACAAACTTCTCTGACAGAGCTGTTTTTGGGATACCCAAAATCTAGGAAGGAAAGGGAGGAGGGGAAGGAATAATAGACTACCGTTTGCATAAGCATAGTGTTTAATCACTATTTTCATTAAAGTTTCACACAGGTACCCACAGTTTATTCTTAAAAAAAAAAAAGAAAAAACAAACCCAACAAACAAACAAACCAACCCCCAAGAAACAAACAAAAAAACCCAACAAACCAAACCCAAGCAAAAGAAAACAATTATTTCAGGACTAAATCAAGTACCAAAAACCATTTATTAGCATTGCTTTTTCTATTACTTGACATTTCTTTTTCTTAACAATACCCAGCATTTTGGTTCAGGAAGTGAAACATGACCCTCAGATTCCACTGTTGGTATAGGAATAACAATGGCCATCTCCAAACCTTCCTGCCAATTCAATACATGAAAGACATTCATGAAAGACAGTGCAACTCCTCATGCCTTCTGTTAAGTAAGCATGCTTCAACTTCAATGTTCATCGCTTAGGTTTATATTGTTTCTCAGCTGTTCCAAAATGAAGCAGATCTCTCTGAACCAAATTACTAGTGTTCTCCAGAGGACTGTTTATCCTAAAGTCAGCTTGACTTAAGTGTAAATGTTGATGTATACATACTACAGCACTAACAAATGCTGTTTGCATCTGTATAGCAAAACCAGAATAAGGCTTGATCTTTTCATTTGAATTATTTCCGTTTAGTACTCAGTTAAGTCAAGGCAACAGATTTCTGTGCACCATTACCCCATTCCTTCGTAACTGCTATCAATTGCTGTAGTCTATCTTATTGTATAGAAGATAATTTCAAGTTTTTTTCTATTGTATAAACTTCCAACCATGGGACATCTTAGGTAGGCAGCATCAAGTTGTACCAGCACAGCTCTCCTACAACAGACATTTATGCTGTCCAACACAAAGAGAGATAGTCAAGCTAGCATCATTTCCAAAAGTAATCTCATAAGCACAGCCTTTCCCCTTTCTCAGCACAATTGGATATTTGTAATGTCACTGTGAACACCCATTCTTAGGATACTAATACCTGTAGTACCAAAAGTATGCACTCCTGCTTTTGCTTTTCTCCTCTCACTTTTTTTTGCCCCCCTTTCTGCCACAGAGGGGTATTCTAACCACAAGCACCACACAATGACACAGACCATCACAACATAGAGAACAGCAACAAAACCACCAAAACAAACTCCTCACCATCAAACACAAACCCAGTGATTTGCCAGAAAATATTGCCATAATATTACTTGGATAGAATTATTTTTTCTTTGTTTTTAAGAAATTGTTTTTCAGTTTTCTGAAAAGCCATACACAGTCAGGTACCCAACATCAAAAGCCAGTGAGGTCAAGAGCAAGCATGGTCTTCAGCCCCTCCGTTTGCCACCACTGCTGCCTCCACACAAACCACTGTTTGCACCTAGGGCTTCTCTGACTTCCAGTGTGTCTTGCCAGGCACATACTTCTGTTGCCACCAAACACTTTACATACCCTTTTGTCTTGTTTTGAAAACAAATATTGGGACAGGCATTCCAATAAAATGAACTGACTCTCCTTTTTATTCCTCCTCCCAGTACAGAGAGAAAAAAAAAAATTGAGAAGTGAAAAAATAACAGTTTAATAACAAGGAAAAAAAAAAAGTTGCAGCACCAAAAAGATACAAGGGAATGGCTTATCCGCAAAGAAAGGAGTTCACCGCATCACGTGGTCCCCCGGGAACAAAGGGGAAAAAGAATAGCGGAGGGTCCTCCCCCCCAACCACCCCCAATCCACCCAGTTCAACCAAAGAAAGTGGGAGAACAGAGGCACACCAAAACATGAAGAGCTGGTTTATCCAAATAAGGGATTATGCAGCTGCTGGCTTAGCTCAGCTCTCTGCAGTTGCTTGGCCTGCCGCTTCCAGCTCTGCCCCGCCGAAGTGCTGACCCTGCGCCGCCTGGCCCCGGCGGGCTCCCTCGCACCTCGGAGCTGTCCGCTTCAGCACCACGACTCCAGCCTAGCGCTCCGCAGCGCTCTGCTCTAACTCTCCTTGG
>JAWWMO010000138.1:36172652-36197974 GCA_035047845.1 Dendrocincla fuliginosa | reverse complement strand
CGCACCTCGGAGCTGTCCGCTTCAGCACCACGACTCCAGCCTAGCGCTCCGCAGCGCTCTGCTCTAACTCTCCTTGGGGCTCCAGGCACACAAACCTTTTTGTTTTTTTTGGAGGAGGGTGGTTAATTTTCAGGGATGAGCAGCCACCCCAATTTAAAAGTTTGGTCTCTCTGATATATAAAGAGAACCACTCATATATAAGAAAAGAAAAAAAAATCACTTGTGTAACTTTGAAGAGTTCAGCTTAAAAGAAAAGTCATTGTGCAATTATATACCATGTCAAATAACAGACTACCAAATGTAAGGAAAGAGACAGACTTATAAGCATTTTCTTTGGTAGAGGCTAACTTTCATAATATTAGAACATTCTCTTCCAATTTTCTATTTTAAATATTGTATATTTGGAAAAAAAATGGCAATTTTTGGAGACATGAGCTTTCACCACACCAGAGAATTTCTGTCCATAGCAGAGGTTTCTTATGATAAGACAACCATTCATACAATATAACCTTCACTTTCATTTCATCAGAAGAGTTATATCCAGACATGACCTGAAGCTAAGCATACATAAACTGGAATCACAATGACATATTACATAAACTGTCTACAAACAAAATACAGGGAATCACCTTACATGCTATTTGCTGAATTATTCCTTCAGTGAAAGGTTGTGCAATTTGATACTCTGATAGAGTTGCTTTGCTTTTAGAACAAATTCCCTTGCCCTATCATTACTGTATGACTAATATAACTTACAGAACTACAGTTAAAAAAACATAATAGTAGATCAGATCTTCCCCCATTGTTCACACAAAACAAAGCACATCACTAGCATTAAAGTTCACTGACTAACTAAACTGAGCTCTGATCAAGTAGTCATGGGTTGCTTTTGCACACTGACTTTCACATTGTTAATCTGGCTATTCAGACACCTGGCACAAAGCATATGATACCTGATATGGGACAGGATGATACTCTCAAATGAGCAGCAGTGCAGAAAACAGACCTAAGCAAGAGGACAGATATAGGTGAACATAACAGATGAATTTTTTTTCCAAACTATAATACTACCCAATAACTGTTACTCCTAATAAGTTTATTTGTTGGCTGTGGTATTATTTTTTATTATAATAGGTGCTGTACCAGTTCAAGAACTACAGGGTGAAGTAAAAATGCTTGGGCACATACTGTGTTAGTAACAGTTCACAGGTCTGACTATGCTAATAAAGTAATTAAAACAAAAGAAATAAAGGTTGGTGTACAAATCTATTAAATGCTGGCAACCTACACAAACTGTTTAACAAACTAACCTAAACAAACTGTTTAACTGTTTAATCAATTATGCAAATCTATGTTCCCCGTAAGTTTTAAAATATTAATTAGAATTTTTAGTACTCCTTTTAAACGCAAGATGATCCGTAACAGAACCAATGAAAACATGCTGTCTTTTTCATTTTGTTCTTTCCTTTCAAACTGTTGCCCACATTCTCCTTCTTTCTCCCTTGTCAAAGATGTCTGCCAACAGACTAACTTCAGAGCAAACTATGTCAACAAGAAACACTCCATCCCCAAAGTCAAACCTGCAAACCAATCCCCTCCCCCCTCCTCCCATTTCAAAAACCTTTCACACAGAATCACAGAGTATTCTGAGTTGGAAGGGACCCACAAGGATCAGAGTCCAACTCTTAAGTGAATGGCCTATCAGACTCAGCCTTAGTGTTATTAACACCATGCTCTAACCAACTGAGCTAATCTCAGGGTCAAGCTCTCCCACAAAAGATAGCCACTTTCCACTAGGCTCATTTTCCCTGAAATCAAGATCACAAAACCAGAGCTGCACACAAAGCCACTGTGGAGATATCTGACACAAAGGTATGCTGGTACCTTCAATATAAAACTTCATTTTTCTGTGGTAGGCAACCCTTTCTGAAACTGATAAGAATTTAACTTACAGTGGCAACACAGGGCTACATGAATCAGGTACTGGAACTGCAATCCCAAATCCATCACAAAGTAGAAATATTTTGCATGCTTTAGTACGCAAAAGCATACGCATCATTAAATTGTTAAATTTAATTTGTTAAAGAGACATGGTACTTGGACCTAGAACTAAGTTATTCAGCAGAAGTCTCTAGTGAAGACTTGACTGCAAAACTAGTTGGGAAGAGTAAAAAACATTATTAAATTTTATGTGTCCAACTACACACAGGACAGCTTTACCATACCTTTATCCATAGCTTTCTAAGGAAAACTAAGTAGATGTCTAATATTTGCCTCTCTTTTATGTGTTCTAAAGCTCCTATAAACTCTAGATTCAGTTCCCTTTCATCTCACCAGTACACCACTATTTGCCTGTTTTTGTACAATGTAAATCAAACCTGCTATTTTTGTTGGAACAGTTTCACTAATTCAGTAATTTTTCTCCGTCCTATTATTTAATCATTTTCAAGTGTAAGATATCTCTATAAACTATATGAATAAAGAAATTTTGCAACTCTGTGTACCTATATTTAAATCTACATTTTCTTCTGTCACAGATGATTTTCTATATTCATGCACTCTTTTATATTAAATCTGTCCATAACCAAATATTGTACTTCCAAATTTCGTAACATTTGCTTACTTCCCTCTCAATACCAAGCCTTTATACTGCAATATATTGATATTTAAAAAGGTGTAGCTGTCCTTTTACTTTTATAACATCTAAATGTCATAACTGACAGTGAATATTATGCATGAACTATCTAAAGTTTTTGGATTTGATCATAAAAGCCAAAGTAGTGACTATGAATAAAATGAAGGCATACAAGTAATTCAGACAAACCAGCAAACTGCTCCATACCTAGCTGCTCACTAAAACATTTTCATTACCTGTTATCAAAAGTTCTTTAAATGTATTTATGTATTTTTATTTGCATCAGTTAAAAACAAAAAAAAAAAAACAAAAAAAAACAAAACAAAAAAAAAAACAAACAAACAAGAAGTCCACCAAAAAACCCCAACCCCCAAAACAACAAAACGTCTTTTACAACTTCCTACTTTTTCTCATTTACTCTTACATGAACTGACATTTCATTACAACTTACTAGATGTTTATAAAAAGGCAAAAGTTTGATTAGCAGAACACTTTAGAGAAAAATGTTTGCTATTTAATCACTACTTTCAAAATACCACTGTTATTGAAGTTATGAAACAAGAATAACATACGCCATATCACATAAATAGTATGCAACTGATTTCACAAAACAAACTAATAGCCATTTTTCAGTTATTTAATATACAAAGCTTCATTAAAAAAAATATATAATAAGAAAAAGTGATATGGGTTTATTACTAGTGACTATAATGCCTCAAGACTGCAGAAAGCTTTGCTTGTAATGATTCTATGAGTTTTGGCAACATCTGACCACACTTAAACCAATTTTTGGCCTAATCTGGTTTCAATTTTTTGCTACTTTTACTTCTGTCATCAGTTCAGGAAAAGGCAACAAAAGGGCAAAGGAATAAAAAGCAGTAAATAAGACATCTGTTACTTTTGAAAAAGATTATGCTGTGAACTGAAAGGGGACAGGGATACATATCAGTCAGCATTTTTTCAATATAAAATAATCCAACTCTTAGGTGTGGCCACCTCATGAAAAATCAAAAATGAACACAAGAAAACACAATATAGTCTCAGTTAAAAATAGTTTAGAGGATCAGAAATACAAGAATTAAACCCACTTCACATGCACCAGAGCAATTCACCTGACCTGAAATTCAATGTTACTGAATTCAGAGTCGAGATTCCAGCACATTTTTCTTGTATGTTTTCTTAAAATATACAGTACACCAAATATGCTCAAGTTGAAAACTGGCAACCATTCATAATAATAATACCAATAAACAGAAGTAAATCCTCCTACTGGTACAGTAGCTCTAGGCCCAGTTCCATACAAGTCTCTCAGTTTTACAAACTCATGTCAAACACCTCCATGCTACATGAACCACTTCTTCCAGATGAAGTGCATTTCAGTGAAAAGTTAGATAGCTTTATATCACTGGAAATGAACAAGATTGTGGAAATTTGCATAGTGTTATAGGAATTAATATTACTTTCAGCCAGCAGCAGAACCTAAGTTAAGGCAGTTAACCTAAGAAAGAGCAACAGAAGTTACAAATATTCCCTGTTTACTGGTATTCTTTTTCTAATAACCAGGAAGTAGATAAGCTTTATAAAACATTAACATATTTAAAAGTGTATCAACTCATTGTGATCTTCACAAAAAAATGCTACGGTATTACCATATAGAGCAAGCATAGCCGCAATAGCTACCATCTCAATAAAAAGTGCCTTTTTTATTTGTCAGGTACCTCATAAAACCAACTTGCAGACTTCCCCATAAGTTGTTTACTACTAGGAAACTGTTAGCCTGCTGAAAAATGGCCATGCTATTTTGCAGTTCCTGTTTCAAAAACTTTCATCCAAGGTCTAGATTTCATCAACACAGAATAGTCAGAACTGTGCTCACTTTACAATTTCTCTTAAATTGCATTACAGACCAAGAGGCAGTTCATCAAAGGACATTGCAAGTAAATCAGCAGAAATGAGAGGGCAAGATAGATGTGTGCAGCATTAATCTTTCTAAACCCTGAAATATCAAGTTAAAAATCTTACAAAAATGATTTTGCTGCTACAGTGCTCCACTAACATTCTGCTCACTCACCCAGGGGCTTCTCACAACAGTAGGTCAGAAATTTGTTCCTCTAAGGTCCTAGCTGAGACGAAGGTTTTAAGTAAAACATTACAAATTATACAATTCTCTCTTCTGTTATCAGTCTACTCAGAACAAAGCTCACATACGCACCACCAACTGATGTTTCAACAGAAACAGAAAATCCATCCCCCAAACACCTAAGAAAAGTCAAAGGTCTTCATGCTTAAACCTCTAAGAGAGATCCTGGAATTTGAAAGAAAAAGTATTTCCCAGTTCCATATTCTTATCATAGATGGATTTTTACCTGAAGAATTGTTAAAATTAATTTCTGGAAATTGAGGTATTCGCTTTTTGTGTTGCATTCAAGAAACAACATTGGTAGAAGCCATTAAGCAATTGCAGATTTCTCTAATGCTACTACATATAAATGATGCAAATTTGGATCAACTATTCTCAAGCATTTTTCTCACATGACATTCAAAAAAAAGTCACATTTCTCTGTATGGCTATTTTGTACTAGTATGTGAAGCTGGCTAGATCAATAAAATTCCAGGATCAACATCTAATAAGCTGCATCCCAAATGATCAAACTTCACACATTTTTAAAACAAAAGGAAAATGTAAGGAAGAGATGGGAAAATATGAAAATTTGCAGTATTTCAGAAATAATATATTCAAAATACTATATTAAAAAGAGCTAATGAACAGCTCACAATCTCTTCGCTTTGATGTGAATTTCAGTATTCATGCCAAGTGAAACAAAAGCCATTTATAAATGTTTACTCCCACTGACTATCAAACAGTACTTCAAGGCAAACAGTCCACTAGGTCTGGTTTACTTTCTTTTTGCTTCCCTTTAGTTTCTGTATAGACCATGCTGCACTGTAAATTTTAAATTGAAACAAAACCAGTTGGGCCTTACCTCTGTCACTGAAGTCATCCACAAGAATGATTTCTGCTATCAGGCTGTCTGGAGTGCGGTTGATAATACTGTGTATTGTTCGCAAGAGTGAAGTCCAGCCTTCATTATGAAATGGGATAATTATGCTGGTATTTGGTAGTGTTTCCAAGTACACCTTGTGCTTACAGCTGGAGAGGCAAGAAAATAATTGTATAAGCATAACGAAAATCTGAGTTGGCATATACTGTCATCTATTTGGACCATTCAGCCATCATAATTTCTAGTATAAAAATTCAACAGTGCAAGCAATAGTACTTTCATGTGACAGTAACCAGTTAATTTAAAACATTTATATTGCTTACAACATAGACTAAATTAGAACAAAATTAGACAAAACTGAAGTGGAATGAATGAAAAATTTAACTGGCTTGAATTCTTTTCCTTCACTGGAAACATTTTCCTGCAAAATGACAAAGCACATATCTTCTGTGACATCATTTCCAGAAAACAAATCCTTCTAGCAGAGAGAATTCCAAAACATAATATGAAGCAAAAAAAAATCTTTAATGGTCCTTTTTTTGTCCATAGCAAACAAAGATTGTAAAAACAGTCTACTATGCCAGGAGATAAAAGCTAGAAAATAATTCAGTATTATCCTGGGCGATAAGTTCTTCCATTATGAAAAACAACAACATCAACAAATACAACTCCAACTTCACGTCTAGATATCCAAAATGATTGCTGTTATTAGAGATAAAATACAGACTCATAAACAAGGAAATGTAAACAACTTTTTATTTTTCAAAGGAAAGCACTGTACATTCAACATTTTAATTGTAATTCAGTTTCTCCTAAATATCTGAAAACATTTTATGACTAAATTTTAAATTACTGCAACTGATAGGACTTCATCTTTCATGTGTTGTTGACAAAAGGAAAGAATGGACACATTCCTCTGTTGTTAACAAAGCCTGGCATTTTCACTTCTTGCAGACAAAGTAACTACACAATTTCTCATTACCAAAAACCAAGTAAGTCATATCCTGATTAAGGTATCCCTACAAGCAGGAACAAGTCAGTTTTGCAATAAACAAGCAAAATAATATGACCACAAAAAAAAAAAAAAAAAAAGTTAGGCTTGCAAATTCTAGGTTTAAAAATGTGGAGATATATTTGCTCCTTATCAGAAAGAATAACTATGCATATCAAACACTGTTGTATGTTATAAATTTGATTTACATACATTTGCAGCTTAGTTTATGTTTCCTTTTTTTAAATGTCACTTAGGAATCAATATTTACCAATTTGTTGTACAGCTACCACACTGATGAAATGTTCCAAAAGATATAATGAAAACTCATAGCTACTACAGTTGTATTTGCAAAATATTAATGGTTATGTAGCTGTGAATAAACTATCTAGTTTTTAGATGCTTTCCTAGAAAAATAAGATTTAAATTCTTAATTCAGACTTTTCTTCCTAAAACATGATGACAACTTAATGACAAGCCATTTTCAGAAATAACAACTTTTCAAACTTTTTAATAAGGAGCTTGTTGATAGAACATACATGCACGCTGGAAAAAGCACTGCTGCTTTGCAAAAGTGTAAAGTTCTATACAAAACTGTGCTCATTACCTAGTGACAGAAAAATCTAGGTATATATCGAATATATATTTTTTCTGAGAAAAAGAAAATACGCGGCAGCAATAGAATGTAGAAATTATTTTTCTTATGGTACAATAAATGAAACCAATTATTAATATGCAGTGCTTTTAGTTGGCAAGTTAAGAAAACCACCTATAAAACCCACTACTACTGTTGCCAGCTGTTTGCCAACTGATGCTTCTTAGACTTGAACAAATACAATTACCATATGTACATGTAACTTGGACAGTATTCTTGAAAGTAAGTTTTTCTTTCACCATTTTCAAATCTCAGTAAACATGATTTTAAAATCAGTAAGTTTTCGTCCAAGCCAAAAAACCAAACCCACATAAAACCAAGTAAAAGAACCCCACATAAGTCAGACTACCGCTTCTTGAGGGAAAGAGGAAAAAGCCACCCACAACACCCAAACACATCAGAATGATGGGGTTTTTTGGTTGTTTTTATTTTTTTCTAAATCTCACTTTTCTTTTATAACTATGTGCCTTTTGAAAGCAATTGTACTGAAATCTGTGTATTTGCATGGTCAATATTGTAACCTTATGTGTATGTAAGTGGGAAGGTCAGTGAATTTGGATGTTCTCATTCACAAGTTTAGAGTAGTTGCATATTCTAAGTGATAAGGAGAAGCAACATTGATGGATTTAGTTTAAATATTATTACAACTCCTCTTGATGAAGAAATTGCTCTAAGAGAGCCATGCTTAAAAGACAGAGGAGGAAAGTATCTTACACTTTCTTAACATGCCTCCATCAATCAACTTTGATCTTTAATCCTCATTTATATTTACTTTTATTTTTGATTGCCATTGCAAATGTATCTGGTTACATGCGAATTGATTTCTAGCAAGAGCCACAAACCACCAAAATGCCCTTTTCCTACTTTTCTCAAAAAGAGCTGGTCAAATTCTCAAATTCCTAAAAATGAAACCTTGAATTTCATCCTCTTGTATTGCTAAGACAGTCTGCTAGGTTTCACAGTAATGGCTTACTTACCCTTCTTCAGCAAATAGAACTCTGCTAATTTTTAGCCCCTTGCTCTCTGACTTGAGACTCTAACTGTAACAGAAGATCACTATGTTTTAAAATGTGTAACATGAAATCCATTTCATGTGAAGACCTATTCAGCATTATCTATAGCAGAGTACAGCTTGCTCTGCGCTGTGACGGGCTGCAGGACAGACCCGATTATAATAGCTTTAATGCTCAGGAAAGGCACAAGAGTTGCAATAAAGATGCAGTCAGACCTCCACAGGTGAGACATTGGATTTACCAATGTATATATTTCTCATATACGCATGCATCACTTGTTCAAAGTCCATCAGTGTGTTTTTTTTTATATCCTGTGTTTTAGAAGTGGTGCCAAATACCTTGACAGCAAGAAGACTACCGGGAAGCACAGATATTGTTTCTTGTTTTAAA
Organism: Dendrocincla fuliginosa; assembly: GCA_035047845.1. Classification (NCBI taxonomy): domain Eukaryota; kingdom Metazoa; phylum Chordata; class Aves; order Passeriformes; family Dendrocolaptidae; genus Dendrocincla; species Dendrocincla fuliginosa. The sequence goes on along the minus strand of JAWWMO010000138.1, from coordinate 36,189,288 downwards.
AGTGAAATTCTTGATTCTCCAAAGAAAAGAGAAACTGTAATTCAAGATTCTTTCATATTTCCTGAAGAATGCAACCTTACCAAAATTTACTAAAAAAAATTAAGCAAGTTTACTGTAGAAAGGAAAAATGCTATGTATAACAGATTACTATAACCTCAAATACATTAGGTAAAATATTTTTTAATTATGATATACATGCAAAGTGAAACTGAGCTGTCTTCCAATAGAAATATGACTGAGCAAAACAATATTTTTTTCCCAAATGCCTCACAATTGCAGTGAAAAATTTTGTCAAAACTTGTACCACTTCAGCAAAATTTGCACACCAATTATCAGCCTCTCCTTAAAGACACTGCAACTTACTCATGCACTTCATGTCACTGTAGGCAGTACATGGACAGTCAGTATTATTCTGGTAGTTTGAATGTCAAAAGAAAGTGTCCAAAGAACATGCTGACTTTCATTGAGGCTAAGAATACTGAGAAATCCATACAGACCTGGAAATAAATCCTAAAATCAATACTCAGAAAAGGTTAGTAAGTAGATTTAAGACAGACAGAGGCAGTTCAGCCACTTTCAGTGAAGTAAGGGTTTGCTCCAAGACCTAATTCAGCATAGGAAAGACTGCAACATAGTTGATGTCAATCAACTTTATGCTCTCCTTCTCATCAAATCATAGGGCAACTGATAAAGGCAAATGTATTACTGTAGAGCTTTAGTATCATACTGTATTCTGAGTAAGGAATTAAAAAAATTAAAAAAAAAATCAGTGAAGAACTGAAAAAGGGGTGCAACTACTCAGTCTTTTAAAATAATTTTTAATACTAAGGTATTCTTTGCTATTTTTAGCTTGTTTCCATTAGGACTCTAGTGGTATTTTAATCTGGATTAACTTTTAAAATAACACATGAGAAGTCTGCAGTAACAAGACTGATTTAAATGGTAAATGAAGATGGGTCATTTGACTCTGATTACTTGATCTGCGTATGTTGTAAAATGTCTTGATTGAATGAAATATATATTAGCATAAACACACAACATTTCAGAAGAAAAAGTTGCCAAGTAATTTTATAATTTTACCAATGGAATTGAGAGCAGAAAACTAAATCAGTTTACCTGAAATTAGTATACCAAACTGATTTTTCACTTCAGCTTTGATCACAATAATTTTCATAAAAGTGTTCTCAGTAATCAGTCCTGGCTACATAGGTATACTCATCATTCCCATACTGATAAGAGGATAAATATTTAAGGATGCTAAAAGCATAGTATTTGACTAGTCTTCCACTGTTTTCATTATATTTTTCCTCACTTTCATCCTTTCCTCCATACCTTTGGTTCCTTCAAAGAACCAAATATCTCAGTTCAGTAGAATTTTTAATGTTTAATTTTTGAGGCACCACTTTTTCACTCTGCTCTGAAACCTCACGCTACACCTCTTCCTCAGCTTCCCTTGCTCAGTTACAAGACTAAGCCTTCTCATTAAACCTTCTCATGGTAAGTGATCATTGACAGAACAGGAGGTTTAATTGCTCAAAGTTTGATGCTGTCTTCACCAGAGTATTCGCAAAGATCCTGATCAGTCAGCCTAGCTCAAATACATGCCATTTCACTGGAGTGTCATCAGCACCCAGTGCAGTGTAAGAGCAAGCATCTGCACATCCTGTGGTACATCCTAGCTGAATAGATCCATGCCTTCAGCCTTCTCTAGAGGTTGGATTTTGGATTATTCCTAGTTTTATAGAGTGCCAGACTAGGCTGATGAATTCAACAGCTTGCCCATTTAACAGCCAGGGCTGGAATTCAGCAATATATGGGAATGTTATCTCTCTTGTTCTTTTGCCATGCAGTCTCATCATATGCAAGTAACATGCCAGCTCTTCTCCTAAGAGCTTTAAAAGACAGTGGCTTTCAGTGCCTTTACCACCAATCATCTTCAGTTCATCTCACAGAATCCCTTACTAATACTTTCTTTCTTGGAGACAGGGACCCCATCTTATTGCTGTCTTCCACAGTGACACATTTGATCTTTGTTATGGTTTCTAGTTACTATGTAATCGCAGGAGTGTTTCTATCAGACATGCACACTGTATTGATATGCCTATTCTCTTTCCTGCTAATAATCTGAAGATATAAACAACCACAAACAAATTACTCCTAGAGATATCGCCTCCACCCCTAAATACACACACACACACACAGAGTAACTGCTTGCACTGAGTCATAGAAGATCACACAGAACAAATGAAAAAAAGTTAGCTTACCACTATTCCATATGGCAAGATTGCTATTAAGCCAAAATAATTTACTTCTGCAGTATAATCCTACTGCATGCTGGTACTATTTTAAAGGTAGACTGGGAAGCGGATGTCCATTGTGTTCTCTAGGTGATTGGTTTTTTTAAATTTAAAAAAGTGTGTAGTTTAAATTTTTGTACTTTGAAACCATACACTCACCATAGACACTTAAAAATGCAGAGTTCAGTCAAATAACTACTACTATTTTGGTTGTACTTTTCAAAATAAGTAAATGGCTGGCACCAAAAGAGATGATTTTAAACTCTTGGAAAGCAGGGTTACTTATTTCTAGAATGCAATATCAAAATGCCTGAATCAACAAGTTAGGAGGGGATAAGAGGGTGACAGTATATATCTAGGCCTCACAGCACAAATACTATTCAAGGGGGTGAAGAACATGAAACTAGAAAAGGGTTCCTACTCAGCAGAAACTTTTTTTTTCATAACCTTAATAGGATACTATAGATTTGCCTTAATAATGTACAGCAGATGCTTTCCTAAATATGTCTTTTCATGCATTTAGATATAATATTATATCTAAATATAATATTATAGTAATATAATAGTGCACCAGCATTTATTCATGGAACAATGCAGAATAATGGGTTCAGTAGCTAAGGTTACAAAAATGATGATTGCTTAGCATAAACAATAGATTAGTTCAAGCTTATTTATTAAAGTCTTAAATATCAGAATAATTTCTGTGTTAAGTTCAAAATGTCTTGGCAGATAGACCTAGGAAGAAAGTAATCATGATAAACAATGCCATCCTATTAAGTAGCTCACACCTGTATTTTCTTACTGAAGTTATTACATTACCATTCAGAACAATGGGAGTTTAGAGGAGGAGAACATGCAAGGGGTGTTAGGCATTGCCCCTACACAAATACTCCGAGTTATGAAATACAGCTAGCAACATAGACTTAGCAAAAAAAGAAAAAAATTTCTATAAATGCCAACACTTGTGTACCTATGAAAAACTGGAAGAAAATGATGAATTTGCCAATGAATCAAATACAATGACATCTTCAAGACTATAATGAATCAGAAGTTACGAGCCTTGTATTATACTTTCAAATATTGCTATTCTTGATCTATTTTGTCTTTATTTCCATGATATTTCAGAACTTAGTATCTGGTATTTCTTGCCAAAGAACAACACTACATCATTAATTTATCTCTCAGAGACTTTCGGATGAGATTTTTAAAAAGGAAGGATATCTATCAGTCCATGGACTGTTCCCATATAAGTTTTCAAAGCAGTAAGCACAACTTCACTATTTCTGTCCAAAGAATCTCCTTGCTCTCTCCCTTTCATTATTAGATACATTACTAAGCACTAATATGTACAAGTCAAGTATGTAATTTATTACTGTTTTGAAAAACTGAAGTTAGAAAACTGCACAATACTGTCTATTACGCATACCCATCACAGAGTCACCAGGAAATGGCTACTTCAGAAACCAAAGGTTTTAAAAAAAACCTGTAAGGTGGAATTTATTTGTAAATAAATTCTATAGTTAAAAACGTTAAATGTACATAACTGACCAAGTTGTACTTTTACCAGATTTGTATTTGGTATGCTGCTCCCAGTTTGTTACTGGATCTGGGCACATGGCTCAAGGAGTTCAAGGCTTATTTATAAAAATGATACACTGTCAGACTCTAACTTGCTATAAAATGCTTAATATTTACTTAACTATTCTTTTGAGATGCAGAATTCTTCTACTGAGTTGAAACACAAATCAAAACTGAGTTTCTGAACAATTTTTGAGTTGGCTTCAAAGTTGCAGGGAGACTTTTAGAAGGTTAAAATACTTGCAAGAGGTTACTGTGTTCCTGAAATATTAACCTGCCTGAGGAAGAAAAAAAAATTTCACACAAGCACTGTGAAGCTATCTGCAGCAGGCTCTAGTAAAATACAACTTGAAGAGGACTATTCATAAAAAGTGTAGTCTTGTGAAAAGGAGTTACAATTGCACTTCTTTCTTATTACTTACTAAGAATCCGAAAACTTATAATTTAATTTTATGGGTTAGCTTACTCCACTGGGTAGATATAACAAAACAGCAGCCTTTTACTTCAAGGAATAGGGATAGATCTTTTTAATTCCTTCATGAGGTTATATGTGGGGAAAAAAACACCCTAAAACATCATACCAGCTTAAGAAAAGATGCAGAACTTTCAAACTCTTCATCTTTACAGCTTCTCTTTTAATAGAAACATGCAGAAATCTACTGCCTTTGTAGAAGACAAAACTAAAGAAAATAGGATTCTAAAATCATGAGAAAGGAGAGAAGGGCTAGCTTCATTTCAGGCACTTGACAGCAAAAGCCAATCATGCACATTAAGGGATACCAGTAGAAATGCTGTTGTCAGTTACCAGGCTCCATGCTGTCTAGACACATCAAAAACCTGGTACTCTGTCCTTTCTGATAGATAACAACATAGGAAAAGTTAAGTGTCTCACAGACATTCCTTTACTGCATTTAGGAAGCAAAGTAGCAGCTGTTTCTGGATTATAAAAGTAGCCCACCTCTGATTTTCTTCTCTTACAGAAGTGCCAGAGAAAGTCAAAGCAAAACAGAAAGATTTTCAACCTTTCTTTCCCCACTGGCTTTGTCAGCTCACACTCTCTTAGCTGAACTGCTTTTTCAGATCTGACCTTTCCTTTCCCTTTATTAAAGGAAACTACAGCACCACTGGGCTCCCAGCTACTGACAAGACTTCTATAAGCTACCAGGACAAAGTGTTTTCTAGTGAAGATTAACATAGTAATTGTCTTAGCATGTCAAAGTATTCAATTTACAGCAACAAGCTTCAGTCACACCATGTTTCTGTTCCAATCTAGCCTTGTCAACTCAGCCTGATTAAGTAGTGATAACTAGTAATTTCTGCTGCCATTTGACAAGGCTGTAAAATTAGCTTGGGTGTGAGCTGACAGCAGGGAAAGGAATCTTTATTTTCACAGTGGCTCACAGCTGGGAAACAAGCAGGCAGTACTGGGTGTGGACCTCAATAAATGTCACAACACTTTACTAGAATAAATAAACCTTCTCCAAAACACTAGTGGCATTTTCATGAAAAAGAAAAGAAAATATTAAACTGTACAGTAGAAATTGTTTGTACTATTGCTATTAAATGCACTTACAATCATCACGTCTTGGAAACTAAAGAGACAAAGCCCTGTGCTCCTTATGTGCTCCCTCAGCATGCACTTCATCAGAGCTGATTGAGCTGAATTATGTTACTTGTTACTTTATGTCAAATTGCAACATTTTGGCCTGTCATGTACAGTCTCTTCAGCAGCACTGCATGTCTTTGAAGAAACTGAAGTCAGTGAGTTTGCCTCACTTTGTCTTTCAAACCAAAAGGTTTCTCTAACCAAGGGCACAGTCAGATAAACTATATTGACATTTATGTTTGCAAAGTTTTCTTTTATGAGACAGTGAGTTATAAAGCCATCATCACTTATGGAAAGATCTTATATAAAAAAACCTAAAAATCATTAACATGCTTTAAGAAATTCATCTACTCACCCATATGTATTAAACCTAGAAGCCTTGGGAAAAAAATACATATAGTCATTTCATACCCTCTCAAAGTTCCTCACAAGCAAGCTGACAAGAGCAGCCATCTTAGTACTCTAATTATGTGTTACCGTAAACTCTGCACTTTGTTACCTATGAATTCCAAAGTAACAGGCAGAAGACAAATTTATATAATACATACACATATAAACGTGCTCAAACCACCATTGTATTTTTGGTTTTATTTTGGCAAGATAAAAGCATACTAGCATATTTACTAGCATACTTAGTAAATGAGTCTGACTCTCAAAAGACATACATATGAGTCTGTCTCTCAAAAGTAAGGCAGACATTTATACAATCAATAAAAAGTCTCTATTGTGAGTCTAAGGTAATCTTCCTGGTTGAAGAAGGAATAGGATTAGAATTCAGGTTTTTGTCACTTCAAAATATTGCTTTTAAGTAAACTACTTCAGGAACAAGCCAATCTGTGACATTCAACTACCCATTAACTTCAGTTTCAGAAATCCTAATTATCCTTTAACCACTTGCCCTTTTATTACAAAGATATCCTGTAGGCTTCCAGGAACCCTCTAGCTTATCAGCCACTCCTCCCAGTTTTGTACCAGTCCTCAGGTACCTCTCCCAGTTGCTGTGTTTGTTCAAAGACCATTGAGAGTGACCTCAAACAGATGTCAGTTCCTTCAGCATTCACTGGTACATCCCATCAGGGCGCAAGGACTTACTATGTCCAGTTTGCTTATGTATAAAATATTTAATTCTCAAAAATAGTCTTTCTAGGTAATAGAAAGGAAATAGTGATCTAGGTAAATCTCTTCGTCACTTCCTTTCATAGCAATATGTTCTCAGTCTTACACCTCTCTCTCAAGATCGCCTATATACAACAAAGTAGATAAAATAATGGGCAAGATATTACTAGGTCTGGCCAGTGTCTATAACTCCAAAATCACAGCTGGAAAACATGGGAGCAAATGCTGTGAAAGTGCAGCTGTGAGGCCTCATGGAGGACATGTGCCAACAAGATCAGTAAGTTCTCATACGTACTACCACATCTTGTGGCCACCACAGCTTTCAAAAATTGGACCTCGGTAAGAGTATTCATAATCAAATCAGGCAAAATAGAAGTTGCTTTTCCATTCCAGCACTGCTGCACATTTGCTCCCTTTATTACATGAGGTGTAACAGCCAATTGTGTAGCTAATGAGAAGGTACTGCTGGCATGTGCTTTTTTTGGTTAATATCAGCATTGGAATTTCATTTGCTTAAGAAATATCCAGTCTATACAAATTCACATCAGATACATACTTAACTGTACGAAAAAAAAAAATTGAAAAGGAATTAATACAGAATTTATGAGGAAAAGTGAGTTAGAATGAGGCTTTTCATGAAACTGTGAAATTAACAACATATATCATCACTTTCACCTATGAACTCCAAAGACAAAACACCAGAATATCCCACATTTCTCACAGATCCTAGAAAAGACAGGTATAGTTTTCCAGTTTTACTACTGTATTATTACAGTTAAAAGTTCAAGCTTCAATCACTGACAAATGCTAATAGACTTGGCTATCCCAGATGTACAGAACTGGCTGGAGGATAAATACGCTTTAGAATTCCTGTCCCCATTAAGTTTAGATTTCACAGTTATTTTTACTGCAGCTTGCTATTTTCTCAGCAGCATGGGAAGCTTTACTGGATTCTAAGTAGCATGCAAGGCATTCCCCTACTTGTATAAGCAGATTAGTTCTTTTACCAAATAAGTTTCAGTAAACAGAAACAGACCCATCAGGCTTGGACTCTCCTCACTGGACTATTTAATAACACAACTTGTTTCTCAACACAAGGATGGAAAGGGAATCATCAATCTTCAGCCACATTTTAGCTGTGGCTGCCATAAAAAAAAAAAGATACACAAGAAAGCACTTGGAAATTATTCCATGTTATTTGTTACTATCAATGCATATCCTGCAAAGGAACTGACAGCAGGCATGACAGAGACAGAAAACCATAGGGTTTTTTGAGTATAAAATACTCCTGATTCTGTTTTGAGGTGCTGTACTTTGAACAGGATGCCCTGAAGCAACTGCAGAGAACAATCTGATAGTGCTTGGAAATGAGGACATTGCCTATCATGTTCTGGACTGCATGACTTCTCACTTTCACTACATTGTTCTGTAACTACACAAAACACTTCAAAAAGCAGCCACAGTAATAACCTCCAGCATTTTCACTATCCACTAAAAGCACAATTGGTATTTAAGTAGCTGTTCTGTGGCCAGAAAAGGTAAAGCTAATACTAGCAATCATTGGTATGAGGCAAAGCAGCATGTCTGAAGACATTTCTGATTTTGCCAAAGAGAATGAGAAATAGAAGGAAACATTACAATATCTTTGTTTCTTGCAACATATAATCAAAAATTCAACAGATTGATCCAAACAACTAATTCCATGAGCCGTATTAAATATTATGAAGTTCAGAACGCTTAAATTAAAATAAATCACTTTTCTTTTAGTGAAGCAGGACAATCTAAAGCAGTCTTCAAGATCATAGAATGCTGAGGGAATTACTTGGAATTTATTTTGGAGTAGATTTAGAGGTTAATAAAGATTAATTTTTTAATTTTAATTTTAGGGGCAATATATATAGCTTAGACTGTGACAACTGCACAGTATTTATAAAAAAAGAAAGTAACAAATACAACGCAATAACTACTTTTTTAGAAGATTCAGATATGAACTACTACTTGACTGTATAACTATATCCCTTTTCCCATGTGAGTCTTAATACTAGTGTTTTTGTAAAGTTTACTAAAACATAGTGATAAACAGTAACTCCAACTCTGTTAACTCTGTAACTTCTCTAAAGACACACAAAAATACAGTCAACCAAAAAACATGCTCCCCTGAGAAATACCATTGCATATTCATTTTAGCCTCTTTTAAAAATGCAACAGAGAGCAACCACACTGCATTCAAATATTTGGAGAGAACCATTTAAGCATTCTCTCAGCTTCTGCTACTAAAAAAAGAGTTTCAGTTATTCAGAATTCATAGAGTGATATTTGATTTTATTATTAAAAAGAAATAAAATCTCATTAGTGTTCAAGACAGAAGATGTCACAGCCCTTAGCTAAACACTCATATTTCTCTGAACATGGAAATGCATTTCTTCTGAGGGCTGAGAAAAATTTAATGTGTAAGAAAAATGAGGAGAGTTGAGACTTTTAAAAAGGAATACTGCTGTGAGTGACAGTGAAAGGCCAGCAATTCACTCAGCAACAACAAGACCAGCAGACAGTGTTTGGAAACACTGACTTCAGCCCTATAAAACAGGCATCACAAGAATCAGATTAGGCATCTTTAATGTAGAATAAAAATTAGAAGATTTTCAGTACAAAATGAACCTATGCATGCCCAGGAGAACTGTAAAAGGTGGGTTTTCTTGTGAGAGGTTACTCAGGCAATCTAAGGAAGATTTGCACATCTGATCTGTGACTACACAAGTCATAGAATATCCTATCATAGAGTCGTAAGGGACCCATCAGGATCACTGAGTCCAGCTTCTGGCTCTGCACAGGACAACCCCAAGAATCACAGTGTTTGCTTGAGAGAATTGTCCAAATATATCCAGGATATGGTTATCTACAATTAAACTACAAATTTTAGTTAAAAGGAGTCCTGTTGCTAAAATGAAGCTGTACAAACATACGAAGCCCAAATATTTTAATTTATAGAGGTCACAACTCTGTTGGTATCAGAAACTAACTTGAAATCCTTGATTCAAGAATGAAAGGCTAAAAAAATGGATTTTCTAGTTTACAAGGACTTAAGAGTCTGAAACAGGATAGATCACAACATTTATATTCACTGTTCAGACTAGATGATTGCAATCATTCCCCTAAGCCTCATTAAAGTCACACTTAGAATGCTATTCAAAATGTGAATCAGATTCAGTTTTATTTGTTTGAGTAAAACTGGTATGAATGGCAGAATACTTAATAATGTGGAGAAGATAAGAATTAATTGTAACTGATATATTCAATAGTTAGAATAAGGAGCATTTTTCTTTCACAATAGAAAATAATACTGCCAACACTTTCCCTAGCATTAGCAGGGTTTGTTGTATTCCAGACTACAGAAAGTGGTATGAGGTAGGTGAAAAGGAAAAAAATGAAAACACTCTTCTTACAGGTTTGGAAGTATTTTTTCTTTTTTTTTTAATACTGGTACAGAATTTCTACCCCCTAAATATAAATTGCATTGCTCTCACTTAATCCTACCCAAAAGTCATAATGTTGCCTTCTACTTTAGGTGACGAGAACTCTCACTTTTACTAAATTGGTCCTGAAACACAATGAACTGAGATGATAATCTTATTTAAGGTTATATTTTACAGGTAAGGGGGAAAAAAAAGTTTTGTTTGTTTCTTTAAACTTAAAACTAGGGGGTAACTGAACAAAGAACAGAGAATTAATGTAGCTTGGCAAGAATACTTGCCGTGTGAAGACTTTCACACAAGAGTGGGACAGAAACAAGACATCAAAGACCACTCAGAAACAGAAAAAAGTATTCCTTGAGCACAGTCATGAGAGACAGAAAAAAATCACAGGAGATATTAGAGGGATGCAATAGAAACTTTAAGGACACAAGAAAGCTGTTAAGTCAGCCTTAAAACAGAATTTCCCTAGGGATTTTTACAGCACACACATCTAGGGGTCTCAAAAAGGAAATAAAAATCAATCATAACACATCCTGCTGAAGTGTTTTAAAAGAGTCACAGGAAGAAAACCACAAGAATATCATAAAACATTTTGGAGACTCGAATTTCTCAGAGCTCAATCATCTAAGCATTTGTTTAGTTCTACTCATCCTCCTGCCAGATGATGTCAGACCCTGAGCCCAGTGTGCAAAGAGACTCAGGAAAAAGTTTATTTGGATTAAGAAGAGCAAGTTTTTGTTATCTGCTATCTTTTCATACTTCCCATAAAACCAAACACTTGGAAGCGGTACTTGGTCTGACTTTGGATCAAAATATTTTTGAAGTTATTTCAGATAAACATTGAAACTACAGTATCTGGGCTTTGATTTAAATAAGTTTTGATTCAAGTTAACAGGATCCACCGGGATTTTTTTGTTTGTTTTTGAGGCTTCAGTTTGCAAATTTTCTCTACTGATGGCAATAAAATTATTCTATTCAGTTTTATAAGATATACCATAGACAGTATTTTCAGGACATTAGTCTTCAGCAGATGAGTCCCTGCTCAAATGATATACAAAAACAGAGACAGATGATCAAAGACTCCAACTCTATAGTAATAGCATCTCCCACAAATGTGCAGATGACAACAGTTAAAAGCCTTAAGGCAGTTAGAACCTCCACCAAACCAAAGCGCTTTATAACGTTCCAAAGTGGAACAAACCAGATCTTGCCTGCTATACCTCACCTGATTTATCTACTGTAACATTATTGAAATCAGAGCACCCTTTCCTGGCATAGAAATGAGATAATTTTCCAATTAGTTTCTCTGAAAGCAACTTTGAGTGTTGCAGTTTAACCCCAGCCTCTAGCATGTCCCCTGCACAAGAACGACATGCAAATTTGTGAAGCAAATTAACCTCACCCCAGCCAAAAGTAGCACAATCAGGTATGAACTATTTCACATTTCTGCACACTGCTGAAGAGAGGACACATCTCAAAAAGTGAAGTGAAATTTGCGACTGGCCATATTTGACACACAGCAGCCAAGAGAGGCATTTGTTTCTGTCAGTAGGTCAGAAAGCATTGCCAGATTTCTGTGTCTCTTGGAACTTCAAGAAATACACTTGTTTCCGGGCATAACCATCAGAAGTATAGAGCTCAGCTTTGTTGCGTTAATCAGCACACTGATTAGTAGGCAATTTTAGCGCAAGAATTTATATTTCTTTTCATTTAGACGGTAAGTGATACAGCCAATTAACTAACGGACCACTTGTGTTACAAGTGTTTAACATAAGGAAGGTTAGAAGGGGATGACAAAAAGTCAGTTCCCTCAGGACACTACTAAAACATCTACCATATAAGATTTCACTGAATGCCATAGCTGAATTGGAACATAGAAACAACGCCAATACATTCCCAAGGGAGACACTTACGTGAAAGTCACAAAAGGATTTGTGCAGGGGGAAGTGGGGTAGAGAAAGGCTGGTGTAGCACTGACTCGTTACTAATACGTCACTTTTGATGACACACCACTCAAATTGCTTCTGGGGACATGTGTGGAAATGTCACTGAGTGTGTGGACAGCAGCGAGCAACAAACAAGTTGCCAAAAGACCAATTTACTAAAACATGAAGGGATGATAAACTTGACAGCTTCCTTTTGTGTTTAATAATTGTCCTTCGCAATTTTGCTAAGAGGAGAATGTTTGATGAACCTATTTATTATACAAACAACATAATTTACCACATATTTAATGCTGTACAACTGTACCTTAGAACTCAAACTTCTTAGGAATACTTTTTCTATAAATAATTTCAGGTAACTTGGCAAAGCAGAAAGCAAAGAAAATATATAAAACATAGCCCAGTTATAAAAAAAAATACAGCTTGTTATATTTAAAGAAATTATCATTTTTTGTTTTTTGTTTTTTTGGGGTTTTTTTCATATTTGACCTTGCAGGAAAACAAGTTATTTAGAGATATATGAAGACAAAAACGTATAAATTAAATAATTCAGGAAACAATTTACATACTTTGGATGTCGGATGTCTGGCAGTGATCGTTCCAGTGCTATATTGTTGCTAACAAATATGTTGAAGCCATTTTCCCTATAAGCAGAATCATCATGGTCTTCCTCTGTAAGAGGGTATGGTTTTCCATGTTCACCTTTCCCTATAACAAAACAAAGCATTTATTTGTGTCAAACACACAGCACAGAATGGACTACAAAGAGAACAATAAGTTACACTGAACTTTGATTAGCACACCGTACCTGGAACACCTCAAAGAAACTCCTTCCAATGTCTTTAGCAACACTCCTGTTACTTCCAACACAAAATCACAAAGTAGGGACAAATAATGAGAGTCAGAAGTTCTTCTGAATTCACCCAATTCATCTAGCTTTCCTCTTTCCACACAATCAGTTTAAAGCCAACATATACAGAAAAAAATTAATTGTAAATTAAGCTAAGACCTTTCTGCATTAGAAGCAAGTTTTCATAGCAAAATTATGAACAAATGGATCAGTCCCAGCAATATTCCTTTTGATTAATATGAGGAATTGGGTTACTGAGTTACTTTATATTTTAGCAGTCAGAGCACCCCTACCACCCACTCATCTTTACAGAAAACAACTTTAGCATTGAAGTTTAGGGTGTCCAACTCTCCAGAAGAAACAGTAGGGAAACCAAATGTTTTGCTCTAGGCTTCTTGAACACAGTTGCACTCTTAGGGACAAGCCAGATGTGCTCAGTACTTCCAAAGTCACAGCACTGCTGATCTGGTTTCAGAAACTGATCACTGATGATTGCACAACCATCTGCTCAATCCCTGAAAAACAGACTTTCTATGCAGGCCTTTCATTCCTAAATTAGTTCTCATCCTCAGTCACTAGACATACTTAGTACCTACCTCAGGCAGCTATACCTCTTTCTCTTCCAACTAGAGAGCAGAGAACAAACAAAAACACCTCAAAGAAAATCAGAAAATAAAAAACCATCACTTCTATTTTTATTTTTCTCATTCTTGCAGAGAATGTACCCTTCAGAGCTTCAAAACCCTTCATGCCTACTCAGGTTTTCAAGAAGGTACGCTTTCCTCTACATCTAATTGATCAGGTTATATATAACCTTTCCATCTTTCTCCCTCTGAGCCCACTCGCAAGAAAACACCTCTTTTTACCTGGGCTCTTATAGAGAAATTAATCAATTTCCCAGCTGGATTCAGTAGCTGACCAGGGGCACCTGATCCTCAGTTAATCAGGAGCAGCTACAGGAGGGGATGAAGAGGAAAGGAATTGGGAGCTGAGGGAAACATCTGGTGGCATACTTAAAGCTCGTGAGCCTCTGACAATGCTCTATTTCATATTGTACAAGCAAAAGACATTAAAAAAAAAGAATAAGCAATAAAGGTGTTGTAGTTGTTCAATCTGAGATTTTTTTTCAGCCAAAATAATAAAAAGTTAGTTTGTATCATGAAATGCTCTTTCCTTATGCTATATGACATCTTTACTTTCAAACATTCCCAAATGCATGCAACAAACTAATTTAATACAAAATCTGAGACTAACCTTCTATTGAGTCTTTATGATTTCATATTCAGTATGGGGAGGAACCACAATATTAGAGAAGCAGCAGATGAGTCAAAGTACTATTCAAAATTCAATAGTACAGTTGTATCAAATATGATGCACAGTAAAGTAACAATAAGCTGATGTCACTCAACCCCCAAGATTCAGAAATTTTAGCCCCTCTCTTTCAGCAAATATTCTAGATAGACCAAAAGTAACTATTTGAACTGGCTCTTAATAAAGAGGTTACCAATGTTGTAGAAAATCCAGAATAAGTTATCTCTATGATAAGATATACTACTGCTAGTAATTTTTCTTTCTACTGTAAAATTTTCTGTATATTCCAGCTATTTATATGACCCCATATAAAGAAAGGTGGATTCTTGGTTTTTTTTTTTCCTTAAAGGAGTCCATGTGGCTATTCAGGAGATGAGTATTTTTCATAGCATTAGAACTTCTTCCCTGCTAGTGAAACTGAAGATAAGTACTTTTAAAAGTCTTCCATTCTTCCCTGCTGGTTATGGAGCAGTATCACTGTGCATAAGCCAGAAGAATAGATATCAGAGTTGTTTAGATCTAGAGCAGCTCAGAAATTGTTCAGTCTATAAATTGCATTTGCACTTAGGCAGTAAGTCGAGCCACGAGGTGCACCAGAAGCTGTGAAACATGATTTTTTCCTGATACTATATTAAAATATACCTGTAGAACATAAACAGAAGCTTGTGCATCTTTATGAATCTTGTAAATACTTCCCCCAGCGTTTTTCATTGCTTGCAGCTAGGGTGGTCATCTACCAGATCCAGCAGAAAGCACTTTGCTAATTTCAATAAAAGAGCTCAGGTAAAAAGAGACTATTCCTTATGAGTGATTTTGGAAGGAGAGAAATAGAAACCTTAGAAGATAAGTATTGAAAAAACATTAGGTACTACTTTTGGATAATCGTTAGGCTTGAAGGGTTCCCTTTGTACTGAAAAGTACCATGTATGAGTCTCCTCAGCATTAAAAATTATTATAAGCACATAAAACTCTTCTGTCACTGATTGACTTTCCTAGACGACAGACAGTAATTGCTATCATTGCACTCTGGTTTTTTAATGTTCCATTACAGCAGGCCAGTTTAAATCCACTGACAGATATAAGCCCTCCTATACTGTCTTTTCTGTCTGAAGGCAAAACAACAATACAGAGAGTGCACTAAGGCTATAAAGTATTGTAGGAACAGAGATTGAAAAAGCCTGATGGTGTATTTTCTGGCCTCTTTGCAGCAAAAAAGAGGCTCATCCAAATGTGATGAATAAAACCAAACCAGCGCTAAGACTTGATACTAACTTTCTCTGAGGCTGGTTTACAACTGCAGTAAAAATAACCTAAAAAACTAAGCACAATAATAAGTTTTAGATCAGGATTTTTCAAGTAGGGGAGAAAGGAAATAGCATAAGAACGGCACATATATGCAACCTGGGCCCAAAAATCCCATCAGAATGCTCCACTGCGTGGGAAGCCTAACAGCAATGTTTAATTCATACAGTGCTGTCTAACCTTTGCAATTACAGAATTATTACACTGATTTTTAACTCCGTACTCAATGTAAGCAACAATTTGAAAATATGCTAAGGTTTTTTTTCTTAAAACACTGTGATGGTTTTCAAGTTAACATCTCTACATTGCTTAGTATTATGTTATTTTAAGGGATTTAATATACCAACTCAAAACACTTCTCCATAGATATTTAAATAAATAAAAAAGGTAAAGTAAGATATTATAGCCATCAAAATAAATTACTGGCTTGGCCAAATATTAAGAGCTCTATAAGGTTTTTTTAGCCCCACTCAAGGATGTTACTGTCTCCTAGGGAATAATACACTCTACACCTAGCCCTAAAGATTTTAAGTTTCATGCTTGACAACTTGTGATAACTGACAGTTCAAGGACACTTCAGTTAAAGCATCTTCTGCTTATATATAATGCAGACACAGCAGAAGGAGAATAAACCCTCTTGTTCGACAGATGGCACAAAAGGAAGATGATTAGAATGAAACAAGAAAATGAAAACCCCGTCTGTATACTGGGTACAAAAGCCTAATTTCACAATAATAGATCACCCACATTGGTAGAGCTGCCAGGTACTGCAACTCTAAGGACAATAGGGATATTTTTGGCAAAATAGATCAGCTGTAAATAAATTTGAGCATGCAAAAGAAGTCTAGTTCCACACTACTTCCTTATGTAATAGATAGAGAACCTTGTTGAAAAGACCCCACAATAAAACACATAGCAACGGGTTCTCTTTTCAAGGTCTTTTCGGTTTTCTTTTTGCATTTTGTTTTTATAATTCAGATGAACACTATTTACAATTCAATAGGCATGGTAAAAAAGATTGCCTTTGCCATACAGGTTCAAGAAGTTAAGCAATTGCTTGACATCTTAACACAGGAAACCAAGTGGATAAAGAACATAAAACACACACTGTCTGTGGGGAAGAACTGTGTACAAATCTGAATTATTTACTGTTTATACTT
>JAWWMO010000138.1:36141233-36172552 GCA_035047845.1 Dendrocincla fuliginosa | reverse complement strand
TGGATAAAGAACATAAAACACACACTGTCTGTGGGGAAGAACTGTGTACAAATCTGAATTATTTACTGTTTATACTTACTGCTATTAGTTTACTCAGGCATGACTACACAGCTACACCAAGTCAAGACTATAATTCATGGAAGTATTTTAGCACATCCTTTAATTCAAGCATTCAAGCATCTCTTAATCCAGTAGCATTTGTATAAGAGAATAAGAATTCTCCATGTGCTAAAAGCCCAAGGAGTTTAATACATGAACCTACAAATAAGTAACTCCCCTTACTTATAGTGCATTTTATTATTTTGGATAAGTTAATCCTGCTATTTTTAAAAAAATACATTCTGAATTTTGTCTACTATCTCTAAACATTCCATTGAGAATCTAGAGCAACACTGTGCTCATCACACATAAGCTCCGAGTCCATCCTCTCTCATGAAGTTCTCAAAGGTAGAACAGCTATCCAATCTTATCCTAGGGAATATTTCAACACAGAACTGAAGTCCCATGACGGGGGAGTGATTGTATTTTTTAGCAAGGGTAGACAGAAAAACACAAATTCCAAATGAAGGCAGTCACACATCAGATTCAAAATAAGAGTAGTGAGAACTAAAATGGGAAATAAAGATCAGCAACAAAACACGAACATTGAATCAGACATCTTACATCTTTTTGCCACGTAAACTTCTCCACAATAACCTTTTTGACCCCTGATATTGCAACTGGCCAGGTCAGAGAGCAAAAACTCTGTTTAAAGCAATCTATAGCATCTTTTACATAACTTCGGATTTCCCTAATGAACAGTATACAGGTTTGCCATCTTGCATTGTGGAGATCAGTTTCACATTACTTAGATTAATAAGTATAATAGATTAGCAATTCAAACTGCCAGCACATTCTGCTTTTTTTAGGAAATTAATTTCCACTTGAGTACAAAGAAAATAACTGTATTCTTTATTTTTCATTTTCTACACAGATAAGAAAGCAGGGTGCAGTACATCTGCTAAAAAACTGGTTAGATTATCTTGAACAGAGAGGCAATTTGCTATACATAGAAAAGAATTTTTGGGTTAGTTTGTTTTTTTTTTTTCCTTTTTTTTAACAGTATACATCTCATCTTCACCTGGAGTATCTTCACTTGGTGGAGTTCTCATCCTATTCACCAATTTTGTATTTTGAATGCTTAGGAAGAGATACAGGAGAAGAATTTTAATATAAATTTAGTTTAAGATGCAAGTCAGGCATTAGTATAGACTATATCAAATCACTTTCTCCTTTCACACTTAAATTAATAAATTCATGAAGGATTTTTTTTTTTTTTCCAATTTGTTATGGAGATAGAAAATTAAAACTGCATATATCACATTAATGTAACTGCCTTAATACTAAATGGAACTATCCAAGTTGCAAAAAAGGTCTAGGTATATACATAAATATATATATATATATATAATGGCTTTTCATATTGAAAGTAAAGAACATTTTTCTAACTGTAAGAGTAGTGAAAAAATGAAACAGGGAACTGCAGGATCCATGTATAGGCAAGTGAAAAATGACACCATGCCTCATAGAGATGATCAGTTTTGGTCATCCACTGACGCTGATCCCAACCTTAAATTTCTATGAACACTATGAGAAACAAGAGGAGAACTGATGATAAGTTCCCTCAGAATCCATAAAACTTGCGTCAGAAACTGAAATATATATATATCAAGTCTGTTCTACTTTTCCAAACTTTTCAGAGTATGTCATTAGGTTGTACAATTTCATTAGCCTAATTTATAGGAAAAGAATTAAATTGATTTTACATCAATGAAACTGGGATCACAATTACCTTTTAAAAATTATTTTATTGCTACTCTACCATGTAACAGCTTGAAAAACCACTTCAGTAAGATTTACAACACTTTTAATTATGTATTACATAATTCTGTAAAGATCTGAGGCAATATTAAAGGCTTTTACTTAGCATTACAGACAGACACAGCTGTAATCAAATCTTACTTATGCAATTGTGATAAATAAAAACCTTGTCAGGGAAATCCTTAACAATATATTTTGAAACAAGAATAAATAATGTGTTTGTAAATATATAACAAAATTTATTTATTACAGTTTCAATATCAAACTACTACAGAAAACAACAATCAAACCTTCAGATGACAGCAGCATGTACAGTTCTTTTTCTGTTCAATGTCCATTGTTAAGTGGTATAGGGATGTTACTGGGGGCAAATATGAGGCTTTGTCCTCCAGATTGCTGCTACACTAACATGATGGTTGGCAGGAGAAATAGGAACTAAATTGCTTCTCTCTTCAGCAATCGCTTTATACAAATAGCATAGTTTGGGAGAAAAAGAAAGAAAAAACATATAACTTCAAATTCTGTTATTTAACTGTCTGCTCACATTCAGAACTAAAAAAAAACCTCAACGAAACAACCAACCTCCAAGGGAAAAAACAAACAAACAAACAAAAAAACAAAACAAAACAAAAAAAAGAAAACAGGGAAGAGAGAAGAATATTCTCCTTAAAAAATTTAAAATGGTTAAAATGGTACATACATATTGTACTGTAGTTGGATCTTTGGAGTATTGTTTGCTTATCATTCACGAGGTAAAAATGAAAGGAAACTCTTGCTAACACAAAATGAGATCTCCTCTTATAGCAGTGATGTGGTCCCCCATTCCTTAACCCATAGTGGGGAGGAAGTAGGTAAAGGAAGAGCATTTTCTGGAGAGACAGGAGGTAAAGAGGGACAAATGGAAACTTCTTCAGTGTACTTATTTTACAGATGTTTGAGAAGCACTTCTGTAAGAAGAAATGAATATCAAAATGGAAAAAAAAATAGTTTTGTAACTGCATTAGACATAATTTCCAGATTTCCAGAGACTTACTAGGCCTGGGCCAACTCTTCATGTTAATCTAAAAATAATAACTTGTGTCAGACTGCATGGCAAAAAATGGCACAAGATTTTTTTTTCTAAGAGTCCATGAAGTGGGAGAAGCTGATTACCAGTATTATGTATACATCAAGGACATGGCTGTACTTCATGCACACTTCTTAAAAGCTGAAACAAGAGAAAATGCTGAAAAATGGCAGTGGTGAGGCAGGAGGACAGCTTAAAAATTAGGAGCAGTAGTGGCAGTGAGCAGAATGAATCAGCATAGCAAGTGAAGGAAGCAGCAGCAACATCTGGCAGAGTGTCAAAAGCTCCCGATCACAGCATAAAGCTCTGAAAACTTCAACTGGGGCTTGTTGCCTCGCAGGACTCCATAGTTTCCAAAAGTAAGGAAAGCTTTAGTTCAGGAGCAGGGAATAATTAGCTGGCCTAGCTGTTGCCTTGGCAAAGAGGAGTGCAAAATTATTATTGTTATGTTTCAGGAATTAGCTCTTATATGCCATCTGTTTATTTTTAATACAAAAATGTTTGTGGAGTCAACTCATTTGTAGGAAAAAGAAATTAGCTCAGTGCCCTTGAGATTAATTCTTGCAGATACCTAGGCATTTTACTAGATGTCACTTTAAATTTCAACCTGGTCTTTGCTATTGGCAGTGGTGTCCTAGCAGAAAAAGTGCATTATACAGCTAACCATTGGAACAATCCAACTCTCCATCTTAAAACTTTCAAACAACCATCATGAAATGAGTGATACAAAAACAAGACACTGTGGTTTATCTTAAATATGTGAATTTTTTCAACCAATAATTAACTCCTAAATCTTATAGCCTGTGCTTCATGAAACATTAGAGGACTGTATCCCTCACCTTTTTCAGTAATTTGAAACATTAAAAATGCAGCCTCTAAATTTCAGACATATACCTTGCAGAGTATAAATACAGTGTGTGTGAGGGAGAAGTGATTGTTTTAAAAAAAATAATGAGGTTAACCAGTGGCACTGTTTTGTTTTAGCATAAGAGTGACTGAATATGAACTCTGAGAAGTAAATTGTTCGAAGCCTTGAATAAACACTTCATAAAAATAAGTTAATAAATTTTTAAAAAAAATCTATGGCTTTTAAAACTTGCTGCAAGTACTACAATGGCTTGGTGGGTGGAAAGACTCCTTCTATCCCCTTTCCCACTTTAGTGTCTAGCAAAAAAACAAAAAAAGGAAGGAAAAAAATAGACCATACTATTTAGTTTGTCTGGTGTATTTAGAGTACCACAGTGTACAATGCAAGATAAGCAGTAACACATGCTGTTTTGATATGAGTTGCTTTATCACTAGAGCAGAGCAGCAATATCCTCAGTACCATTCTGCAGACTGAGCTGAATCTAATCATAACTCTGTAGCCAAGGGATGCACAGTACATCTTCTATTTAGTCTAACTACTTATCACCAAATGCCATAGCCACCAGAATGTTTTTTTCATTTAACATTAGAACAGATTGGCTGTAGACCATTAATCAGAGCCAAATATGGAATGAGCAAGTATATGAGAAACAGAATTCAACCATAAAAAAGGCTTCACAGTTTCATTTCGTAATTGAACGAACTGCTAGAATAAAAAGCATCTACTACAGGATTACCTGAAAAAAAAAATCTACTAATAATGGCAAGGTGTTTGTTTCAGTACTTAAATAAATTAATTCACATAAACTGCATCAAGAATGGCATTGTAATGGTTTCTAGGACCAGTGGGTCTTCTATAATTAATGCATAGGGTCAAACTGATATATTGAAAAAGCTCAAACTAAAGTGTTCATAACATGGTTATATAAAACTATATATATGACATGGATCTAAGCAACTCCACAAAAGTAATGTAAAACTACAGTTGAAAGGTAGTGTTTCAGAAAATCTCAAAATACAAATTGATAGGATTCTAACAGCTATAGTTAACACCAGACTTATCCCTCCTCTATTTTGCTTCATTCTAAGACACATTGTAACCATGTACCATTTACTTTATACTGTCACAGGAAAATGAACAGGTTGTTCCATGGAATGAATTTATTAATATGAGATCTTTAGGGGGTTTTTTTGTTCGTTTGGTTTTTTTTGGTGAATTCAACCTAAACTAGCTCTGAAAGCTGGCTTTGTGGTTGTAACACAAAGAAGATGGAACAACCTGTTAAAATTAATTTAGCTATGTGTGACTCAACAAAGTGCAATACTTAGTCACCTGAAACATTATTCCATGATGCATATCCTACAAAGAACATAAGCTGTCACAGCTCCCAGTAAATTTAAATTTAGCCTATAAGACACTACCAAAAAAGCCAAAAAAACCCAAACAAAACAAAACCACTAACAACAAAAAAAAACCAAAACCCCAACCAACTAAAAAACCCCAACCAAACCCAAGAACAACAACAAAAAACCAAAAACCCAACTAACTAAAAAACCCCAACAAAATCCAAGAACAACAATAACAACAACAAAAACAAAACAAAAAAACCCCACACCACAAAAATCCATTCTTATATATGAAGATAGTCAATATTTACAGTTAAAGTTTGAGGCAGACCCAGGAAACAGAATTATGCCACCTCATTCCGAATGTGGTGACCTGGTGATAAGGCCAAACTTCTTCCTTCTTTACATCTGAGAAGAATGTCTACAAGCAAGCAGAGTTTGTACACTCAGGACAATTTCCTCATATATATAGTAGTATATAAGTAGTAGTATATAAGTATTTTATTGCCTTTTCAGGTCCCTTTGAGTCTATACATTATAAAATACTGCGCCATATTTCTCAGATGATGAGTTTAATATGAAACTGAAGCTGAGTATGCAAATAATTACCTCGGTTAATGAAAACAACAGAGACCCCTTCAAATTCAGAGAAAGAAGAATTATCCTCCAGGAAAGCAATATAGGTCCAGGGAAGTGTACTAACATGTTAAGATATACCAAGGTGCAGATACAACTGAAACAAATCGTGTTCTTGGGACTGGCCTACCTTAGACTTTCTGCTTTACTTTGAATGTCAACAGTCTTCTCCTGTTCATGGTGGGTTTTTTCGGTGATTTTGTGGTTGTTGTTGGCTTTTGTTTGTTTGTTTTGGGCAAAGCAGACGCATTGTTCCCGTGAAAACTGTTTCGCTACTACAGAACTGCTGCATACACTCCCTACTACTGCACTTCCCAGTGACTGCCTTTCCCTCTTCTTATAAAAGATACCACCAATGCTGAAATCATTAATATTGTTTTTTATCATTCATTTTGTGGTTTAAAATGCATTCTTTATTTTAAAGAGCCTTACAACTGACTTGTGGTAAGGAAAGCTAAACTTAATGCTTGACCTCCTATGAGCACAGCTTTACACAGCCCTTTTTCTCCCTTGCCATTGATTCATGTCTTTCCGAATAACACAAATCTAATTAAGGCCAACTGTTTTTCAAATGCCTGACACAAATTTGAGTAAATTCCCTGTACCAAAGTCAACTGAAATTCTCAGTCAATATATGCTGTGGGATCAGGCAAAGGCAGAAGTGGAGACTCGAAGAATCACCTTCTGCCATGAACTGAACAGATTTTCCACTGATTAGTTTAAAATATTTTCTATTCAAAAGGACAACTCATCACTTACAGACCACAACTAAATATTTATCCCAAGGCCACATTTATGCATAATTCAGCAAGAAACTGGTATGTCCATTGGGAACTTTTTTCAAAAGTTAACTCGCTGAAAACTGATGTTTCAATCCAGCCAGAAGTATTTGCTGGGTTTTTTTGTTTGGTTTGTTTGGTTGTTCTTTGTGGGTTTTGTTTGCATGTTGTTTTTTTTTTTTTTTCAAATTTTGTTTACACCTGGGTAAAAAGAAGCAAATAAAAAATATATTTTGAAAATCAAAATTTTGCAATTACAGTCTTAGTTTTTCAAAATGACAGAACTTAACTAATATTATTAAAGGAGACCCATTTTCCTTTTTAAAGGATAGACATTCTTTCTAATTTTATCATAGACAGAAAAAGGTTTCAAGCATCAACCCAAACTCTTATATGTACACAGATTGAAATTTCAGGTGTATATGAAGAAAGCCCATAAAAACTTCCTATTCCCGAGAAAAACTTAAAAAAAATATTAAATTTCATTATTCAGCATATGTTTATGTAGCACACAGGAATTCTGAGTTCTACTTTTGGCTCTATGATCAAAAGTCCCTCAATAAATCCAGTCTTTGAGGAGAAGAGAAATGATCTTTAGCAGTCACATTAAAGACAGCAAGCACACACACTTCCCTACTCGTTCATAATGCAGGTAACAGAGGAATAGGACATAAAGCAGAGAGTTACTTTAATTGAAGACTTTGTTTTAGAAGCATTACCAGAAATTCCAGCATTTAATTTGTCAAGTATATTTGAAACTAGAAAAGCAGAAAGAAATAATCATTCCTCATATTTTCCAGAGGGGAGAAAAACCCACTTAGCTTGTCTATTTTCTTGCTATTAATTAATCTTTGCATTCATGTAATATTATTTAACTTAGAGAAAGTGTTCTGCATATGTTTAATTTAGTTTTTTCTGTACTTGGTCAAATAGCAAACCAATGTCTTTACAATAGTGAGAGAAATTATGACAAAGGACTCGGATTGGATTAAGAATTCATGTTCCACTGTATTGGGCTGACTGTGCAGGTGCCCACCAAAGCGACTGCATCGCTCCCTTTCTCAACTGGACAGGTGAGAGAAAATACAACAAAAGGCTTGTGGGTTGAGGTAAGGTCAGGGAGAGATCACTCACTGATTTCTGTCATGGGCAAAACAGACTCGAAATGGGGAGAAATTAATTTACAGCCAAGAAATGCTCAGGGTCTCATAACTTCTATGTATGCCTTCAGATGCCTCCAAAAAAAACAAAAAGAAAAGGTAAAAACATGATCTGTATCGCAGTTTATTACAAATTTTAAAAAGTTCATCACTGGACAAACGGGGGTGGCGGGGAAGCAATTTAAATACCATTTTGAAGTGGTACTATGCTAGCAACTTGCTTAACTTAATAGCAGCTAATTAAAATGTCAGCCCTTTAGAACTTTAACCATTCACAGCTTTCACTCTTTTTTGTGACACGTGAAGTTTGGATTTCTTCCCAATATAACTGCTCTAGTAAAAGCTGGGAACAAAATATGTCAGCAAAAACCTCAAAATAAATTAACACATTATTTATTTAGAGATTTCTTTTCTTTTTGTGTGACAATATTAGATAGAGATTAGTCTCTCAACTAAAAAATCTTTGAAGTATTCAATAATCGAAGTTGCTTAAGAGTGGAAAGAAGATCTGGGAGGACAACAGAATCAGTATCCTTCTAGTGTCTGTCACATGTGCTCTGGAGAAGACTCCTTCCCTGCTCTATACTCATTGTGTTACAGGATCATTCTCACCTTTTGTAAGCTGCCATGGAACAAAAATGCACAGAGCAAATAGAAGTATCAGTAGTCTCACATATATTGACCATAGTTTCCAAAACACATACAAGCTATCCAATTAATTAGCACATAAATAGGAGCAATAATCAGGGTAACCTGAAATTACTTTAGCTATCATTTAAAAATATAAAAATGTAACCCAAAATGTACACCAAAAGAAAGGCCATTTCCATGTTTTAAGAATACCCATAATGCAACCTAAATGTGTATGTTGTTTTTTTTTTTTTTTTTTTAATCTGACCATTTTTCCACTGAATTTCCTGTCAAGTTTTACTATTTACATTTCAACATCACACACAGAACCTTTAGTCAGGATTTACTAAAAGTTTATTTCCAGCTTTTAGACAGCAGAACTTTCACACAGGTCGGCAGAACAAAATGTCTCTCCTAGCATGTAATTTCTTTTTTTACTTTCTTTTTGTTAGAAGGAGGACAGATTCCCCCAGACACCACTTAAGCATGGAGGGCGGACAGCTTTGTGCCACATAATAACATTCAAAAGGGAGCTGTGTTCCTCGAGAAGCACTGATTACAGGGCATCATTTGATGAGGTAGTGTCTATAAAGCAAATTATAGCAAAACAATCATATATCTCTGCCTTTTTACGTACATTCAATGGATGTCAGACAAATTGTTTCACCAGTTCAATAATTTTCCTCTGTCAGCTTGTTTAATGAAAACAGGAAACAAAAAAAGGAAAGTCACCTTACACATATTTCAGTCATAAACTGTGTCAAGATAACCATACTAGACTTTCATACTTGCAAAGTTAATTCCTATACCGAAAAAAAAAAAAAAGGGTATGACAGAAAAGTAGGGAAAATTTATTGGTTAATTTGCTTTGTTTTCTTGTTTTGTGTTTGTTTTTTTTTTTTTTTTTGAATCCAAACATCTTGTTGGCCTTCTGAAGGCCAAAGGCTAAAGTAATACTCAAAAAATGTCTTGGTGAATTTAATTACAACCTCTGCTAAACTATATTTTCTATGTATGAAAATAATGACATTTACAGTAACAAGTCAACTGTAACGTTAAGAAAAGCAAGTGGTGAATTTTGGAGTGCAAAGAACTTTTTAATGTCTTTGGAATAGCATGCTTGTGATTATTATCATGAGTATTCTAGATGACAAAGTCTGTAAGATGCAAGGTTACTGACTAGTGTGCAAGCGATCTGAGGCACTGGTGTAAAATGCTGATAGCAAATGTCCTCAAACACCATGCAGACATGTAGATTAGACCAAAAAAGAGCCTTGCTCATTTGGCAAACCTTTAAAATTGAAGTGCTTCTTATGGGTGTTTTGGCCTAGATTCAGATGAAAGGAATAATGTCTTTCTTAAATCCTTAAAGGAAATAGACTTCAAAACTGGTTGACAGCTGTTTTAAAATTAAAGGATGACACAAAAGTAATAAGGGAAAATTCCATTTTCTCATCACATGTGAATTGAAAAATATGGTCTTGATATGCTATAATTGCTGCCAAGTACTTTTCAAGCTCTTTCACTACAGTTTAGTCAGGATTCACTTACTTCTCAGAATTTGAGTTTTCATAATAAACCAAGCAATGTTTATTTGCTCACTGAATCAAGCAGTAATTGCCCTAACTGACAAACTTGATTATTTTCAACAAGAGACAACAAGCTCAATTTAAAGGGTCTATAGAGTTCTCCTCCTTTTCACACACAGGTCTAGCCTGAAGGTCTCTAAGCTGTTCACTCCAAATTCTCCTAACAAGACACATTTTAGAAAATAATTCAGATAAAATTCCTTTTCCAGAATTACCACAAAACATTCTCTTTAAAAAAAACAACCAAACAAAATCCCCAAACAGCCAAGTATCTATGGAGGAACTAGTAAATAACGCTTAGATAGTCCTGAAAAAGTTTAAGCACAAGCAAAAAGACAACTAACAATGTCCAAAACACCTTCCTAGACTGCAAGTGTCAAATTAAAAGATCCATTTTAGCTGAGACCTCCTCTCATACCTCTCCTTCCCAAAACTCCTCAACCCTAAAATGTCTAAAGTCAAGTTTCCTTTAATTTTCAGGCAGCAACTCTATTAAACCTACAAGTATTACACATTAAATACATTCAGTAACATCAGCACTTGATCACTAATATAGATGTGAGTCCAATGACAGCTCTTCACCGTTTTACAGAAATGGTAATAACATGCCTGGTACTATCACAAGCAGATGGCGAGATGGTAAGAGAGCACTTCTCAAAATCTGGATGCTAGTTTCAGTCTAGGATATGTTTAATTGATTTACCATATATATTACCACATATTTACCATAGATATTTCTTGCCAAGTTTCTGGAAATAAAATTTTCTTTCTGCCTATCATGGTCAAAATCAACATGCCAATGCCCAGCACAGAAAGCTTTGCAGAAGATAATTTTCAGTGTTCTGTATAATATGAGTCATATTATGAACTCTGCTTCCCCTTCCTTAGCCTCTCTGGTAGCACTTAAAAATGAGCTTACCACTTACATTTAAGGGGTTTAACTGATGAGTTTCTAAAGTTGGCAGCTGGGGAGGGGGTAGAGGGGTAAGAGCGGGGGAAGAATCAAATTAACTTCAATCACATGAAGTGCCTCAAATCTGGACAAGGCAACGGAGGCATTGTGCTTTAAAACGGAAGCTTATGACTTACAGCACCTATAAGCTCTTTTTTATGCATAGATTAAAGTGTCAAGAATTAGTTCTATCATGTGCACACTTTTCTGACAGAGACAAATTCTACACAGTGACAGCCTTAAAATTCCTGGCTTCTGCAGCAGTATAATATTAAGTTGTAACTTGAGACTCAGTGAGGGTGTGTAGTAACCCAAATTACCACTTGAATAATACTGTGATATGCCATTTCACAATGTGAGAAGCCAGTCTGTAGTCACCCCAGGAAAAACATACGCACTTGTGAAGAAAACCCGAACAAACTAAAAAATATTTTGTAGATATCATGGTTTAAACTTCTGAAGAAGGCACCGCTGAAAAGAATTAAAATCTTTCCAAAACATTATTTGAGAGGGTATTACAGGGTTTTTTGTGCTTGGCACCTAAGTCCAAATGGAGCTCACTGTTTTCAATAGGATATCCACATCATTAAGAGTAAGAATGGAATCACATCACAGTCTACAGCACTTTATTTACAGAGCAAATGCATTTTAATATGTGAAACGCTTTATATAGCTGCAGTAGGTTGCAACCATCTTTCATATTATACATTCTTTATGTGCTACCTCTTTGACAAGCCATAATTAACCCTATAGTTTAGAATTTTTTAATCATGTCAGACTTGCATTAAGATAAACTGATAAACATTTTTCTCTTTTATAAAACAATACACTGTAAACTGCATGAAGCATGTTCGTGATTAATGCTATGAACAATTAGGTTAGGAATGTTTATTGAAACCTTGGTTATCACTACAGTTCCAATTATAGTGGAAGTTCTTGAATTCTTTTGAAAAGAATTGCAAGTTCAGAGGCCTAAATTAAATTTAGTAAATTTATTTAACATATGCTGACAAAATCCCCAGTGTATAATCCAATATGAAATACGGGATAAGAAAATCAATATTTTAGTATACATGTCTTTTCTTGCACAGCTTTTATTACAATTACCTGTATAAGTATCACAGAACTAATTTTTTTCATAACTAATAAGGAATTGTATTTAATGTTGCTTTTCTATCATGCTGCATCATATCTTCCAGAGGCACTCTGGCACTAGGCTTTGCCTTGACAAGTTCTTCTGAATTTAAAAATGGGAACTGTTCAAAATTAGAATCACTGAAGTTTGGGGGAATTATTTTACTGCACTTTATTCTCAAAAATACTTGAACAGAATTGATGGAAAAAAATCATGACTACCCAATTTCTTTAGGTCACATTGAAGTCAAATGTCAGGCGCTCACTACTTATTACTTCAGTACAAACGCACTCGAGTCTTTTGCTTGCTTTTAACACTCCACCCCAAGAATACAGAGCTTCATTTTTCTGTTTTCATCGTAAACATGTAGAGTTCACTTATTTTTCAATGTCTCAGCTTAGCTTGTTTATAAAACTAATCAGTATGAATGTTTGTTTGTAGAATTATAGAACATACTGTCTGTTTGTTTATAGAACTGATCTCTAAGAAATGCCTGCACTGAGGCATGTAAAGGTCAAGATCTTTAAAATCCCCCTCTTCCAGTCAATGTAACATTTTCACGAAGCAGAAAGGTAAAAACAATACTGAATATAGGAAAGAATTAAGGCCTTCATTCCTTCCCTCAACAGCAGTGTTTGACGTACTATTTAAATATACAAATAGGAGGAACAAAGACTGTACAAATGGCTTGATAACTGCTGGAAAAACCATTGGCTGTTACAGTGCATTCTAAAATGTTTTTTCTCTGAGGTCTTATTAGCAGAGGCGCAAAATGGCTCAACAGTCAAAAAAGTATTGACAGCCACATCTCAGAATTCACTTCATCAATCCCTTAACCAATTTCTTTTGAAGACAAAGGTTTTTATATATTTATATTTACACAGCTCCTTATATGTTAGCATTCTCTCAGAAATTTGCTTATTACACTAAATTTTCAATGAACCTCATAAATCATTTCAGCATACACGTGCAATCAGACAAAAATATCTCAAAACCATTATAAAAGAAAAAAAATAAATTAATATTTAAAAAAAACAGAAATTGAAAATGAAAAAAAAAACACTATGGAACTTGAAGTATGCAATTTTTCTACACCCATCTTACAGGCAATTAATATAATTAATAGGATTGATAAAATATTTTCAGAAATTAAACCTGATATTTTGTTTTCCATTGGTTCTGCTTAGCTGGAAATTCCTCCTTTTTCTAATCCTCCAGTTTCCTTTTTCTAGTACTTTACATTGGGAAAGCTATCACTTGCAGTTAGAAATAGCTTTTTATGATCAGAAATAGCACCATATTAAAATATAAACATTCAATCTGTACTTCTTTAAAAGCACAAGAATTACATACACGAATCCTTTCTCTTATCTGAAAAGGGCTATAATTCACAATTACTGGTACTACTTGTAACTGACGGTAGAGCTGAGAACTTCTTGAGTGAAACAGATAAAATAACTTTCAGAAATGGAGGAACAATGACACTGACTGATCCTCGAGGACTTTTAGTCTCACAACCCAGGACAAAAAGAGAGGTAAAACCAATGTAATTTCTTCTCATGAATACTTTTGAATTACTACCTTAGGCTTTCATGGCCCTCTCCTGTGAATCTCGCCCCTCATGGGAGCATTCAGGGAACTAGGATTCCTAGTTCTGCACAGAAAGCTTGAAAAACCAGTGGCCACTGGTGCCACAGGAGCTGCCATGTTCCTGAAATGAATGTATTGGCAGTAAAGTCCTCAGAGTCCTCCCCAGACAACTGAAGGGAAGCAGGAAAATCTCTGATGAAATGAAGAAATGACAACTACAATAGCTGATTAAAGGCAATATCAGGGGATTCAGCGTGCAGGATCCCCACTCCTCCAGAGATGAATATAGATTTCCACGGCCATGATGCATCAGTGTTGCTGTAGCTGGACTAATACACACACCAACAGGTACCTAGGTTATTACTATGCAAGCTGCTTTACGTAGGGTGCACTCACAACTCTGAGCTTCAAGGCAAGAGCACTCTTCCAATATATACTTGTCATTGTTTATTACTTACTAAAACAAAAATTGACAGATATAAGATTTGCATTTGTTTACAGTTCTCCTATTTTTAATGCAAATTAAGCATATTCTTCATCAAGGCATGTCATCAGTTGTATTCCCAAAGGAAAATAAATCAATAGAAACAGCTCTATTTTAAATGCTGATTTCTTGTCAAAAAGATGGCATGACATATCAACTCCAGTGAAGTCAGGTTTTCTGATTAGCTTATTTTGTTTCCTCCCCCTCCATTGTAATATCTGATTGACTTAATAGCTCACTTCAGAAAATGTAAGCAATTAAACCTTTTTTTTTTTTTCTTCTAAAGTATCTATTGCAACTGTTTTAGTTAGAAATTACTTCTTTTTAAGGTAAATTTTTGCATTCCTTTTCCTATATTTCAGTCATTGGTTTTGAGCTAATGACAGAATAATATTCAAAGAAAAATGGAGGTGATTGTGTTGACTGAATGATATAATCTTCATTTCACATTTATTCTGTGTAAGTATGCATATAAGTATGTATATAAGTATGTATAAGTAGTATATTCATAAAGCAAATGGCTTTACTCCTTGGCTTTAGGAGGAGAGACTATGTAAATTCAGGAACATAGATTTTAATTTCATGGAATGAAAAGGGATCAAAATATTCAGCTGTGAAACAGAAGAAGTAGTCATGGAGAAACTAGTACCTCTCCATAATTAGAAATTATGAAATTCACATTCCCAGTGCTTAGGAAATTGTAAGCTTTACAGATAAACAGCTAGACTGAATTAAAAGAAATACTACACTCCTTTCTTCTTTTCTGTGCAATGAGCATAGCCTGCTTTTCCTGAAATGTCCTGAGAAGTGTTTTCAGTGGTGTTATTTCATGCCTTCAGATAGATTTTTGACTACAAATTGATTTAAACTATATTTTGCTTTCTTATTTGGAGGAGAAATTACATTGTATGCCCCAAAAGAGTACACTGAGATAATACAGCTTTGCATTTTATTACTACATTGTTATTTTTTAAAAAAGAGCATTAAAAGTTATTTTAACCTATTGAATAATAATGACAAATAAAAAAAATTAAAATATATTTCTTAAAATATTAAACTCAAACAGTAAAATGAAAATATATTTTTGTTTACAAATATAAGTCAGAATTATGAGTACATTGCCAAAGCATCCACGCAAATTCCTCAAAAAAAGTTCACTCTAATCAGCAAATGTGATATTCCTTACATATGTGAAAGTTTCTGAGTACATGTTGCTTCTACACTGTATATTCGCTCTTAGATATTTGTTATTTTAAGTTTAGAAATTTGGAATACAATAATTATTGATCTGGCAACTCCTAAGTTGCATAGAATAACTTCTTCCTCCTCCTCTCCACCTTTTTTACCTCCAAAGCACATGCAGGAGAAAAGAATAATTTTTTTAGTTAGTGATCAAGATTCAAAAGAGAAAGGAAGAAACAGCTTACAAAATTAACCTACATTTGCAACATTTTACTTGTTTTACTTGTACTTACTGCAAAATTAAGTACTTAGCAAGTCTTATGAATTTGTCATTTAGACTCAGCTATAGAGGTATTTTGGGGGAGGTGTTGGCTGTCTGAAGACAGTGGGATCAAGACAGGATAATTTATTTTACAATAGCAGATTGGCCTTTGTAAAATAATGACTTTCAAACATTGATTAAGGTGCAATTCAACTGCTGTTTCCCTTCCTTCTAATTTAATGCATCTTCTGTTGAATAGTTATACATTATATTATAAAAGAAGAATTCAAATCTGAATACACTCTGATGACAGAAAGAGGAACACAAACCATCCTTTGCAATTAAGGCATGCAGCACGTGAAGGTACATTAAAATTACTTTACTCACTGTAACAAAGTGTCCTTCAGTGTATTGCAAATACAATTTTCTCACATTTTCAAATGATTTTCGACTGTCAGAATGAAGTAGCTTTAGCATTTAGGATTGGAGTTTGGCAATGCTAAAAGTGTCAAAGGTTTTCTTCTAAGATAATCTTAGATATTCTTGGCAGTCAGAGGTACTGAACTCACTGAACTCAGGTGTTATTCACTGATTTAAGGACAACTTGGCTTTAGTTGTAATGTATGTCCCTTTGGAAACCAACGCTTTGTTCCTATTTGGTCACAGTCTAACAACTGATTTCAATATGACAAATATTTTGTTGATAACATTTTTGCCCACTGTAAAATCATTATATAGTAATTAGCATGAAACATAGCATTTTTATTGTCACCTGGCTGTTCTCAGAGATAAGGTATTTATGCTTGGTCCGACCCCTCGTTTCAGAACATTATGTCCTTGCAACATTGCAATCAAAAAAAAGGTTGTTAAAAATGCCTTTTAGATGACTTAAATAGACAGATAAAGAATGAGTAAACCACTTTAATTTGTTCTGAACTCATGTATACCTGAACGCATAGCATCTTTTTGAATGCTTTCATAATCATGCCAGTCCTTCCTTTTCAAGCCATCAGTCCAGGTAAAGAGCTGTCCATCTCCCAGCCCCAGTGGAAGTGTCTGTGAAAACAGTAAATAAATAAACAAATAAATATATACATGCATATGTGATTTGCATTATTACAGAGGAACACTCATGGCACAAGTAAATAAAATATGCAGGTTATTCAATGCAAATATTGAAACTTTACTTCAGTAAAGGAAGCTATTTTTCTAAATAGTGTGAGGAGACAGTGCATTTAGTTCTTGATAAATAATTAATTGAAGTATATCAAACAACTTGTGCTTAGCATTTCTCTTTCCAACGGTGTTCTTATATGACTGCTTGAGAAGAAGCTCATGAAAGTCAAACAGACCACTAAAACTGAACAGGTTTAAAAAATGTCTCATCTTTCAACTAATGACTTTTTCCTTAAACTATCACTTGTGCAGAATTGGAGTTATAGTACCTTTCAATAGTCCTGTTTAATATTTTTTAAAATATTTTTAATAGCTACTGCTGAATTCATACAAGGTCAAAGGACTACATCAAAGGCATAGAGCAAAGAGATCCTAAAAACACTTTCAAATCCTGTAGATTTTTTCTTCATGATAAGTGATAAGGGGGAAAACCACCACCACCAGAAAGACTCAGCAGAAAACCTCCATACAGCATGTAGTTGGATATTCAGGGCAAAGTGTTGTGAGCTCAGTGCACTCCAATAAATCCCTGAGATACTAAAAAAAAATCCATCACATCTGCTTGCATGACCTACATTTTTTTAATCTTAATATTAAAAGTAACCTATGTTACACAATTCCAAAATGCAATCCAGTCTGCGTTTATTCTTTTATTAAAACTTTTGCAAGTTTTTTGGTTCTTTTATACTCCAAGAAAACATTCTGTTTTCATATTTTAACATAAGTCATAAATTCACACCTGGAAGAACTAAAAAACTTAATACATCTCAATAAAAATATTTCAGGTTATCAAAATATCTAATCTCTCATGTCCTTGAAATGAACTCACTAAACTCAGTAATTCTTGAGTTCAAACACAAATGTTCTAATAGTAGTATGAAATTGCTTGTTTTTTAAAGTCAGAAGCATAAGGTAGAACACAGGCTGCAAGAGCCTTAGTCATGATTCTTGTGCCCAAGTTTCTAAAATCATTTACTGTGAGACACGGTTGGCCCTTTAAAAGTCAGGCCCAGACATACTCACTTCAATTCAACTTCTAGCTCTTGTCGGTATGGATACAACTGGTGTGAATCACCTGGTCTCAAAAAATCACGACAATCAAAACTATCAAAAGCAACATAAACTTCATGTTTGTGACCCTTTATTCCTATGCTAGCTTCTATTCCTGAAAATAGATTTAATGGTGAGTTTGCAGGACACTGAAAGAAAGCTGAGTACTAGATTTTAGAGCCGATTTCCTGCTGTCTTATTTGCATGTTGATGCCATTACTCTTTAAAAATATTAATTACATGTAGTTACTTTACCTGATAACATTTACAAGTCTAATGTACCAGCAGGCCCTCTTGCAAGCATAATACAGTTAAATAAATACATCCACTAAAATTAAGTTAGCAAAAGGATAAATATAAATCCAAATATCACACAATACACAAAAAGCTAATAGAAATCTTACTTTGGCTGATATTTTGGAAGGGTAACATTGCCCTAAGAGGACATAAAAAAGAAACAAATCAAAAACCATAGTGTTGGTGTCAACATGAATCCCTGTTTAACAACCAAGTTTTCCCTGGATAGTGAAATTTCCCTGGATTTTTATTGGTAATAAATCCCTTAACCATACCATGGTGATTTTTCAGTGTCTAAGACCCTTTCAACGTAAGGGGAATTAAATACAATGCTCTTGCGTGTCACTTCTTAAGAATAGTATTCAGACAGCATAATCTCAATAAGGACTGAACATTCTGACCCTTACAGGGACTGGACTTCATAAAATTCACCCTGTGTACACACTAGTTTTCCCTCTGCAGAGAGGATGAAACAGGGCTTAGGAAGGGATGTTGAGTTTCACAGACAAACTCTCTGGAAAGAGCAAGAGTTTTGTGGTGCAAATTCTATAGCTCTGAAGAAATCAGAACTGACTTTGGTATCTCCACTAAATATCTCCCCTGTCAGCAACTGAAGGTTTTTTTTTTTTTTTCTTTTTTGTTGTTGTTGCCATATCGTTTAACAAGATACAAAAGCACTTCTGCCTAAGGGTAAACAAATTGCTTTTTGAAAGACCTCAAAACAGTTTCTGGAATGTTTTAAAAGTGTTAAAAGACTCCATTGTAAAACTCTTAGTATGCTCACATCTCTTTTTTCCAGATGATAATGACTGGAAGACCTCCCATTTCTAAAGCATTTCTAGCTGAGAAGGAAGGAAAAGAAAAATAATAAAAAAACCCATTTGTAATATTCTTATTCTAGTTCTCCATCTTTTTGTATACATTGACAATTTAAACTATTTTCTATTTTGTATCAAACTAGAACAAGCTCTAGTTTAATTATACACAGGTTGACTTTCTGGTATAATAGCTAGATAATAATATCCAAGCGTTACTACTTGTAAGGACACACAAGAAAGCCCATAAACCTCTACAATCCATCTCAGAAAGACAAGTTCTGAGTAGGTGAATATGACATCACAAGATGGAATGTGCCAGTGGATCCTGATTCTGAACTTTTGCTGAATACATATTTAACCATGAGCTGATACACAGAGATGAGAAACAAGCTCAGCTGATTAGCTGAAACATGCTCAGGATTTTCCCCTTCAAAACATGTCTGTAAGTCACCCACACACAGTGCAGACTGCCTTTACAGCCTCTTGAACTCATGAACTATTTTCATAATTTCAGAACTATTATAATAGCAAATATCCCACTGCTTAAGTGTAGGATTTTTGACTGACTGTCAAAAAAATCCTACAATAATTTATCATCCAACCATTTTTACATGTACTATGCACCTGTGAGTTGCACATTTTTAAGTGTTTCGGTTCAAAAGGGATCTTTTGATACATCCTGTAGATGTACCCATCTACAGGAACATTACATACAGCATCTGCCTTACTATTTCATTTTCACATTAACCTCAAACCTTTTGGGATGCAAGACTGATACACTACTACATAGACTGGGAAGACCCTTCTCCTCCAGAGAAGACTCAACATCTGGTACAATTACAGAGAATATGATAAGCCCCAAAAATAGCACAATTACCAAAAAGTCAGTCACAGACTATTCCCTCAGAGAGGAAAATAAAAGCTTCTCTGCTGTGACATTTGAAAGCTCCAACTCAGAAACAAGTACCTTCATTGAATAATTAATTTATTTTTAATTTCACTCAGTGGAAGGAGACAATTAGAGGTGACTGACGCAAGGGAAGAGGATATATCAATGGAAATGCCCTTTTTTTTTTTAAAAAAAAAAAAAAAGATACAATTACAGATTCACTTTGAGCCTGAAGTTTTTGCTCACTAGCTCTAGGGTTATTTTACAAAACACAAATATACAACTGAATACAGCATTAACAAAACATCATATGTTGATCAGCATAAACATTTCCAAATGTTTAATGAATTTTAGGAAATAATCTTAGAACATAAGCACTTGTTCACATTCAGGAAAAGATGTACATGGGAAATAAAGGCATAAATAAGTACTGAGCTTAGACACCTTCAGGGATGCTTCAAAAGAAGCATAAAAACAACTGTTTGATTCCTCCTTGTTCTTGGAATAAAAGATTCTCTGTATAGTATTTGTAAACAGTGTTGTGTGAAACAAATAATTCAAGACTTTTTTTTATATCCTTGTAACACCAATCACTCTTAGGACTCTAAACTCTGACCAAGTGCTCTGATCAAACAAGACAATAACTAAAAGAAAAAAAAATCAGAATACACTGAGCAATTAAATTAATTCCTTTATCGGAATTATATCCTTTATTAAGGATAACTTTTTAAAGAGTGTTGTCACCAGATATATGATCATATATTTATTATAAATCAGCTGCAAAATCACTACATCTTCATTACCCAAATTTCTCTTCTAGTGTTATCACAAGTATATGAAGATAGACATCCTCAGGAAGGTTCCTCCCCAGTAGCTGGATCAATCAGGAAAACTATTAATTTTAAAAGATTTACCCTTTTTCTGATTATACTACATTTTAGCACAAGACTGTCAAAGTGAAACCTTAGCACCATGGCACCCCAACCTGAAGTCAAGTGCTCTCTCACTTCCACACTCAAGCAAAATCCATTCTGGTGCAGATCCTCTGGCTGAGGATCTTAGAGATGAAACCCGAAGTATTATTTGCCCTAAGGATGTGCTTGATACAAGGCAGCCTGATCTACCGAAAAGGTATAAAATCCAAGCATCACAATATCTCATCTCTACACCTTTATGCTTATGCTCTGAACACTGCCCATGTAGTGTATGTCTTCCTGTGTACTGTATGTAGTGTATGTAGTGCCCATGTAGTGTATGTCTTTCCTGTATGTCTTCAGTGTTAGACTAAAAAACAAAAAAGGCCCTATATCTGAACTGAAATCTGCATACAAGTGTTACGCACAGTGAACAAGGACAATGCAGTTCTTAAGCACCTGTGAAGTTCCCATAGCCATAAAATTAAAGTATCACATGTAGTAATTTGGATGCATCACAAATCTTTCCTAAAGACAGAAAGAGCAAGGCATCACACAGACTAAAAATATCAGCTGATAGTTTTCAATCCCCAAGCTACATGCTTCCTGTCAGGATCCTTCTCTGGGATTCTATCCCTCTAGGTGGGGAGCAGTGGCTGCAGTACCTGCAGGGGCAGGCTTTGAGGGGGAGCAGCAGCCGCCCTGCACACTGGGGCACCCACCTTTTGATGCCATTCACGGACAGTTCCAATCAGTCCTGCACTGTTGCTGGCCAGCCACTGCCTGCTAGAACTGGTGCCCACTGGAGAGGCACTTCAGAGACATACAAGACATCCCCATGGAGAACTGGAGAGACAAGAGCACCAGAGGGACATTTGTGGGACCTCATCCTACCATGCCACTCTCCCACACACTTCAAACAAATGACTGTTGCAGATTTGGATGGATCCTTGTTAGCTTGGGAGACACTGACGTTGAACCAAATGTTGTTCAGTAAAATGCAGAAAAGTACTATCTGCTATCAAGAGAAGGTGATATCTTTCAAAAATAAGAAAAAACTCAGAATACATTAAGATATAATTACTATCTTTTATTTTTGCTTCATTTTTATATGCTTTAAAACATTTTTAAAAATATGAACCGAAATTCTTTTCTAAATACTTAGCTTGAGGCTATATAATAGAGACTTTGGGAGATGATATATTTCTTCATATGCTTATATTTCCTGTGCCATTTATTTGTTCTGCCACAGCAAATAAGTGTTCATTGCACTGACATTTACATTAGTAGAAATAATTAGCCCAGCACATCAAAAAAAGGGCAGCACTTGATTTAGTCTGTGACATCTGAATGACTCAAGTTTATTTCATTTTTGAAACAAATATCAGACTTTTTTGTGCTTCTAGATTTTACATTATCATGGGCAAGCCAGTAGCATCATGCCATCAAATCCAAATCCAAGTTGTTGATAATGTTATTTAGAAAATGCCAAGCTCTCAAGCATTTCATTACCAAGATTTTTTTATAGGCAGGTATAAAAGCTGTTATTGCTCTACTACAGTTATGTTTTTAAAGTCACAAAACTGCAGCCAAAAAACTTGAGTTTTAAAAAGTCCAGAATTTTCTACTGATGCAGTGTATGAGTGCTTGAGTATTGGGTAAATGAGAACTCTGTAATGATGCATTTGCATGCTGGAAAGTTGTGATTTATCATGTCAAGTTATGGAAGATTACGGATGTTTAATAATATACATTGGTATGAGAAGACTAACAGCTTCTTTTGCACAGACACTGTCTTGCATCCATCACCCATGGATTAAGATCTTGTAGTATCCACAGCCATTCAGGACACAGAATTTTAAACACATGTTTTTTACAGTTATCAGGAAGAGGGCTCATGGACTCCTGTGTTGACTGCATCAGGCAATACCCCGATGCAAGTTCTGAGCTTCACAACTCTGATGTAAATATCCTCAAAATGATTGCAACTATCCTCCAAATTTTCTCATTTCTTTTAATAGCTAACATCTCCAAAGCATCCATTCTCACCTCAATGAAAGGACAAGGGCAATTTCAGTTTATTT
The DNA here is from genome assembly GCA_035047845.1 of Dendrocincla fuliginosa. Taxonomy (NCBI): domain Eukaryota; kingdom Metazoa; phylum Chordata; class Aves; order Passeriformes; family Dendrocolaptidae; genus Dendrocincla; species Dendrocincla fuliginosa. The sequence goes on along the minus strand of JAWWMO010000138.1, from coordinate 36,149,785 downwards.
GTCATATGACCAATGAGTTACCTGCTGGCATCAATTATTACTATAAAGGTGAAGCAACCAGAAAGCTGTATTTCTTGACTGGTAAGAATGACCCAAGTAACACAGGCAAAAGTATTCTAAATCCCCCAAAGAACACAGCAGAATGGAAATGAATCGCACCAAGTAGCTATCCTGGGCACATCACAGTATGTCTAAATGGATTTTTCTGTGTTTCAGTCAGTGCCCATTGCCTTTTGCTCTTTCCCCCAGCACCACTAAAAAAGGTCTGGCTCTGTCTTCTCTACTCCCCATGGTCAGATTTTATACCCACTAATATGATGCAGCCTAAACACCTGCTCTTGGTAAGGCTAAGTAGACCTGGCTCCCTGAGCTTCTCCCCAGAAGACACATGCTCCAGTCCCTTTGGAGAGGGATGATAGTTTCACAGACAGGGAATAAAATACACAGAGCTCCAGAAGATTTTGGACTCCATATCAGTCAAATGCAAAACACCATGAGTTCCCAAAGGTGACCTACAAAGTCTGGAAGTGAACCTTGGCTTCCTAAATGACACAGTTTGAACCAACTATAGGACAGGAGATAGGGTCTAGATCAAAGGCATTAAAAAAAAATAAAAATCCTCAGAGCATGCAACTCCCATGTGTTTCTGCCTGCTGGTCTAAGCTGATGATAGATCTGCTCAATAACTAAAACACCTAAACCCACCTTTTTTTGTTTTATTTTCATTTGTCTCATTTCCAATTTGATGAAAAGAAACCAAACTCAAGTAACATAAGCATCTAAATGAGTACATCAGATCTAAATGAACACATGCTGACAATGTACACTTCTCCAGGTCTTCTATTTCAAATGAAGAGTGCTTTAGCAGCAAAACAGGGTAAGCTTGCAGAAGGGCCTGCATTCTTATTCAACTATTCATTTCCAGCAAGTTTAAAAATCATATCTGATGTTGTGTTAATGCTGCATATTTTTAATGACTGTATTTTCAGAAATTATTTTTAACATCAAAGGATATGAAAGGGGTTTGAAGAGACTAAGCAGGATTTTGCCAGTATTGGTCTTTGAATGAGAAAAAGTCTCTAAGACCTTTCTGATGAACAATATAACCAACGGTTTTGAGTGATTCATGAAAGAATTCATTATATGCTAGGTTTATGAGGTTTTTAACCATGTGCCCCATGGTCATAGAAAATTTTAAGTCTGTTCTTTTATATAAACAGCCTTCTTCTCCTTACAAACAAACACACACAAAAAACTCTTCACAAAACCATCAAAACTCCAAATCCCCAAAACCAAAAGAGAACCCTATGTTCACGACAAAGAACCAGATTATAAATAATTTTATAATTTCTAAAAGTTAATTAAAACCCCCCAAAAAAACAGAAGAAATCTATTTACAGTCTGGGGATTAATTAAATTTTTGACTACCTGCAGTGTGCAACACTGCAAGGCTGAATAATAAAGATATGATTGTGCTTATGGTTAATAGACTTTTCACATACATGTTTTTCCTCGAGTTTTTTAGATTTTTACTGTGCTAAGTGTCATGTCACACTGGCCACAGCACCAATCAAACCAAAAAGTGCTTTGTAGTCAAGTCAGGTGTTTTAAGCAGGAACACATTTCTCACTTTGAGATACCTGATCGATGCAACGGTGATTAAAAATCCTATTTTATTATGACTTCTTAAGTAATTTGCTTTTGAATTTCTTTTGCTAAAAGCCCATTATCTCTTACAGAACAGATTTTATAAAACAGTATAGAATGTTCACTACAGTTAAGTTATCCCTCATGTGTATTTGTTGCTTCATGAGAACAACAACTTCAGAAGCATTTTCTATTTTTTTCTTCTCCTTTGGTGCACCTCTAACTTATAAAAATACAATCTGCTTCATGAGTTTAACATTGTTCAAATCTCTGTGTTACAACTGATAACACCATTGCAGCAAATCTGAAACCACTGATCCAGCAGACACAGTAATATTAAAAAAAAATATAATTATTATTTATTATTGCTCTTCTTAAATAACACAAGCTGACCATTCTTTTCAATAAAAATGGAATTTTGGTTCGGTTTGTTTTTTGTTTTGGTTTGGGTTTTTTTTGTTTGGTTTTGGGGTTTTTTTGTTTTGTTTTTTGTGGTGGTTTTTTGCATATTCTGTTGTAATAAAAACATTTTAAAAGAAAGGTCAGATGCAGAAACTAACTTCAGCCAATTCTCCTACCTGGAATGTTTGAGCATAAATAAAAAATTTGGCACAAAACATCAATTTCTGCAGCAATGAGATAGCATATTCTGTATTTTTGACTGCAGTATAAGGTAAAACTTAATTTGACCTCTCTTAATATTTGTAAAAGCTAATAGCCTTCTATGAGTACATTTTTTTTAATTGTTATGATAGAAAAGTAATAGATATTTTAAAAAGTATTTTAATGAGGTTTAAATTATAATATCTACAGTTACATTAGCTTACAATGAAACAGTTCTGCATACAGGTGAAATAGCGACTTTTTATTTTATGCATTACCTGCACATTTTTAGAAACAGCAGAAGGAAAATACTGATTTGATTAAATAGTATTTTTGAAGGTTCTTGATCCATGTCACAACAGAATTCATGCTCCATGGGTACTGATTTGAAGAATACTACAGCTTTGGGCATTAATAACCAATTTCGTAATTTGCAGTTTAGGTTACACTGGATTTAAGAAAAAACTCCAATGTTTAGTTAACAAAAGTAGTGAACCCGTGTCCAACCAATTATTGCACTTTAAGAAGACCTTAAATCAAACTAATCTGCTCAAATGAGAGAGAAAACACTTATCAGCAAGCTTCTGATGCTGCAGCATATGCATTATTACTCTATCTCTCAAAGAATTCTTTTCTAATGTGGGCATTGGATATTAATTTCCATTGTCTAAAAGATTTTTAAACAAAGTCCACAGACTGCTGCAGAAAGCAAGCCAATTAAACATTAATTGACAATTAATGTCAATTAAACATAACTGACAGGTTTACATTCCTGTTCAGCCTCCTTAAGACAGCAAAAGCTGATAATGAGACCTCTTGCAAGGTCTTTGGAAGCATGACAATTTCTGTGCTTTGTGTGAACTCAATACAGGTTTACTGAGATCAAAGACAGTCTTCATAGTGCTTCCAGCATGATGATGTTTGCAACTAAAGAAAACAAAATTTTTGGTATATTTCATTCTACATTTTCACAGCTGATCATGAGTGAAGTCTGAGATTCATCCACTTAAAACAGTTCCTAAGCTCTGAGCTAAAGACTTTGTTTCACTTCCCTATGTAATGTCAGATTGCATTTATACTGCATTTTTTTCCCAGTCTGTACTATAATCCTTCTTCCCACTGTTAATAAATTGGTTTCAGTTTTTGGGGACTTAAGTTTGTGGGGTTTTGGGTTTGTTTTGTTTTGTTTTTTTCCCACAGTCTCATCATGCTTTCTCAGTCTGACTAAACTCCATGCTTGTTCTCTTCTCAATCTAATACTCATTCCCACAATCACTTCCTTACTTCTAAATGTTTTATGCATATATTTTTTTATAGGCAACTCTTTAAAAATGAGGTAAATTGAGGGAGATTTGACAAAATAGCACTGTTTAATAAAATCCTTTCATGTGAGTGAAAGCTTTTCACTCTTACTTTCTACCAGCAGAACAGTAACACAAGAATATAATGAATTCCTTAACATATTAAAATAGAATATATTTTGCTCACCTTTAACTGAATCCAGTTTCTTGCAAGAAGCAAATTAATACTGAAGCATCTTAATACTAAGGTATTATGTCAGCTCCTGTAGCTACCCTGTCACATCCATTTTTGCTGCAATATCAAAATAAATTGACTACTACAGAAAGTTTTAAGGTTTTTTTCTGTGGAATTCAACAACCAGTCACAAAATTTTAAACATAAATCTGAAACTTCCTTTGAGACATAAACGTGCCCCACCTTAGATCTGGACTGGGTATGCCTAAATCACATCTGCCCTTGCGTATTTCCAATAGAAAAGATTGCACAATCACTCAAGGCCATCTTTGAAACTTCATTATTCTTGCAATTAGAAAACTTCCCCTTTCATCTAACCTGCATTACTTGCCATAATTTAAGCCTTTTATTTCTTTGTTCTTTTCACCAGGGACAGGAATAACATATTTCCTTTCCAGCAGCTACATTTCATGGACATGAAAATTATTTTCACCCCTAGACTAAATGCTCTTATTTTTTCATCTTCTTCTCAGCTTTTGTTGCTGACCCTGGGAGTATATGAAACTTTGAAGAGAACACCAATCTTTGTTAGCAATTAGAGAAAGCTAAGAATAGCAAGTACAAACTGCTTATTACAACCCCCAAACAAATCAACAAGGAACATGATTACTAAATGGTCAAAATGCTAAGAACAGTATCAGGAGGTTAGCATTTCCTAAAAGTAAGAGAGATGAAATTATCTACTGTAATATATTAATGGGTCTAACAATCTAATGGGTCTTATACTTCTGGTTGTGTATGATTTTTCCCCAAGCAGTGAGAGTGTATTTAAAGAATTCATATATGCAAAGAAAGTTATCCGCAGGTGGGAAAATATGGACAGAGCGAAGACTTATGAGAGGTTAAAATTCAAACAATTACCTCATTTTTTTCCTCTGAACCAAAAATATTGATATTGGACAAACTGATGATCTCCTCTGCCCAATGCCATTTAAAATGACCTTTCCATTTTATGCCAATAGTTTTCAATTACAAAGCCAATCACAGTATATTTCACTAAAAGGAATACTCTGATTAGTTAAATCTAATTTTCTCATCAGCCAGAATGTGAATAGCATATTAAAGCAAGGTGGAAGTGAGCTTTGATTGATACATTGAGTTTTCATTTCTAATTCCTCATCTCCCACTCTTTTGGTAGGAATTGAAGGTTACACATCATTGAACAAGGTAAGCTACTGTAACTTAAATGTAGCTTGAAATATTTGACCTTCATTTCTTCTCAAACCTTTTGTTTTGTTTTGTTTTGTGGTTGTGGGTTTTTTTTTCCCCTGTAGCATACAGACACCAAGTTGATAAGTCTGGAGCTATATGCAAAGCTTTTTATTTAAATAAACCCAAAACAACAATCCAGGATAAGCATTAAAATTCATTACCATATTTTTTTTGGCAGAACACTCCATATCCATCTTTGCTGGAAACTATTTTTACAGATTTTTGAAAAAGTCTCCCTTAGAATGCAAGATAATAATTCTCTTCCAGCATGAGTTCACTATTTGAGTTAATTAAATAAGACTTTCAATCTTTTAAGAACTAGAACCCATCCCATGTCCAAATCTAGGTATTTAATTCTGTGTATATTTAACTCTGTATATATTAATATAGGCAGCCTAATTTCCTTTGGTACTCACAGCTCCTACTAATGTCAGCTTTTAAGTTTATGGTAGTATTAGTTACTGTATCTAAACATCTTGTCCTTGAGATCATGGCATTGCACTGAGGAATTCATGCAAATGAATATGCTCAAGAGCCATTAAATTCTGCAAAACCCATGGCAGATAGAGAAATGTTACTGCACTTTCCATAGCCCTCGCACTTGAGAAAAGGTGCTGCAGCAAGGTCTTACAGGCCCTTTCGATAATCCCCTCTCTGAGGGCAGGTTTCCAGTAAATTCAAGGCAACAGACCTTCCTGCCAGTCTCCTGCTGGGTCACAGCTGCGGTGCCAGTTAACCCTGGCCCTTGTGCAGGCTTTCATCCCAGCAGGCCCATGTCTGCCTGCAGGCTGGCTTTCACCAGGCCTTCTGGCTGAGAGCTTGGGAGAGTCTCTGTTCTGTCTTTGCAAAGTCTCTATGCATAAACATAAAATGCTCGTATTCCCTTCACACTACCTTGGCTGAACTCAGTATCCTTATGTTCCCCAACAGATCTGATATCCAGCTATGCTTCAATGGCTCTAAGACAAGCTCCAGGGCTCCCTTAAAGACCAATTCTCTCTACAAGCAGGGCCATTACTACCATGCAGACACAGAGAAAAAAAAAAAAAAAAAAGATATTATCACAACTAGCACCATAAGGTAGCTGTTCTTTAAAAACTGACTTTTTACTGATGACTGTTACAATTACATGGATTAATATTATTAGTCCCCTTTTTCTTTTAGCTGAATATTTCAATACTCAAAAAGCCCTGAATTTTAAAATGCCTTGGATCTGGGGAGGAGTCTAAAAGGAAACATTAAATTGTCAGTTTAATATATATTAGAATCCATGGAGACATTAAATTTCACTTTCCATCTATGAATATTAAACATTAATGAGGTCTCAGGTACAAAGACATTAGTGAAACATCAGAGAACTATGACTTAGCTCGTATACAGAGAAAGAAAGTTCAAAAGGGAAGTTAATAAAGGTCAAAACCACAGAACTACCATAAAACCAGAACATACAATAGATGAAAAATAGAAGTTCAAGTCAACCTAAATTTAAAGAGGTTATTAAGAATTGTATATGCATTTCCACAAGAATTTTCATGTAAAACACAAAGAAATGGGAATTAATTAAATACATAGTTTTATTCATGTATAATATTCAAACTGAGAGCCCACAGACATTTCTTGGGTGACTTGGGAACAACTTGTAGAGCAAGATGCCAAACTTTAAACTAAAGAATTCATAAGCACAAACAAAAATCATAATAATAGCTACCTCCAGATCTCCCTTGTTCCTCCCATGCCTCCTGTTCTGAACACTTCAATGTCTACAACTATAAACATGGTAATCCAAAAACCCAGACACATGAGGATTACACAAAAAGATAAAATAATATGCTCTGATTCCATGATAACATACACAAAACATAAGGAAAGAAATATCTAAAAATAACTATGAGAGCAAAATATCATAGACAACCAAGTATGAGCTTATTTTTGGCACATTTGTAATTTACCTTTTTTCCCCTCTATCATTTACTCATACACATGACCTCTCCCTACAGGTATAAAAGCAGATATTCCTTCACTCCACCTTGAAGACAAAAATTTCTAGTTACAAAATGAAAACCAACCTGGGAGATATTAGGTATTTGGAGGTCCAGTCTAACACATTTGACAGAAACACAGTGAGGCACAATTCAGTACCAGGTGTTTCACAGACAAAAAACAAAACTGAAAGGCACAGATCTCCCTAACTTTACATAGCAACTAGAACTGTGTTTCTGGGTTGTATTTAAAGATGCAATTCTACAAATCAGAGTTGCAAGCACGGTGCCTAGCAAAGCATATTCTAAATGCTATCAACAGTATAAACTTAACTGAAAATTTTCACTTGTGGATGTTCTATTATCACTCTGATATACAGTGTCTTGGCACACATAACATACAATGAAATATGAATAGCTCAATAATAACTTGCAAAATATCTCAGAAATATATTTAGAGATAAAGTAATGTCTTTTTATTATATTACAGCATCTATCACCATATTAACAGTCACCAATATATGTACCCTCAAAAGAGAAGTATCAGCATCTGTACTGTTAGATCCTGGATAAAGCCATTTGAAGAAGCCTATCACTTAAATAAAGTTGATCAGATCATCATGAACTCTAAATGAAACAAAATTCTGACAGTGTTTTCCTCCAAGTAATTTTCAGAGCAGCAAAATCTGAACCCACAGAGCCACCTGTGCACAGTCATGTGCCTCCCTGAGTTTACAGCCTTGAAGACTGTTAAACTTCTAATTGCAGGTGAATTATCAAACCCAGTCAAGGTGAAGGAGAAGGAATAAACTGAAGTTGTGCTCTTAGCTGTGCTCAGCTTGAACAAAGTTAACAGAAGGAAAACAAAGGGATCAAGCTCTGCTACAAAATTAAACACCCTCACCTCTGCATTCATACTAACTACAAATCAGCTGAACAGAAAATTTCTTTATAAACACAATTTCAGAGTGAGAGCATATCTTATTAAGCTTTTACCATAGACAAAGTTTCAGCAACAGTATCAAGAACAGTTGCAATTAAAGTTTTATTATATATCCTTCACTGGGATAGTGCCTAACATCCCTAGTTAAGAATCACACATCTATTGCGCTCAGCAGCAAAACACAGCTTTTGCCCAAATGTGTTTACAAAGCCTAAGCAGATGAGGAGATAAATATGAGCAGTGAGACAGTATCATTCAGCATGGAAAATTATGTTTTCAGTGCACTACAAACCTAACTAGTGCTAAATTCAATAATCAGTCATCACAACAAAGTAGTTTTGTTTTTAATTAAGGAGTAGGTACATTTCATAGGAGTTTACCTCCTGCTTCTCCCAGGCATCTACACAAAAGGGAGATCAGCATTTACCCAGAGTTCCATGGGCAGATCAGAGTCACTATTACAAGACCTAATGAAGAGCTGAAGTAATTTCCAAACCACTTGGGGATTAAAATCAAGGAGAGAATGCTTCATGTTAGGGACAACATTGTGCAATAGTGTCGTGGGTTTATCTGGGTAGGTTTTTTTTTAAAATTGGCTTCTGTTGGAAGCCTCTGGAAGTTTCCCTCCATCC
>JAWWMO010000138.1:36072732-36141133 GCA_035047845.1 Dendrocincla fuliginosa | reverse complement strand
TTTGCCCGTGGTATTAATCAAAGCTCCTCTTTCAGTTGTTATCTTTAGCTGTAAATTCCTGCTGTTGGTTTTTTTTTTTTCCTTCCCTCTGGAAGGCGGGGGGGGGAGGAAGGGCCTTGAAGGGGGTTTGCTGGACATCAAGCATTTATCCAGGGTCAAACCACCACAAATAGTCAAGGCAGTAGCCTTCTCCTTGTTCTTTGTCAGTTCCAGGGAGAAAAATACAACAGTAACCAAGATGCTGATGCCCAAACAAATACTCGGTTCTATGGATCAATAGGAAAGGTTGCACATCCCTAAAGATACAGAAAAAAAAAAGTCTTCTATTTTCAAATTGTCTTCAAACAAGACATCATATGCAATCCCTAAATCAAAAGTAACTCTTTAGCTTCCTGATTTTTCTTGTAATTGGTCTGTAAATTTTACAAGACACAATTTTCTTCATACACATCTTCTTATACATTAAGCATGCCTGTTGAGTTTTACAGAGTCAACTAGACTCATGCATTCCTGCTCCCCAAGTGCCTCTTTATCTCATTCATATGGACATGACGCTGATGAAAAAGGTGGAGAAACCAAACTGTACTGTCAGTAAAGGCCTCATGCCACTCTGTTCTTCCTGGAGAACACCTACATGATACAGCCCTTGGCCACACCTGTATTTCACTGATTACCTGTATCAAGACCACACTGCACGTGCAAACCCAAGTGCATCACTTGAGTACTGCAACATCTTCCCCAGGACATGTCCTGGTTTAGAGAAGCCCACCATCACACCTCCTGGCATGAAAATATACACCAGTCTTGTGCCCACACTTTGATTTTCATAAGCTGCTCTGCATTCATTACCATTCAGTACTGATTCAGGCAGCACTTGTCATTCATCTGTGTTCAGGTAGTCACCTGTCAGATTGTTTGTATTTAAAACCATATCTAAATAATTTAAGAACAGTTTATTTTAATGTGTCTGACACCCAATTTCAGTTCAACATACAATTCTCATGATGAGTGAGAATAGTCCTCCTTAAGCTGACCTGAAGAAGAATTAAAAGCTTCAGGAGAAGCTATAGCCCAGTTCTTCCCGTACTACAGGGGAAAACTCCCCTTCACTTATTGCTAACAATCTCTTCTGAGATGAAAAACAATCTCTAATCTATGTCTACTATCAATATCTGTAGCAAGTGCAACTTAAGCAATTCATTCAATAAAAAATTCAACTAAAGCAATTCATTCAACTCAAGACTCATTCAATTTCTGTAGCAACTGGCTGTAACTCTTTTTTCATTCAATAATGATTTCTGTATCTCTTTAAAGGGTGGGATTATCCTTAGATTGATCACCAGATGCCTGTAGCTAATGCACATGTGGAAAGGGAAAACTCCCTGTAGAAAAATCTTTTACAAGAGTTTAATTTGAATTTGTATTTACATATAGCTTTTTTCTTTCTGTCAATGAATTCATATTGTCTGAAAAATTGTGGTTCTTGAAACAGAAATTAGATAACCATAATGTAACCATTTTGAATGCTACACTGAAATATTTTTCCCAAACACTGTATCTTAGTTACTAAGGCGTAACTTGGTGGTAAATAATCATTACAGTCATCTTTAAAGGCGTTGCTGTTAGAATGAACGGATATATTTAAAAATTGCACTATGTAAGGTACGTTTAATACAACAATCTTGTCAGACTGCTGCATCTTCCCCTCTAGGGTCTCATTGGGGAGACTCAGACCTTATTCGAGTGACTGCCAGTGCCAAACACGGCCCATCCGTGGGCCTGGGAGCCAGTTCCCAAGCCACAGGCTGTCTGCTCATCCCCCTGTTCCTGCCTGGCTATCCAGGCTCCACCTCACCCTGGTTCTCCGTGTCAGACACGGACACCTGTGTGCTGGTGGCCTGACTCAGCCCTGCCATCTGACCATAAGGAGTGGCCCTGCCCTACAGCTGGGCACTTGCTGCTCTGGCTAGTCCTACACCAAAAATATTACTCGCTTTCAAAAGGCCTGAGAGTACTTTTAAAATATACATAACTCACCAGAAAGTTGGAGATACGTTATTCACAGAAATATAAATAAGTGGGATTGTTATATAATGCTAATTAATACTTAGCATAATAATGACTGCATTAATTGTTACATAATGTGTTACATCATAAAGTCAGCTAAAATGTCAACAGCTGCAGCCACCCAACCACCACCACAGGATCACCCTTGTGACCTGAAAACTAAGGAAAAGTCACAACTTCTCTCCAGAAAGCTGTTCCTCAGGCCCAAGAGCCATCCCATCCCCATGGGGATCTGTAATATAAACCCAACACCCAGCACAGCCCGTAGAAGACCATCTGCTCAAGTTGCTTGTTAAATATTACCTAAGAAATGCACCAAACCTGGGGTGAACTAAATCAGGGGAACAACAGATGGAGGTCAATTTTCTGCGGCTCATGATGCACCCGAGTTTACAGCAACCTAGAGGCTTCTCCAAAGTACCTCTGGTGAAACAACACAGGCATCTGACTTCCAGACCCAACATGAGTCATTTACAAGAGAAACACCACACTGCTCAGGCCATAACATGCTCAATTAAATTTACATACCTGAAAACAAATACCATAAAGAGCAGTCTTTCTTTGAGGAAAATATAAGGGTACAGTCAAGCAGCACTATTTATTAAAAAGCAAAAGGAAGATCAGACATAACAGAATATGCTTGCCAAAACACATCTCAGTCACAAAAATGGGAGCATAAGGTAAAAATAAAACCAACAAGGGAAGGGAAAATCATGAAGAAAAATCATTTGCACTGCATGTAAGTCAAATCAGTATTGAAACAACCTGTCATCTCTCAAAAAGGTCTAGATACCAGAGATATTACTAAATCAGGCACTACATGAAAGCACTGACAAATGATATAATTTGTTGCTTTTAAAAGGATAATAATCTGACAGAGCAGATTGCAGCCTATGAAAGGTGAGAAGCTATACCTACACTAAGACTTTTAAAAGTCCTTGGGAGTAATTTTGGGCAAGGAAACATAGCTTTTCATAAGTGAGAACCATTAGAATGATCCCTGTCATGCGTTTGTTCCTTACTAACTAGTCCACATACATTTCTGCAGTCATATCCTAAGCATCAATTTATACGTGGTGTTATTCATCAAGATGTCTTATTTTGGAAACCAGGAACTGCACAGTGAGGATGCTGGCCACTCTGTGACAGTTGGCCACCATTCATGGAAGTGTTAATAATTTGGGGTATTACATGCAATAAAAGCACTGTTTGGACAAAATGCTAATACAACAAAGTCAAATATCAGCTGTCACATTACATCATGCAATTTCTCTGTTCTAACATTTACATTTAACAGTCATGAAAAATACTAAAACTCCTTCATATCTGCAAAGTACAGTTAACTGACTTCATGACAAAATTATAAATACATTAGCTGTAACTCTCCTAAATTTCATTTTAATCTCAGTAAAATTAATCCTGCTGAAGAAACTATAGGCATTATCGTAGTGTGTAGTAGAGCACTGAGTAGCAGACAAACAAATTTTCATTGCATCAGTTAATTCACAAGGTTTGAATCATCAGTTGGTATATTACAATTCAGGTACAGTAAACCCACATAAGAGACACTGCACTATTATCTAAGGTTGTAAGAAGAATGAAATCTACAAAATAGTCCTTGCAGACATAGAAATAAAGCCTATAATGTCTATTGTATATATCATTACTCTAGCTTGAATGCTTATTAACTGAAAGTAGAGAATTTAGTTAAAGTGCCAAAGGTGTTTCTTATACCTTCCTCTTACTTGCCATATCAAATATCAGCACTACAACATCATATGACAACAACTTAATCACAAATACTGAAGCACTACAGCTACTATTGAGCCTATACAGTCAATATATATGCAGACAGAAGAAAACGTTCATGGTGTCTAACTGATCCTAAATACCACTTCACTGTTTTCTGCTTAATCCTCATGGTTTACTGTAATAGAAACATGCCTGTACACATTTGTATCAAAGTTGTTACCTTAATTTGACATTATAGTTGCCTTTGGAAAACTGTGCCCTATGTGTCGAGAACATATAACCCTTAAGTACCTGTCACAGGTAAGGTGCTGACAGGTTATTGAAATGCCCATCACCTTCTTGGTGGCTTCCACAAGTGTTATCAGTGGTGACTGTCAGTTTAATGTATGGACTTTACCCTTAAAAAGAAGGTTTTGCTAAAGAGGATCTCTGAAGTGATGCTGAATATTGGCTGTCATAAAAACTGAAAGAAACTTGAGTTAATATTTTTCCTGGTTAACCACCATTACCAAAGAGGACCTTTACACACAAAAAGACCTGCCTGAAAAGACACTTAAGAAAGTGAGGACAAAGGACAGAGGGGATCTTGCAGTGTTTTCTCACTTTTCCTGAGGATCTAAAACTTTCATATGCCCTGACCGCTGACACTGTGCAAAGCCCATGTTCCTTATTTTACTTTGTATATTGTCTGCAAAGTATTACAACACATAATAATTACTTATGGGCATGGTGTTCTGTTGCTGAATACAGAACTGATGGTGCAGACAAATATTTGAGATTCTGAGTACACAAGTTGACACAGGCAGGCAGCTGGAACAACCACAAAAACATGGCTGAAATGGAAAGAGCAAACATTTTTCATCACCTCACTAACCCGAGGATCCCAAAGCATCACCCAGGTGGTGACACACAAATGGGAACACTGGCACCATTCGGCTCCGTCCATGCCAGTAGATGGTGGGCCTCCTGTTTGCACCCATTTATCAAGGGTTCATGCATGTGTAGTTTACCACCATGCTGGGATCTCTTCTGTGCTTCTTAAGATCTCTGAGCTATGATTTTCTCTCTCCCAGAACAGAGAGCTCAACCATGTCCATGAGAGTGCCTTCAAGTCTCTCAAAACACCTACTTTATCTCTACACAGACATTCCGCTTCTCAAAACAGACTGAGGATAAACAGCAGTAGGCATAATACATCTGGGGTTTCCCACACTGTTATTCTCCAGACCTTGGCATTCCCAGCTGCCAGGTCTCTTGAGCAAATCTATAATCTTCCTCACCATTCTTCTGCTTTTAACATTTTCTTCCCAACAGATCCTATGCACTCTAGTATCCTGAAAGACTGTTCAAGGAGGAAATACATTATTCCATGTGAACATATTCTCTGTATCGTGCAATACCTTTGATGGGGAAGACCTATGAGATGCCCATATGAACACAACACTCATTCTCTTGGTACATTTCAATTCAAGTACAGTAAATACACATAAAAGATACAGCAATATTATCTAATACTGTAAAAAGAATGCATCTATAAACCAGTCTTTGCAGACACAGAAATAGCCTACACAGGATAAAAATAGGAATAGCCCAGACTACAATCACAGAGCACACTATCCATAAAAGTAGTTTTCAGAAACAAATACAGGTGGTGTACTGGAGCTTAATTCAAGCAGCATGAAAAACATCTTTTTATATAACACTGTAAAGCACATTAAAAAGTATTTTACTTGGATGGTGTGAAAGCAGTGTTATCTTTACATCATTAGTGTCTGCGTCTTCCTCCAAAGCTGCAACCTAGAATTTTTATCAGCTTTTAAATTTTTCACATTACGGGCTAAAAACAAACTATTTTCAAAAATGCTGGCATGCTGCAGAAATCTGTGTGTCCATCTATGATTATTACTGAAGATAAGTACCACCAAAATGCCTCAGCATTTTCCAAGTGTCAAAAGACAGTTATTCTAGAGAATAATGAATATCTGCTTTTAAAGGAGGGTGGAAAAAATATCATCATGGGGCAAAGATATACCTCATCCACAAACTTGCAGCTTTAACAGCTTGCAAGCAATGTGGATGATCTAAGAAATGATGCACCATTTAGCAAAGGTTTTGTCCACTTACAGAGGTCCCTGAGTCTCCCTTCCCTGATATAAAAAAGTCCTTTGTGTGTACTACACCTGCCAGATGGAATATTTTCTAAAGAACAAGTGGAGGTAAAGGCATATTATTTCCACACAAGGTTATCCTATGTGTTGATTACAGCAAAGTGTACTACCTGCTTGTTTTGTTCATTAATTTTCCTATTTCCACAAAAGGGAAATTAAAAGCATTACACTTTGAAATGAAGAACTAAATGCATTTTTTATTTATTTTTACATATTCTGAGTTTAGTTTTGAAAATTTGCTCTTTGCTAAGTAATTAATGGACTTCAATTTCAGTAATATATGCAATACATTATTTTCAATTTTCTTAGAAGAAAAATAAAGCCATCTGCTCTAAAAAACATCAATGTTTATTCCACTGGAAGAATAAATGATTTTTTTTCCTACAAAAGAGAAGATATTTCTGTTAATGTTTTAAATTTAATATAATACTTAACCTAAACTCAGAAGATGTAGAAGTTTATCTTAAAATAACTTCATAGTTGCAATAAGAAAGCCTAAGTCTTCTCCAGACAGCAATAGTACTGGAATGTAGGTATTGATAACTCACATACTCTTCAAAGTTTCTTCATGTTTCCTTTGTGGTTGCTCTAAACAGCAAATTTCAATCAAATCTCACAGCAAACTCTCACAAAAACTTCAACTGCACCCAAGGGGTAAATGTTACATCTGTGATACGACCCACTCTCTATCCTTCTGCATTTGCTCCTACAACTTTTGACTCTATCCTTGTTTAAGAAGCTGAAAAGGACTCTTTTGATCACAAATCTCTCTTGAAATTAATTTCTGCATGGTGAATACTGTGCTTTCCGGCACTGCAAATATTTTTAAAGTCAAATTCCAGGGGATGGATTTTTTTAGTTTTAAAACAGTTGTTGACTTTGTTTTTCCAGAATAGATATATCATTAGAAAGCAAAACTAAGGAAAATTATGAACAAACACATAGGTATAGCATTTAAGGAGATACTACGAAATTTCAAATGCATCCAGAAAGAGAAACTCTGGTGGGGCAGAATGGAGCCTGATGAATAGTACTCTGAACTCCAATTTTATTTTCTTACATGCTGAATAGCTAATAAACTCAACAGCGTTTGCTGCCTTATACTGTAGAAAAGTACCCTACTCAAGGAACGTGAGTAATCCGTAATGTGGAGCCCACAGCATAACAAAGCACAGCCATGGACTCCATCTGTTCTCTAGAGCAGTACATGTTCTATGCACAGATGGGATGAGTGGGACTAGGGAAAGAGAGTTGAATTTCCAGATGAACTTATGGAAATAGATGCCTTTTAAAGGAAGAGGATGTTTTTTTACTGACACCATATGTCATGTATTGATGTCATATATTGAAAAATGAGGCAAGGTGCCCTCTCTGCCCAATCCAAATACTCAGCTGAAGCTGTAAGAATATTTTTTAGGTGTTTTTCTCCAAGGGCTTTTAAAATTGGCTATTGCTATAAGGTTCCTCTACTGTGCCTACACTACTTGCTATCTATCATATCCAGAAGTGGATGCCTGAGTGCTATCAAATGCTGAGGGAATGTGGCATGAGTGACCATGGGATAGACATGTGAGAGACCCAAGACATGGATTTCAGAATTGAAACTTGCAATCAGGTCGTTTAAAGGAAGGATGTTGGACCAGAATCCCAAGACTACCAGAGTAGCCAGAAATTCAGAGCAGAAACACCTAATGGTTCTCTCCTTAGGCTGAGGATTTTGGAACACTTCAGAACAACAGCTCTGTGACCAGATGGTTTTAGACCAGGTTGTAACATGCACAGACACGTTTTGAATGATGAATTTCAAATTGCCATATATTATTTCTGCTTCCCTCACACAGCCTCTGGAGTTCTGGTCAAATTTTCATTTTTATCACTTTTGTCCTTCCTCAAGTCAGGTTAAATTTCAGCTATGTGAGTAGGTTTCTTTTACTTATAATTGTGCAACTCTATGTCACATCATATAGTGAAATCCACTCCTTCTGTTTGAATTAGCTAGAAGAATTTACTCATATTTACTTTTCAGATGTGCCAAGCAAACAAGTAAGGAATAGAGAGAGTGGATTTGGAGCTTTTATACAGGAGCCATGTAAATAGCTTAGCGGCTCATAATACACCTTGTGCTGTGACAACCCTAATTCACAGATCTTGTCCTGTCCACCTGCTCTTCCTCCAAACTATCTTGAACGACTCTGAATGTCTAAAGCTTACAGCAGCATGGGATTCCTGTGCAGACATCAGGACAGCTAAATATATGCTTTCATTTTCACAGGATTTGGTAATATGTAAGTCAGAGGATGTGTACTGAAACATGACACATGTTATGGTCAAAAGCTTTATTTGACATGACCACTGTATTTTGGTTTGGTTTGGGGTTTTTTAATTAAAATATATTTTTCCTTTAAAAATTGTATTAATTATGTAACAGACATACATTACCCTAATGTAATAAATTATTTCGGATTGTTACATAGATATATTACACACATATATAATATGCATATGTAATACATATAATGTATATAAATATTTTTCAAGTTATGTTTGACCTTTGTTTATGGTGAGTTACTTGTTATAGAATATCACCTTCAATGTTGGTAGATTTTGTTACAGAGGTGCATATGAAACTGTAAACTAACAAAAATCTACACATGATCAACAGTTATGAAACTATAAAATAGACATTATAGTTCTGCAAGACTAGATGATGCACCACTGCATTTTAAAACTGAAGCAGGACAGCTTTCTTATGTTATTAAAAATCTTACATATTGTGACAAGTACCTGACCTTTCTAAGATCATAGAACATTTTGTGTTGAAAGGGACCTTAAGGATTATCTAGTTCCAACTTCCCTGCCATGGGCAGGGACACCATCCACTAGACCAGGTTGCTCAAACCCCACCCAAGTGGCCTTGAACACTTCCACATCCACAACTTCTCTGGGCAACCTGTTTGAGTACCTCACCACCCTCACAGGATAGGATTTCTTCCTAATACCTCATCTAAACCTACCTTCCATCACTGTAAAGCCATTAACCCTTCTCCTGACATTACTTGCCCTTGTAAAAAGTCTTGGAGCAGAAAGATAATAAAGTGTGAATACTGCTGATGCAAAGAATGTGTATTTCTAGAATAGCAAGCAGTCATAAATACATTTTTTGACTATAATAAATATTAAATGCACTGTTTGCATTACATGTCTATATTTAATTTCTGTGTATGTGCTTTTGTCTAAACAGACAGGTTAAATAAGATATTCTTTCATTGTGTCACAGATTTTTAAGTTTAATTTGACATAGTGTAAACAGGGCACAGTGACTTATTATTGCCAGCATAGTAAAATCATGCAGCAGGACACAGGTCCCTGGAGTTGTTCAGGTCTCAGAATTGACACTCTGTCTAATTCTCAGCCACACTGGGACCTAGCAGCTAACTGTGTGGCAGAAAGTGAAAGGATACCCTCAGCAGTTCCTCCCCTGCTCTCAAGCACTATTCATACCTGTAACACAATCATAAGAGTAGTGAGCAGATCAGGTTCAGGAGTAGAGTCCAAATGCAGTAGATGCTCCAGAAAGCAAAGGGGAAAAAAGAAGAGGGCGGAGGGTGGAGAAAAGAAAATGCCTTACATGTGTTGACAGTACAGAAGAGAACATTACAGAAATGTTATTTCCAATTGAGATTATTCTGTCATTGACCTAGAAACTCTTATTCCTACTCCTGCCATCCACATCCACAACCAACGTGATGTGAAAACACAGATGACTATGCATGCAGACATGGTGACCATTTTTTTTCTCCGTTCAACACAAAAGAAATTCAAGATTGCTTGAAATGGAAAAAAAAAAAAATTAAAACAAGGCACTGTGAGGTTAGGTGGTCAAAGCAAACAATTTCAACCTTTCAAAATCAATTTTGTTCAGCTCTGTTCTGATACTGTTCATCCTACTACTTACACTGGAATATGAAAAATAAAATTGAAATATATTTAGTCAAGGGGATTCTGGAGTTGAAATAGTCATTCAAAATGTCTTCATTTAATTCATACGATTCCCAGATAAGACCTGGATGTCATGATCCTATGTGAGATTGATTAAATTCCCATGTGCTTATACCTAAGAAGATAACTAAATAACAAGAGAAGATGCATCATATTTGGCTGACAGAATTTGACCTGACTGAGACAATCTCTAGTATATTTTAAACTAAACTTACCAGCTTCATACACCAAAATATTGATAACATTTGCATGTACATTAGTGTAAATAACATGCACTAGTAGTTGTAATAAGAACTGTAGCAAATACAAATAGTGAGTGAGTCATTAGTGTCAGGGAGCCTTTTTTTTTTTTTTTTTTTACAGCATCTGAAGAGTTTCACAGAAGGAGATAAATTGCACTTGAATTTTTTTGGTTTAGGTCATTTGGTCATAATCGCTGTAGCAAAAACACAGTGATGCTGAGACTGAACCATATGATATAGAGTACATCCATGATCCTTTAAAAACCAATCCTGAAAGATAGAAAACTGAATAGGCTGTACAACAGATAGGTCAACCTTTCAATAATGAGTTCATGTTTAGTGGCTGTTGAGATAGATTAGACAAGCTCTTTCTACAGGCCTAAAATCATCAATATATACCATTTTCTTTATCAGAATTCTGCAGGTGCCTTATTTCCTCCACTGATAGCATTACTACACTCTCATGAGAAAATACTTGTACCCTCAGCTGTCACATTTCTGAATGATCCACACCATTCTATCTAATGCAGATTTTATGAAATGAAAATAAATGATGCTTTTCCATAAATATTGTGGAATTTCTGTTTTGCACTTTTTAGAGTATTTTTAATTTTAAAATTTCAGTTGTTTATCTCAAAATGATTTTATGATCATCAAGATGTTTTTTCACATGGATATCTAAACACTTTGTATTAAAAATTCAGGCTAGTCTAAAAGGTTACATTTGCTAGAATAAAAAGAGTAAGAACTGCTAAATCAAATGCTTCAAGACCTCTATGTTGAGAAAGAACTTCCTTATATCAGTATTAGAAGTTGATTGTAAGTTCTTTCACTAGGTATATTCCCTGATCTTTTCATCCCTGTCCAAGGTAGTTGATAAGACACTGGTTTAAAAAAGATGGCCAGGGGTAAAATTAGAAGAAACTGAGAAGTTAGATTGACAACCTAACAGAAGTTATAACAGTACAAAAATTATAGAGTAAAATGCAACTGCTACTCCCTGGATGGAAGATGGTTGGCAGCTCCACGATGATTCCCCACACAACAGCAAGCACCCGCTAAGGGGGATGAAACAGAGAGTGGGGTGACGTGGAGGCACCACAGCCAGGCTCTGTGGAAATTCTTCCAGGGAGGGGAGCTTGATGGTACTTTGCAGTTGATAAACTGCACTGTCAACCAAGGGAGAGAGAAGATTTTCTGCTGCTGAACCAACTGTGACAAAATCTCTCTCCTCAGATGAACTTGGTTCATTAAAACCTAATTGTAATATTAACACATACCTGTATCCCAAAGTTACCCACCTCCAAGGTACAGTCTCCCCCCCACCAAAAGTATCTTTAAAAAGCAAAGCAAGAGAATTTTACACCAATTGGTAACAAAGGTATTTATGACTAAAGTTACTCAAGCTCCACCTTAAGAAATAATATAAAAGTAAGTAGAGAATGGAAGAAAAGTTAGGGAAGACTCCATTATCCAAGATCCTAGCTGGTCAGCTAGGATCAGCTTACCAGCTGAACCTGCCTTCTCCCCCTGTAGGGATGCCTATTAGTTAAGAGCTGTACTCTATGCACACTGAATGCTTTAATTGGGCATTAAAGCTTGTCTCTGTATTGCTTTGAATATGTTTTTCCAGTCAGATACTATACTGACAACCCCTGAACATTATTAACCTCTCACAATTTTCTATTAAGAGTGTTATTTCATAAACTGTTAATGCTAGTTCTTTGTGGGTACTGGCAGCTGCTGGCAGCAGGTAACATATTCAAGTAAGCGGGAAGACCTGCTGAGGGGTCTCCCTTATGCTGTTGGTGTGCTTCCCTGAATAAGTCAGTTGAACCACACTTCAATCCAGCAGGACTGTTCAGTGAGGGGTCCCCATAACAGGACACCGACAGGGTCCTGTCGGTCTCAGCACAAGGGTCTCAGCTTTCCCAGGGTGCTGACAGAAAAATAAATCACCAAGGGTAAAGGAAATCTCCCCTTTTCACATGACACTGAGTTTTCTGTGAAGCACAGATTTCAACCATTTCTTTAATTCTAAATCTGTTATAGGGACTACTGATGCAATTATTTAGATCTTAGTAATCTAAGAAAGGCTCAACTCTAAAGCTTGTCGGTGTTACAAGGTCAGCTTCTTACAACAAAATATAACTTTTGGATTATAATTTGAGCTTTGATTGCTTACTTCAATAATGGTAACTACCAAGAATACTACTTGCAGGGTCTTACGAGCAGTAAAGTATGTTGTGTTACTTTTTCTGCCACAATAACAAAATTACTTATAATCAGTTATTAACACCTTGATAAAAAACTGAGAATTAGTATAAACATCACATCATGGTAGACAACAAGAGGAAAATATTAAATATTAAAAAGATTTTATCATTTTTAGTGAAGATGATATGAGAAGATGGAAGAGTTGCCCTTGGAGCATTATTTTACCTACAACAGAAAAATCTGCTTCAAGAAAGGGACTTCTGGGCACTATGGCAAGCCTAAAATAAAAAAAAAAAAAAACAACTCACAAAATAGGACAGAAACCACACTGTCAAAGGCAACAACTTAACTGAGTTCTAGAATCTTAATTTCCTATATCCAAAAAAGCATAATTTTCATGGGAGTTTTCAGGATACCCTGTCTTAGATGATGAATTTGATTTTGGCACAAGAGAGCTATTCATGATCACAACCTTCTCTGAAAATTACAGTAACCATCTTGTATCAGAAGCTTGAGAAGTAGCAGACATTCTCTGTCTGGGAATCCGTGACAGAAGAATCAAGAGCTTTCTGCACTTAACAGCTTCACTGTACAGGAATAACATGCTTCCTACCAGCATGGCCATTAACTCTGAATGTCCATTTACTCAGGAGTTGATGATAGGGAACTGGATAAATGTCAGCAGCAGAGCAACAGGGAAATATCTCATTTTGCTTTTCAAATTGTGTGTTTCTTTGCAGAATGGAGTCCAAATGGACAACCAGGGGCAAAACACGGCCAATAAGGTCTCAGCAAATGACTGAGTGCAAACAGAGACTGAAGTGTAGAGAGATGAGCCTGCTGTAATGTTGAAGCCTGACATTCAGAAGCTGGATGTCAAGGCTCTTGAAAGACAACATCTGGATATGACAGTCCAAAGCAACTCAAAGAAAGAGAGCTGCATCAGTGCTCCTCTTTCAATTAAAAAAATACAATTCCCAACATCACAAAGTGCTTCTTAGTACAATATTCAATTGCTTAGTCTGTGTTCTGCTTTGTTTTATTAATATGGAGACTGTCAAAAACACAAGTAGTTCACATCTGTGGACACAACATAAAAATACAGATATTAGAAGAGTCGTAGCACAGATTCCAGTGACAAAGTAACTCACTTATGAAATGCCTACAATGTCCAGTGTCCATACAATCTATGACTTCACAAAAGGGTCAACTTGAAAGGCACATCAGAAATAGTTATATGATGAAAGCACAAAAAATACATGTGACACTTGGTAGGTGAACTGTGTGAAACTGTGCTCTGGTAACTGTTAAAAGTAGAAATCCTCATAATTTCAATACCCAGTTTACTGTTTTATTCTAGTGTATGCTTTAAATTAGATAATTATGATATCAATGAAAAGCCATATACTCCAAGATGAACATTTCTTTTAAAGGTGATTTTATCCTTCAGACAGTTTTCATGTTAGACTATTTTCCTATTTACAGCTTGGAGGTTATACATAAAAAAAAAAAAAAATCCATGATGCAGCTGCACTGTGGTTGTGTACACATAAACGTAATATAAAGAGGAGTTTATCTCAGAGCTGCTTCTCTGTCTTCCACAGCCTAATCCCCCATAGCATAATCTGCACCTCTCAATAGTAATCTTGCTATTACTCATCCTAATTCCACTACCACAAAAACCTGCCCTGCTTTTCATCCTCCCCTGCTTCTGACATTGATTAGGAGAAGATTGTCTGTGTGTCTGGGCTTACACAGGTATGGGGTTTATGTCTAAAACTATACTAACAGCTCTATCTTAATTATGTACTCTTAGTTACCATTGATGCAGAGAATTAGTTTAAAATTATATGACAGAAATGCCACCAAGATTACTTTCACAAGTTTTTCCTTTTTTTTATTCAATAGAAAACTGAGAGTAAACAGGCATCCAGAATTACTTGAAGATGGATGAAGTATTACTCTCACTTTTTAGTTAGTCTTTTCTTCAACTCCAATATCAGAGCAATACTAAAAGAATTAAAACTATCTGGAATGAATTTCACCTCAATGCCCCTTTTATAGGCTTTAATTTGCCCTCTTTTGCAACAAACACGAGCCTTACCTGCAGAAGATATTTCGAACTAGCAATTCTCAGAGATTCCTACATACTAGTTAGGCAAAGAAGACACTCAGTAAGTTTTTCTCAAGGACCTTTTAGTTCTTCATTCTCCATGACAGTGACTTTCTCTTTCCAAAGCTCAACAGTTGCAAGACAGTCACACATGGAGGACTTAAAAGAAAAGTGTAATATTTTCAAAGAAATAAACAAACTCGAAGAAAATGAAGAGCACCATAGCTTTTTTCAGATCTACAATGACTGAATCACAAATATCATACAATATGAGCTGTAATTTAATTCACAAAAAAAAAAAAATTATGAGTAGTCTGCCTTGATGGCTTAAATGTTACTTCACTCCTACACACTATATTGAAAATCTGGATAATCATATAGCCAGATAATAGCAGCCAGGAGACAGAGTACTACATGGAGAGGAGGATTAATCCGTCCTGCTATGTTGCTATAGACTTGAACTGCTGTAATTTACTTAAGGTCTGTGTATAAAGACTTACATGTTTTGGCAGGTAGGTATGATTTCTTCCTTTTATCCCAAAAATGTTGAATGCATCACAGTTGGTATATTTATTATATATAAATAAAAGTCTTCTTCAATGAAGACTCGGAAGCAATCTGCACAGACAAAAATGCTCTGGAGCTGCAGATCCCACTAAGGGAGGGAGATGAGCTTTCCTACCCAGCAACACTTTGATAGTAGAACAGAGAGAGGCACCCCAACCCCCCATTCTTGAGCAGGAAGCTGTGGAGTCAGGACTCGGAGGTAGCTCTGACCCAGCAGATAACAGTATGGGCAGTGCCAGAAGGAACAGCGACCACCTCACCATGTTTTTTTAAGTGTATGCTTCTTCATAGGCCTGAATCAACTTAGGGAAAAAGTTTTATTGGCCAACACACATTGGCAAAGAATTAGGAAGTATTAGGAAAGTACAAAATGAGCTAGAAATTGAGAAGTGCAACTAATTAGTAGATAACTATTGTTATATCACACAGGGGGAAAAGTATAGGGAGCTTAACCTTCATGTTTATATCACAAAAATGTCTGCAAAAAAATCATAAAATCTCTATTATTTCCACTTTCTCTTTGAGCACACAATCATGGAAATAGGAAAAATCTTCAAATTTTGGTATAATTTGGTACAAGCCATGCAAAAGAAATATACAATATTCGAGGTACTCTCTTTAATGTAGCTATCAAACATTTTATTGTGATAATTTTAGAAGTTTTTACTCAGAATTAAGTCAGTCTAAGATCTCCGAAAATGAAGGATGAAAAAAGAGAGGACGGGCAAGGGAAGTAGGCATAAATGTGAACATTGAGGATGAGGAGAAAGATTTAATGAAGGAGCTTCCTCTGATCCTTGAAATTCTCTTCCTGCACAGTCCAAAACAATGCAAACCATTATCTTGTTTGGACAGTACATACTTGTAGAACCAGCACCAGAGAGTTTAAAAATATCTCATATTTATAAAACACAGGAGAACAATTCCCTTGCTTTTATTTTTTTTTACTCAACTATATGGTACAATTACTAAAAAACTAATTTAACTATTTCTTAAGACGCAACGGTGACTACTGCAACGAGCAGCAGAGTTGTCCAAACTAGGATGAAAGTATTAGCTGAAGAATCAATGGCTGCATCCCATGACAAGGGATAAAGTGACTGCCAACAGTGAGTATGTTTGGTTACAGAAGGAGAAGGTTATACATGGGGATGGGAAGATAAATTATTTAGTACTTTTTAGTGAGCTTTTAAACATCATTTTTCAAACTCACAAACCCCTAGGCTTTCAATCTCTTACCTGGAATGAATAAACTAAATGCAAAATGAGTTTAATTTTTCATGAACATTTCGTTTAAAAACAACCATTCTTTATATGCTTATGTTTCTAACCAAAATAAAAACTATCTACTCCCAACTTGTAAATTATAGTCTTTTATTGCTATAAATGTTTGAAACATGTCACAATTTTATTGTCTAGAACAGTTGGCAGCAGGAAAGCAGAACAAGATGGTACTTCAAACTCCAGCAAGTAAAAATTAAATTCATATCTTCTCTGTTGACGAAGTAATAGATAGTGTGGGAAAAGTCACGGAGATTTGATCCAGTAAATTGGCACATCATTATGCTTCACATCAGCCTTCACAGTATATATTACTTCATCAATCTCACAGTACATATAGAGGAGAAAACTCCAAGCAAAATTCTAAGGAAAATCATGTTCATTCACACCCTGTAATTAAGATATTTTGCCATGCACAGTCTTGACTTTTACTAATTCAAGGGCTTACTAACTGAAGATTATTGAGAGGATCTAATTATTAAACAAAAAAAAAAAGAAAATCTGCAAAAGTCTTTAAAAGAGCAGAAGAAAAAGCAGAGAAGCTCAGAATACAAATTAGGTTTGTGTGTGCAATTAAACATTGTTAGCAATAAAGTTGTAACTAAATTGTTTCAAATCAATTTTTTATAATAGAAAAAATTAAGATACAGCATCATTAAAAATTATACATATTTGCTTAAAATTAGTAACAAATTTATTTCTAAAAGCAAACAAAATCCAAAGACATCTAGTCTGCTGACCCTGAAACAACCACCTTTATATAGATACAGCATTGGGCACCATCAGAACATACTACATTAAACCTGTAAACTCGTCTCTCAAACAGATTGACCGCTCAAGTCCTTGATCTGTCAGTGGAAACTGTCAACAAAAGCTGACATTTCCTGAGGTAAAAAAAAACAACACTGAAACTCTATGAACTGGACTGAGACCAATTTCATTTCACGAAGGTATTCACTGACCCACTGGAATGCCAAAAAGCTCTGATCACTACTCATAGTGACCTTATTTACACTGGTTATTTCACATGATAGATTATATATCCTGTTACCTTTCTCTTGAGCGATGCAATTCCACCAAGCAAAGAGATCGTAAAAAAAAAAAAAAAAAAAAAAAGGTCTTTTTCCAAATTATGCCAAGATCTGGCTGCAGTTGTATTTGTTTCACTTGCAAGACACTGAGAAAATCAAGACTACTCAAGGTAGATTAATTATATGAGATTAGTTATCTCAGAGTAGATCAATAATCTCAGAGAGACGAATTCCTTATGTGGAATTATATTCACATGTGCTCTGATCTCTTGCAAAAGGAAATAAAAGCCATGAATATTGGTTAATATTAATGAATTGGATCATTACAAATAAAAGAATTGATATGTGGTAGGGTTTTGCCCCTCTCTTTTTCACTTCCAAGGACCTTATTCAGTCAAAAATCTAAGCAAGCTAAACCTTTAAGAAGTATAGGCTTAACACATGGTTATCAGAGATTGACAGAATGGCTGTGGTTGGAAGGGACCTCTGGAGGTCATCTGGACCAAATCCCTGCTCAAGCAGGACCACCTGAGCAGGATGACCAGGACCATTTTCCAAGGTAGGTATTTCACAGCTTCCCTGAGAAGCCTGTACTCCATGCTTTGGAACACTAATGTAGTTTTCTTTTAAAGACTCAATTTTTTTCATCCCTAGTGTAATTTGACTTTAAACCATTTTCCAGGACCTGACTAATGCCCACTGACATACTTTATTGATTTTGAATGCACAAATTTCTTTCATTTTATCTTTAAAAAAAACCTTCTATAACTTGTTAACAAATTATTTGTGTTAATTATGTCAACTATGAAATGTTTCCTTTACATTAAAAAAAAAATAAAAAATTCCAGCTCATTTTCAAAAGCTCATTAATAAAAAGTTTCTAGTTTTCATGGCTCAAAAATAATGCAGAAAAGGAGAATCTGTCCAAAGCTGTTAACAGCAAACTAAAGCAGCATTATTAAATTGACTGGTGAATTTAAAATTAGCAG
Source organism: Dendrocincla fuliginosa (assembly GCA_035047845.1). Lineage (NCBI taxonomy): Eukaryota > Metazoa > Chordata > Aves > Passeriformes > Dendrocolaptidae > Dendrocincla > Dendrocincla fuliginosa. The sequence goes on along the minus strand of JAWWMO010000138.1, from coordinate 36,122,707 downwards.
TTTAGCATAATTTTTATTTACAATAGATCTTATGTTACGATGCAAAATGGACCAATTTTGGCCTAATTTTCAACACTTGCAAAATTAACATCTTCCAAAGACTTAAAGGGAATGGACAGGAACAATGAAAAGAAGCAATTCCTACATCTTCTATGGAAAAGAAACTTCTATGGGAAAAAAAAAAGCTAAGAAACAAGACTATACACGAAACGTTCAGAGAAAGTTGTGGTGATGTTTTGGCAGGAAACATACTATTTAGGGTATTGCAACAAGTGAATAGTGCTAATTATCAATAATGGTTAAAGCCTCCTCATTAGCAACTAGATTTTTATGAACATACATTAAGTATCTTTCTTTCTACAAAATGAGATTCTCTGAATTCAGAAAATGTACCATTTGAAATGTACAAATGTTACCAGGTATAGCTTCAGATATACAACAAATAAAAAGAACTTCATCACTTGAGCTTGGGGTAGGACGTGAGGAAAGGGGAAGTGTCCCAACTCCCACACAGCCCTTCACAGCAACTGAACGTGCAGTTTTTCTTCTGGGTGATGGCAGTATGGCTTTGTCAAGGTATTTCTTACCTTCTACCAGCTAAAAGTCACAGGAATGAGCATTCCCAAGTGAAGCAGAAAGATGAACTCACACAGCTGAATCCTGCATGTTAAGGAAATCTTAAGGAAGCATATTTGCTTAGTTTGATATCTGTAGATTAGATGTCAAATCGCTTGTCAAAGCCCTCACTAAATTTAAAGACAATGAATAACTGTTATTGATGGAATTTTGCTGGAACTTACCCCTGAAATTAGGCAAGAGATGGTTGCCTCCTCTGGGAAATCATAAACACAGACAGATGTTATTTCCTATATTAAACTATTTTGAGATACTCCTAGCATTAACATTCTAAATAATCAATTACAAGTGTGTATCTCTACTCCAAAATCAAATAAGAAAACAGACATCTTATCTATAGCAAATAAAAATTCATGCTGAAAGAGCTACACCTTAGCCATTATCTCTGTCATATAAATAAATTTACAGCCACATCTGCAATCAAATAAGCCATCAGCCAATGAGGAACCATTCACACATTTGAATATATACCTAATATTAATGGTTCCTAACCACTACAGAGACAAGGGCAGGACTGGAGGGACCGATGATGAATTTCATCAAGGTAAAGGAATTTCATTTCTGTCTTTTCCTTTCCATGTCTACCGTGGCCCTGCTTATGAGGCAGCATTATTCTTGAACTTAAAACACATTCTTTCCTTACTGTCTGGAATGCAAACAATATTCATTGCATAATGACTATTTTTTGGATCAGATTTTTTAAGGGCGAGAAGGGAATTAATTCACAGTAACTTCCAAATCTAATCTCCAGCAATGTAGGTGAATTCAAGACTTCACAAAGTCTTGAATCTTTTATCTGCCTATTTCCTTATCTGTACTTCATCCTGCTTTCACTTCCCTGTTTCCAAAATACCTCACCTAGCCCAATGATCGTTACCAGATAAAACTGTGTAGATTCTCTTTCCACTCTTTATTTTTCCTTGTTCTGGTGCCTTTGCTTTGTAAACTCAGTCCTAGCTTCCTTTCCCCATACTCATCTCCTAATTTTATCAGATTTTGTACACATTTTTCTCCCTTCCTTTTCCCATGTCACTTATGGCACAAATCTCATGTGCCACATTTTCAACTCTAAGCTTGCCTCAGCAGACACTCCAATTTACTAGTCCACAGGATTCTGGTCTAATGTTCCACAGAATTTCAAGGTTAATGATGCTAAATGACAAACAGATCTAGTTAACTGGGAAGAATTGAAAGACTGTCATTGGGAATGCAAAAAATGGTATTATTAAGAATTTTAAAACTTGCCCAAATTTGGGTCTATGTAGCAGACAATAAGGATGGATTTGATAAAATCCCCTTCTCTGAATAATTCCACCTTCCTTCTTTAAATGGTTTTACTGTGCTAGTTTGAAGTGCACTAATACATATAACTAAGCAAAATACTGTTTTCTCTCCTTGAGGTTTCTGAAATATACACTTTGCCTGAAAATCTCTCTCCAAGTATTCAACTTGATGCAGATACCTCACATTAGGAATCCCAACCATTACACCTTATACACAACAGTTTCATAAGCCACATAAAATTGAAAATTATATTGAGAAATGCTAAACAAACTTAACAGACATTTCATCAGTTCTACTTACAGTAATTGAATGCAAAATTCTATAATGTATTAGAGTATAAACTGTTTGAGCTAAATCATGAAAGTCCCTAGATTGCTCTATTACAGTATTAATTGTTAAAGCTGACAAAAGGAACCTTCTGTCAAAAAATATTAAAAATCAAGCACAGATTTAAAAGTATTTGGCACATGAGCTGCAATTATTTTTACAAAACGGCATACACTTATGCCATACAAATCACTTTCAATTAGCATTACTTCAGTTAGCTAATTTGCTCATTTTAATGATAGGGAAAATTACATAGAGAGGGGGATTTTTACATGGTATTTCAAAACTTGAAGTTTACATAAATAATGTATCATTTTCCTTAAAAAAAACCAAACTACTGTAAAATGTACCTGTATTTTAAGACAAGACTATAATTTATGCGTGTATATATATATATATATGTGACCATGACACTTTCAGGACGTGTAAGAAGAAGTATGTGCCTAGGAAAGAACATTCAGCACACTCAGTCAGCAAACTCCATCCATGAGCATCCATGCTAGTCACTACAAAAGGTAGTGACTCAGAAAGTTGAGCTCTTTCCCTTACAGAGGCTCAGGCAGCTCACTTCTGGCAGAAAGTGGCCTTTATCCTGATTTTTAACTCTGAAATTCTCTGAAATAGGCTCCTGAGCTTCCATCTGAAAAATAAGCAGATGGAAGCAGCAATGATTCTAAGCAGCATCGATTCTTTAAAAATGGGTTTGATGGAGTAGCTGTTTTACCTGGTCACTCTCTAGTTACAAGGCACACATGAGATAACAGAGAGCACAGTTTCAAAGTCCCTTCAAATACGGGGCATCTGCACACTTTGAGAAGACTGCCTCAGCCAGCTCATGATAACAGATTCTGCATTCATCCTTATACTCTCAAAGCACACCTCTTTGGCATCACAAGGAATCCCGAGATACCCCCTGGATCACAGTGAACAGGCAGGAATTGCCAGAGCTCTATGATTAGTTTATTCATTTGGGAGGATGGAGAACCGAGTTCAAGACCCTGTTATAATGAATGCTTAATTTAGAATACTGAAATGTTCATTGTTGTGGAATCTGCAAGCCTGCTTTCCCATCCCAAAGGGCTGCCTTAATCACTAGGTTACAGAGTTCTTCTGTCTGGCTTAAAAGACATTTAAGTACTTAATTCTAAATACAACAGCTCTATCATGAAAGCCTCTGAAAGGACTAGTCAATTGTTTAAGACAAGAAACTGAATGTAAAACTCTTACAGAAAGGGAGGAAGTGTGACTTCAGTCCCTCAAATATTTCAGCAAAATACTTTAAAGTGAAACTATTTTACACCAACTTTCTGGCAGCTCTTTTGTCATCAGCTCATTTTAGGACATTGTCTGCATATCACCATGGAAAAAGAGATGTGAGCATCCATGCTGCATTTCCACTCTTTTCCCAAATAAGGCCACCGGTGCAAAGGTTCCTTGGAACTCAATTCCTTGGTCACATTTTGTGAGACATGCAAATGCTGAGGAGCAACAAATTATCAGCTTATGCTGCTATGGAATTTGAAACTAAAAATCCAAAGGAGTTTTCTTCTCAGTACTTGACAGGTGAGGTATGAATACATTGACATTTAAATGCTTGATTTAGATGCCTGCAGGGACATTTAGGCACCAGCATCCCTCTTGCAAATTTGTCTCTTAAACACTAAGATTTACAGACAAACAATACTTGTAATAATGAATTTGAAGAGTTTAATAATAATGTCATCAACTAATCTATTTAAATTATCTGAGTTCCTTCAGCTGACCTGAATAAAAATTTTGCCATTAACTCTCAAAGAATCATAGAATCATAGAATGTTAACGGGTTTGGAATGGACCTCAAAGATCATCTAGTCCCAACTCCTCCTGCCATGTGCATGGACACCCCCTAGGTTCTTTAAGCCCTTATCCAACCTTGAACAGTGGCCTTGAACAGTGCCAGGGTTGGGGCATCCAACTGGGGCATCCACAACCTTTCTGGGCAAGCTGCTCCAGTGTCTAACCAGTCTCACAGTAAAAAAAAATATTCCTAATATCTAACCTAAAATTCCCCTCTTTGAGTTTGTACCCATTACTCCTTGTCCTACCATTATAGGTCTTGACAAAGACCTATAATGCCCTCTTGGCTTCCCTGTAGGCCCCCTCCTTTAGATACTGGAAGGTTTCTATGAGGTGTCCACATAACCTTCTCTTCTCCTAGCTGAAAAGCCAGACTTGCTCAGCCTATTTTCATAGGGGAGGTGCTCCAGTCCTCTTATCAACTTCATGGCTCTCCTCTGGACTTGTTCCAAGAAGAAGCTCCATGTCGCTGGGAACATCAGAACTGAATGCAGTACTCCAGGTGGGGTCTCACAAGAGCAGAGTAGAGGGGTAGAATGATTTCCTTTGATCTGCTGGCTACATTCCTTTTGATGCAAGACAGGATTTGGTTGGCTTTCTGGGCTGCAAAACCCCAAAACACTTAACTAAAAAATCTGGTAAAGGTCACTAAAATTCAGAAATATTCCTGATTCAGAAATTCACAGTACTTAAAGGAGGAAAAAACCTCACTAAGTCCATGTACTATACTGCTTGCGTACAACAAACATAAATACAATTTTAGAAATTATAAGCAATTGCTTTTTTTGTCACAGGTAAGATTTACTTGCTTCCATTTCAGCCTTGTTTTGTATAATTCACAACATAATAGCACACTAACAGCAGGCATGTTTTATATGCAGAAAACAAACAAAAAAGAAAACCAATTAAACCCAAACCAACCAAACAAACTTCAAAGAAGACAAAGAACCCTACAGAAGTCCCTGCCTAAGATGTTCTGACACAGCTTAGGACCAGTTCTGCTTGGGTCACTGGGCAAACTGCAAAGGTTGAATTAAGGGATAAGTGTGAGCACAAGATGAGATTTCCTGGAAGGGGAAAACTCTATGTGAAGCCTTTCGGGTGGAAATCAGCCTTTACTTGCTACATAATTACATTTTTTATATACTTGTTTATCACATATTCATTATTCATATTTTTAAAGTAAATAACTATAAATGGAAAATAATCACATATGGTGCAGAAGACAAATCTTTTATACAGATTTCAGCACTGTCAGCTTACAATAATTTCATACAAGTTCTCTGCTTTCTGTAAGAAATAATTAGAGGTATGACACAATTTAAAGAAATTGGACAGGACACTAAAAGGCATTTCATAACACTTAGGTTAATTAAACTGCAATATAATTTTCCAAAGGAAGGGATTATATTTTATTAAAATACCAAGGGAGGCAAGGAAGGAAAATGTGGTATATCTGTATACCTCAAAAGTAGTATTCCTCTGCTCAGGCTTCTATGCTACATCTATACAGACTTTTGAAGAGAGACAAAAACTAACTGCCCAGGCTCACAGAACTGAGATTTTCCAGACCTTTTACTAGCTTACAGCTAGTGTGCATTCCATCCATGGGACCAGTTTAGAGCTACTCCAGAGTGAACCCCTCTGGAGCACACATAACTAGACACAGTGCTCAGCAGCATCTACTGTGCTATCAACACTGTTGATATAAACCTAGCCACTGATGGTCACCTATCAGAACCAAAACTAAAAAATGGCATATGTAAGCTTGGATTCTGCACTGTGAAAGCACAACCAAATAGTTTTATTTTCAGGAGCAAATTCATTTGCATGAGCCTAAACTACTGACAGCGTCAGCTCACATTGATCTGCAAAATGTTACATGGATTTTCTGTCAGTAGAGTTTGAGTCATGGGCTTTAAAGGATGCTGTAGCTGTACAAGTCAGCCAGCTGCGGTGGGCTTTCCCAATTATGATGCCTCACAGCCAGATAAACTTCCCTGGCTGTGATGCTAGGGCATGAATGGCACTTAGAAGAGACAGTGAACCTACAGGACACACAGCCTCAAAATGCTTCAGTCACTCCGGCACAGTGCTCAAGACTGACTGGTAAGCTCAGCTGGCCTCCACAGTTCTACATTATCCAATTTACAGAAACCTTCAGTGACAGTGTGAACACATTCACACTGCAAAACAGTATTCCAGCACTTGAAATAAGAAGCTTACTTAGTTTTTAAACTCAGCATTCGTAACAATAAACTTTACCAGAATACAAAGAATAAAATATCCTGGAAAACAAGAATTTCTTATTGTTCAGATATATGCACCAGCTGCCTGTCCTTTACACTACTTTACTATATTCACATCTATTTCAAAGCTGTTTGGAGGGAATCCAAAGAGCTACCAGATGCTGTTTGCTGTTCCCCAAAGAGAACCACAGATTATATCATAATAACAGACTGCAAATCAGACTTAAAAGTGATACATCATAAACCCCTTTTTATGGTTCCACTCTGTGCTTTGAGGTTTCTAAATATGATTTTTGTATTTTTTAATATGTGTTTATATTTTCTTTGGTTTTCTGCAGCTGGTTTCTTTGGCTATCATTCATGCTGCCCAAATGGCAGACAGAATATTCTTCCTCATATTGACCTCTGCAGCACTGCTTGCTGAGAGCATATTTTAATTTAGATTTCAAATACTGGCGCAGAGAAGTGTGCAAAGCTTCCTCCATTCATAATGAAAGGTGCCAGTAAGCACTCAAGAGATGTGACATTAGACACATGTAGGCCTAGCACAAGTCAAAATGAAGATAATTAATCTCAGTCCCACCCCAAAAGAGACAATGAACATTTCATCTGATCTATAGACAACTGTGTTTTGAGTAGGACAAATGTCTTTATTCTGACCTCAACAGCAGAAAATCCTAAGCAGTGTGAGATCCATCTGACCTACTAGTACCACAAAGTACTATTTGGTAATATTGTACTGGAAATATTTTTCCATTCATCATGTATTTTCTCTTCAATGGAGAAGATAATATAGAAAGATAATATACTAAATAAAACCTTGCAAATTCCTGTCTACTTGGAGTTTTTTCCTAAATGACACAGAGAACCAGACTCTATGAGTGCTGAGATGATCCTCTTTATATTATTCACATGATCAAAACCGGTCTTTTCTCTCTATATGTATTTACCCTCACTATGCTTCCTAGGTAAATATACAGAAACACTGAAATCATAACCAATACCACCATGTCCACCAAAAGCATCAGATAGCACTTCTGAAGCAGACACATTTGAAAAGCATCCTGACCAGCCTATGAATCTACTGGGTCATTTTGCTTCTCTTCTGAAATAACATTCCTCATCCTTAAAGGAGAATATCTTATTGAAGAAGAAAAGATCTCTTTTGCTGTTTGAATTGTGACAGACTGCACTCTGATACAATGCCACTTTATCATTTCTGCTCTGATTCAGTATCTCTGTTCGCAGAAAAAAAAGTACATAATTACCAAATAGCACGACTTCTGCACCTCACACATCAGGAGGGCTGTGATGTTGCGCTCCTACCATTATTTCACATACCAGCTTCTGTAAGGCTGATGTGATAATAACACACTTTCAATTCACTAGCAGTAATGGGAGCACTGAATTCTTTGTACAGCAAAACCACAAATGAAACAAAGGAAAACTATGAATGTATTAAGATTAGTGAAGCCTCAGATTTAACTTAAATGTCATGTAATTTTTTTTTTTTAAATGTTCGCATTGGAAGACAATACTTCATAGTAGCTGTTCTGCCACCCACAGAGTACATGCAGATAAATCGGACGAGTACTGAACTTTTAATAAACTGGCCCAATAAGTACTCAATTCTCATGTATTGATGTTACAGCTTTCTTTACATTTTCTATGCATCAGGAAATCAGCTAAGTGCAAAGCTGACACAAAAATAAACATGACGAATAAAGCACAAAAATTCCTTGCAATCACCAGTGTCATGATCCATTTTCCTTCCTGCACTGTGTCTCTTGCTTTCTCTCCTTCCCCTTGGCCGTTCTATCTAAATTTCTAATTTTGAATCAATTCAAGATGACAATTCCAAATATTGTTTTCCTTTGTCATTCTATTTTATTACTATTTTACTGCTGTTTTATACTGCATTATAACCTATCCCCTATATTATGTCTTCTGTATAAACTATTTGGCCTTCATATTAAAAGTTTTCCATGACATCAAATTAGGATTCATCGACATCTCAGAGTAACTCTTGCTGTGAAATCTCACTACAAGCTTACTTTTAGTTCTAGTGATTCACCAGACCTTTACATCTTGTTTTGAGGAGACAGGATTGCGCATTTTTGTGTAGCTTTTTCTGGCAGGGGGTGGTGGTGCTGTGGCGTTTTGATGCTATTATTGTAATATTACACTGCACCATCATACAGTGCACTAAAGCAAATATGATGCTTAAATACAAATATTTCTGGCATACTCATTTAGAAAAAAACAATCAACCAACCAATAAAAACCACAACGAAACAAAAAAAAAAAAAAAAAAAAACAACAAAGAAAAAAACCCACAAAAAATCCCCACATTAGTATGAAGAGATTTGAAAGTTATTTGGTTCATCAATTCAAGTGAAACATATAGATTTCTCTCAAATCTATTAACCTGTCATTTCCAAACTATCAGAATGTGTTTCTTTCAAAATGTTAAATGAGCCTTTTGCATAAGTGCATCATATATTTTTGGAAAACAATGAGTCAGATCTGGGGTTAAAACAAAGGAGAAATGTTAACAGAATACTGATATATAAAGGAATTAGTGATAGGGTAACAGACTTTCCCTTTATAAAAATAAATGTGAGATGATATTTGCTAATTGAAATTTCTATATTATGCTAGAAAAATCAGAGTACAAATCCTTTTGCTTGATCACAAATGCAATAATATTGTGACAGGAAAAGTCTATGGCAGATTTCTAGCAAAAATAACCCATTGGCTCCTTATGGCTGGTTACTTTTTTTCAGCATTTTCCTTCAAATATGTTACTAGGGCTGCCAGTTGTCATGACATATTATTTATGAGGCATATGTCTTTTGTAAAGCACTGTTCTTTTTATCAATTTTTTGACAGGTTTTACTTACTGCCAGATAATATACTAGAACATTTTACTGGCATTGGTCACATTAGAACTGTAAATTAAAGCGTTGTGATATGAAAATGGAGCACACTAACTCAAATTATAACTGTTAGAGAATAGGAACGTTGCAATATTTGATTTATTAGGAAAAACTTGCTGTATTACAAAAACAGCTGATTATTTTTGACATGTCAGAATGATTCCTCTTCATCAAGAAGAGTATCTTCTTTTAAAACAGCGTAGGATAGCACTAATTATATCATTAGTAGACAATATTTTGTTTCATTGCTCCCCATACCTCAGCTTTAAACATATTTACTTAACTGAACACTAAGAACTTATATTAACCTATAGGTATAAAAGAGAAAAATGTTATTTAATCTTTTCTGCTTTATTTAATTACCTACATTACAAGCAGAGTAATACATACCCAGGTGGAGTACTGTGTTAGCTGCTAACTGGCAGCTGTATGTAATTATCTTGTGCCACCTGAAAACAGTGCTCCACCAGGCTGAGCTAGCTTCAGTATCTCTGCTCTGTTGTTACACAAACCTAAACAAACTTTATTCCAGAAGCTTCTCATTTTTTTTAGAGTATGAACAGGACATGCTTTTAACACATTAAATATCTGTTAAAAATCTAGGTATCAAATTAACACACCAATAATTCACCAGTGAAGGTTTTATATAATTACTTCACTGATACACGAGTGATATCATATGATTGTGAAGAGCAATAAAAGTGAATACATACAAATTAATATACAAGGTCTAGTAAAGACAGTATAACCAGTATAACTCAATGCAGAAATGTGTAAAACTATGACATCACTGATGATCCAGGCCAGCTCAGTTCAAGGTAGAACAGATATGCCTAAGTAATCTGGTAGTCATACATTTTGACTGCAGTACAGAGACACCCACAACAGGCAGGAAATCCTTAGAGATATTCTGAATGTTTTCATAAAGCTATTCTACTTCTCACCCACTCAAAAAAAAAAGAAAACAAACTCAAGCAAATGAAACATCTGCAACAGAAAAGGTACACTTCTCTAGTATTGTAGTTCTCCTTAACTGTAATTCCACTTCCTTTTTTTTCTTTTTAAAATATTTTTGAGTCTGGTGGATACAATTAGGGCAGAATTAATTAGATGGAAGAACTGAAGGGATAATAAATCTCTTCACAGTTCTAATGCAATTACTCCAATTTAGAAAACAGTCTAAGCAGAAGGTTGAGCTAACTCAAATTCAATCAAATTCAGTTTAGGAGGTCCTACAAGGCCATAAACTGGCTCAATCCCAAGACACTTATTCTGGCTTTTGGAAGCTCAGTACTGCTTAAAAGCTTTTCCTAACCTGGAAACAGAACTCACCTCAGAGGTTTGCTTGATGAGCTCATTCACTTGTACATATATGCATATGTACTGCATGTATAAGACCTTATGTATGTTCAGCAAACAAACACCTACCAAGAAGAAAATTACCTATAATTATTACATCAATTTAAAGACTTTCTGAAAATGTTGACTTTCAATTAATGCAACCATCATGCAATTTTAAGGCAAGTCAACAAAATCCCTACACCAGTTTCTGCTAGTTACAAGGCAATAGATGCAGAACCCCCAAGATGAGTTCTCTGGATGCAACTTGGCAGTTGCTGCTTACAGGGTCTCAGGAAAGACACTTACCTTCAGGAAGGCAATATTTATGACTGTGCTGTTACCTCTGCATCTCCCGCAGAGACTGTCTTTGAAGACAATGGCAGGGACGGCAGACCTATCCAGACTTTATAAGATACATCTTTGTAACACCAAGAAATTGGTGGATTGAAGAGTTCCTTTACACAGCCTCTTTCAACATACTTCTCTTGTGATTTCTTGATGTGAAGCCTGTTTTTATACCTTGTCTTTTGATGAATATAACTGTATTTTTATTCCTTCAATGAGAAGTCTAGATTTACACAAACTCCAAAGTGGGGCACTTTGCCTAAAATTACAGACTCTCACAAATTGCCATAACTAGGTCAGCTTTTCATACATATTCTGATTTCCTGTTTTGATACTTACCTTAGCATTATTAATCAAGCTCCTGGCTTATTCAAAGGAGAGCAATAAACTTCTCCAGAGGATAATTCAGCACCTTACATTAGGCTTCTGCTGAAGAATTGCTCTCTGGAGAAGACATGTTCTCTCATATACTTTGAAGAGATCCTAGGGAGATTAGTGAGGTAATTTAGCCTGCTAAATTAGATACTTACAGTCATGCCATATTGATATCTTCTCCTAAGTTTGAATATAGTGCAACTCCACTTACATATTTCAAATGCGAGTTGGTTGTGTTGCTCATCTGCATTTAAACTGTTCTCCAAGGCAAATAAAATTGTACACGCATTACCTTCACATGGACATCTTGTTAAACATAATGATTATCATTAATACCTCTTACAATATTGGTACTTTTAAAATGGCTCATAGCTCCATACTATCCCATATATCGTGTTTGGTGACATATATAATGATTAAAATTTTCTGAGGACTGAAGAAAAAGATAAAAGACTTGAATAAATGTTCTTATTTAATACTCATTTGACTGATTCACAGCTAGCGCATTTAGCTACAAATTAAAGACAAGTAAAGGCTGGTCTCCAAAAGTTAAAAAGTCAAAATTACACGTTTCCTAAACGAAAAACTTTGGTTGGTCCTGATCAAAATATCTGAATCTATAGATAATTTTTAAGGTCATATAACAACCTGAACTTCATTTACCTAACCTCAAGAGAGAGAAAAGAGAAGCAAAGTGAGTGCGTGAGAAAGAAACCACTTGAACAGTCAAAGGCACAAAAAGAATTAACAAAAAGGAGTTGCATAATTAGACCCAAAATAATTCTTATCTACTGCCTACAGCTTCTTGGTAAACCACAAATCCATACTTTATTCATAAAAGTATAATAAAAGTTACTTCATAAGCATGTGACTCCAGGTTACACTTCCCCTGGCCCAGACAAGAAGAGAACTAGTGGCAATAAACTGAAATCACTTTCTGAGGCCTCACTCCTGCAATGTCAAAAACCATGAGAGAAGCACAGGTGCAATTACCTTTGAAAATGAGGCTGCCTCTTTATCCTTGGCCATCTCGCTCCCTGCTATAGCTGTATCATTATTCTAAAATGGTATGTCAGTTTTTCAATTTACATTCTGATCTTGGCCATAAAATGTTTCAAAGCCCGTCTAAGGATGCATATGATTTATTGTCCTACTGCAATCTATGTCACATTAAATTAAGTAGTAATATAATTCATTACTTTTTTAAGACTAAATACTTCTTCATATATTATTCTATTGGAAATAACAGGAATAATTGAATCCTTGACATAAACTCTATGAGAAACATGAATATGGGGATCTATGGGCATCTATATTCTTTACACTTAACAAACTACTGAGAGGGATCTACTTTTACATTTACTTTTTGTGTTGTATAGTATGTGAGAGACCATACGTGAAAGGACATGGATGAATGGTTTTAAACTAAATTAGATGGTAGGAGGAAATTCTTCACTCTGAGGGTAGTGAGACAAGGGAACAGGTTGTCCAGAAAAGCTGGATGCCCCATTCCTGGAACAGATCAAAGCCAGGTTGGATGGGGCCCCAGGCAACCTGATCTAGTGGGTGGCACCTCTGCCCATGGCAAGGGTTTTGAACTAGATGATCGTTAAGCTTGCTTCCAATCCAAACCATTCTACGATGGTTCTATAATATAAACGTCAAAGGAGATCTATTACAGTCTCAAATTCTAAAAGAGAAAAAAAAATAATAAAATTATCAGTTATAAATCAATTATGCATTAATAATTCACCATAACAACATAAAGCTTTCTTTTTATTCAGAAAATAGACTAAACAGTCTAAAGTTTTTCTGTAACTGACCATTTCTTTTCCAAGTTCGTGTTGCACTATTGTAACTGTCAATGAGTGATCCAAAAAAAAATATCTAATACAACAAAAATACAGAAATGGGATCCTCTGCATACTGTCTCATAGTGTTTCACAATACAAATAATCTGTTATTGGCATCAAATAGCCTTATGGTTATGTCAATGGACTTCTATTTCCTCCATAAGAAGTTAAACAACTCTATCTGTTTCTACTGTATTTACAATTGAAATATGTCACTGCTAGCAAGAGAGCCCAAATGCGATATTCTTAAACAGACTCAGGAGCTCTCTTACATTGTAGAAAGAACAAATAAAGCAATGTGAAATGGGTGGCAACACTGCCATGCATCCGACCCAGCCGTGGTTCACAGAGCAGCTGGAGAAGAGCACATAGAAGGTAACACTGATTCACTGTCAAAGAGTCAAAGGTGAGTGGAAGGAGGAGTTCTCAGTAAAACGTTCAGCCCACAGAATCACTGCTGCTTGGAACACCTCTGTGTGTGCTGTGCTGCTTATACCCTCACCTAATCAGATTGGCTACTTCATGATGTCAGCAGCTGCATTGCTTCCCATCCCCTCTACAGTGAGAGTTTCTATTAACAGGAAGGTTTATGAAGGCCTTATAAAAGATAAAACATTTTGCAAATCCATCCTCAGTACTCTATGTCTTACTAAGACCATAAGAAGTGTTCACATAACCAAAACCATAGCCACAGAGATCAATAATTGCTACATTTATGGCAACATATATAGCCATGATGATGTGTCACATAACCATTGAAAGCACCAATGCCTGAATTTCAAAAATAGTACAAAAGAATGACTGAAAAATGCATCGCATTAAAATAAAGATGATAAAAAGCAAAATCATGTCTTAACCATGCTCTGTTAAATAGGAAGAAGGTGGAGAAAGCAAGGATCAGGTGAAATCACAATTTCTTCAAGAATTAGGAAGAGTAAACACAGTGAGGGAGTTAACATTTTGACTAAAGATACACTATTACAGGATAAATATGACAAAAATTTGAGTCAGACTTTATCAAGATACCCTTAGAGAGGAAAAGCTCTAAGGAACAAATATAAACCTCAGAAAATACTGACTAGGTAGTACTGTAGGAAAAGATATGAGACAAAAAAATAAAATATACTGAATGTGAGCAGAACTATAAAACTAGCAGTATATGCTAAAGACTGTACATAGAGAGGCTGTACAGGGAGTTTTAGTAGGGCAGTTATCTTGCTGATGCACTGATATAAACAGAATGCTGTAAATATGCTGTTAATCTGTACAGTTAGAATAGTGGTAACAAGAACGCAGAACAGTAAAGAGCTATTCTGTAATGCAAGAGCAAAAAGTATGATAAAAATTAGAAGATATATTGTATAGAGAAACAGGTAGGAGAAATAAGTTCATATACACTAGATAAAAAAGATACTACTTAAAGAGTATAGTAACTTCTTATAAAATAAATGTAAGGAGAGCTAATGAAAATGATAAAAATACATATATCAAGTAGTTACTGTCAGCAGTGGAAATAATACAACCTCTTGGGTTTTTTCTTTGTTTATTTCTTTAATTATTTTCCCAGTTCATTCACCGCAAGAATCTTCTATAACGCTAAGTCCTATCATAGAAAGATAATCACTTTCATAGATAACATGAAACAAAAGGTTTATTTCATACCCAGCCTCTGGAATTTCAGCCCATTTCCATAAGAGGTGATACTGCTCACAATATAACTGGTTGGGACTATAATTACTCCTGCAAATATCCTAGAAGCACAGTTAGAAATTTAAATAATTAACTGCACAGATAATATTAGTAATAGTTGTGTTTTTTTCCCTCAAGTACTGATATAACTTTTCAACAGATAATATTTCAAGCTACAATTTAAACTTCTTTGGGAAAGTCAATTTGACATATGGTGAAGAGCACTACAGAATTACCTGATAAAAATCATGTATACCAAAAAAAGTATTTTTAGAGCCCTTAAGTATCAGAAGTTGAAAAGTAATTTTTTTAAAACTGTCTTTGTAATGTCGGTTGGCAACATTAGAACCTGTTTTTTCAGTCCTATTTATTAGGTTTACAAATTTCATCATTGTAATCTAGGCTTTGCTACTATTCCTATTCCTCTCTCAGAGCTCCTCTACTAGTCACAAAGGATCAAAAACTGCTAAATACCTTGAAAATCTTCCTGCTTGATGCTGTAGAAATTCAAAGCACAACAACAGAAAACAACTAAAAAAAAAATCCCTAACCCTAATAGTGATAACATACTTTTATGATTCCTTGAATAATGCGAACAAGAAAATAATGCAGACATTTGGCATAGAAAAAAAATTATGGTGAGAGTATAAAGATAATGTTCTGGGTAAAAACAGTACTGGTTTCCTTGTGCATGTGGAATAATGTCGAGAGAAAAGCAATTTTAGAGTAGACATGGAGACAAAACAGATGCTCTTGGTTCTCACAAATATATTTCTAGTTTTCTATGTTTACATCAAGGTTCTACTGAAAAATGTAGAGTGAATTTATTACTTTTTAATTTGTGGTAGAACAGCCATGACTAAAGACATGTCCTTTACTGTCATTTGTTTTGATCCTTATTTATTGTTTTTTTGTTTTGTTTTTTAATTAGTCTAATTTGATGTCAACATTAAATCTAGGTACTGCTCAGCAATAATTAAAACATTGATGAATTATCAACACTGTTTTCAGCACAAATCCAGCATATAGTCCCATACTAGGACCACTAAGAAGAAGATTATCCTAGACAAAACCAGCACAAACTGGAAAACACACTTTTCCAAAGTAACTGAATTCATCTTCCTCTCTTTCCCTTTTATAATTGTTTAAGTGCTTATAATAAAATGAAAAATGATAGAACTCACTGGGCAGTGACTGAGTTGAAGGACATGAAAAATATTCAATACAGCTGAATTCATCAATTTCTTTGGTATATCTAAGTCATTCACATATAATTCACTCTGAAACCTGACATTTGCACAAACCCATCAGATAACTGAACTCAGAAACCAGACATGAAAAAAATCAGTTTTATAAAAGGCAATATTGCTGATCCTACAAATCAAAAAGTACTTATTTGTCTCTCTTTTCAATGACAGATATGGCAAAGAAATGTAACTTTCTGAAATTAAAAAAAAAAAAAAACACAACAAAAACCAAAAAAACCCCAACAAACACAAAACCAAACAAAAATTAATTTGTACTTTCTTTATATTTAAAATACCATTTCAAATTAATGTTTTTTGCCTTTTTGGATCACAGGCTTTGTCTGTTCTCTCGTTATGCTAAAAATACAGATTCACAAGCGAGGACAGAACAATGTCTTTCCCTCTTTTCCACTTTACTCAAACTACTTCCCACAAGCATACTAAATAGTAAAGCACTTCAAAGGCAGTACGAGAGCTGCCAGAAGCAAAACTATTGTCACGTTAGAGAAATATTCACAAAAGATTTCTATTGGAGCAGTGAAACAACAGGTAGTAGAAATTATAGCTCTAGTACACTTTTACTAGTACATTGACGTGCTTGTCCCACCTCCTGTTCAAAAGTAAAGAACGATACAGAACAAATATTGGTTCTTTATTTCCAAAGATAAACTAGAAAGTGCACAAAAGTAAGAAAACAGAACAGAATAGAACAGAAAGAATAGCTTTTCCCATGTGCAACAGCTACTTTTTGAAAGAAGCTGGACCTTCTTCAGATGGTACAATTCCTCTGTACATGACTTTTTCAGAGGAGTGGATATGCCAATGCTTCATGGCTCTAGCTAATCATTACACTGGGGAGATTTTCTAATTTGCCAAAACTAAGAGTGAAAAGTGATTGTAATAATTACTTTAGAACAATAAAGAATACAAACTCATTTTCTTTCTCCTTCTTTTAAAATATTATTCTTGAAGAGAATTGCATAAAGGATGAATACTGGAAATCTTAAATGTAGGTTTTCTGCCTTCTTTTTCCAACATGATCAGCATTCAAACCAATGAAAGATGAAAACTTGCTCAAAAGCTGTGTGTCATATCCTTGGTTTTGGGCAAGTGAGTGAAGGTACAGAGGGATACCAAAGATATGATTAATATATTTGCCTTAACCCCTAGCAATGAATGTGGGTAGAAATAAGTATTTCTTACATTCTGTATTTTTAATATGCTTGAATATTTTAGCCTTTGTAGTGTCAGATGTCATCGTCTCCACTTGACACTTACTTAGTGAGGTGCAAAGTACTATATCAAAATGTCGGAAAGACTTTAATTTGGGCTTGAGAGATGAATTGTTCTCTTTCTTCATCAGACTTCTAAATCTTATGGTCGAGCCAATAGCTCAGCTGTCACACATGCCCAGAAAATAGTAACAATGAAAAGCATAAATTCCAGCTCTATATTAAAAAAAAAAAAACAAAATTATAGATACACAAATTTCTAAGCTATCATGCAATGAAGTAAGTAAAGCACAATAGTTTCTGAATACGAAAGATTATATTCTTCTAATATGTACTCTTTTTCTGATCAGCAACAAGAACATGTTATCCCTCTTGATGCTTTAAACAGTCTACTTATTTTTTCTTCTACTAAGAGACATCAGCTACAAACTCTTTTGCAGTAATTACACTATATTAATACAATATAACCTAATTCAAAGAAATACATTGAATAATGTCACTTCATAATTTAAAGTATTCCTAAATTAGTTTAAACCTTCTAGCATTTAAAATATTTAATGTCATAACTTCCAGTCTGGCACATTTTCAAAAGGAGTTGCCATGGATGCCACTAGCAGTGAAGCATGTAGAACTCCTAGGAACCTGTGTCTAAATTTTCTGTGTCTGACTATAGCCCTTCAGAAGAAACCTCAGTTGTGATTGATAATTTTCTTTCATAAAATTGAACAACTAAGGCAAGTGTTCTGATTCAAAAGATAGAGGATAAGGAGATTTCAGATTTCAAGTTCAATCAAGTATTAACTTTGAATGATCTTTTCTTCTGCCAGTAATAGAGATGGTACTTTAAAGGTGCATTTTCTGGGTGAGCAGGATTCACAGAGGACCTGGCTACATTTCAGAATATTGTCAATTCCTTACCTTGGAGCCAATACAGAATTGTACATATAGAGCCACCAAAAAAGGCAATGCTCAGGAGAAAACATATAACGCAAAACCCCCTTTTGGCTTTAAAAGCAGGAAGAATGTCCTTCCTTGCTTTCAGGTCATGAAAAACACCTTGAGGTTAGCATACATTTTAGGATTACACATTTTAAATGCAGTGTTCTAAAAAGCATGTAGTAAGAAATGAAAAAAGCGAATACTCCTTAGCACTAATTATCCTCTAATATTTAGAATGTAATTATAACAAAAAGATTTCAGTACTTCTAATTATATATTTTGTACCAGAAAAAAATTAAACCCAATGCTGCTGCAAAATTTCTCCATTATTTTCATTCATTCATTAATTTAACACTTACACTTATCACACTTATCACACTGAATTGCTTTCTAGCTATGACCGGTGTACACTTCAGACATCAGGATTTTTCTTCACTGAACTAATAATTTAAAAATGTCCAGCCAATTTTTCAATAGTTTTACATGTTGTGCGGGACAGTGAGGCTCCAATCAAAAATTCTGTAGATAATAAAGAATCTTACAAATGTTTAACCTGTACTTTGAAAATGTCTAGAGGAGTTGTTTAAAAATTACCCTGCAAAAAGGAAGAAACTTAGTGCATTACTATTTGCAGAATGAAACTTCTGAAATGAAAATCCAACATCCAAGCTTCCTGCTCTTACTGTCTGCAGAGTTTATAAATGCTGCTTGTTACTGATCTGCATTAATTGTTTTCCAAGGAGTTGGTTAAAAAACAAGGGCTGACAAACCTGGCAGGGAAACAAGAGGCTCAAGAGAGTCTTAGCAACATACCAAGGGTTGACTGTTACGTATAGGATGCTAATATATAAAATATAGATAATATCACCATTTCCAGCTGACAGCAATGGGTTACACAGCAGCTGGAGGACAGGATCAAAGCTCTCCCTTCCAGCAGCAAAGAGGATGAAAGAAGATTATTTTATATCATCCTAATTCTTTTAGATTTTGACTTTTACCTTCAACATAAGGTAAAATGTTCATTTCTTCTAAACCAATCCAAGCTTTACTATTCAAGTTTAAAAAAACAAAACCAAAACACAAAACAAAAAAACTCTAAAACCAAATAAACTGAAAAAAGGAGAATCATCATCTGTTAGTATTCTGTTTCTCTCTCCTTGCAATCCCCTGCACTTTAAATTAGTAAGACATGACTTTTTTTAATCAAATCAGAATTCATAGCAGGAAGTGCCCAAATGTAAATGGATAAAAGGGACCAGGAATTCTGCCTAGAATTACTCCAAGTGCCAACGGAGCAATTTTGTCACATGGTCTCATGTCAGGAAAAAACTCCTGCCTAGACTCCATCCCTCTATTCAAACAAACACTTCAATTGCTACATTTTGTTCTGCTCATTTATTTTCAAATATTATATGCAGCATGTAGTTTTAGAGTTTCAGATAAAATAATTCTGTAATATTCCTCAAGGCTTTATGCTTGAGAAAGGTCGAACTGTTTGACAGGCTTCATAAACTTGTGGCTTTGAAACAACCAAGAGTTTTACATACAGCTACTCTATTAATGTTAGCCTACTGTTTGCTTTTATATGCAATTATACTACTACTGCATCCCATACACACACCAAAAACACAGCCCAGGCACCAATAAATAATATTTCTGTAGACAGACCTAAAAGACATTCACGGTGCACATCAGCTGTCAGCAGCAAAGGGATGTTATCACAATTCTCCTGCTCTTTTCCATGCCGTGTTTTCTCCTAATGTCTCTGCTAAGTGTAATTGAATGTGTCCTGATTTAATTTAATGTGGACTGCCCTCTATCAGTAGCTTTACTGCCCTGCTCAGACTCTCTATTGATCTAAAGGCCTAGATACACAACTGATTTTACACCAGGAGATAAATTGCAATCCTGGCCTGACACATCATGTGTTCATGTGTTCCATCTAGTCCTGACTAGAATAAACTGTGAGATGGCAGAGGCAGGTTTTCTGCACTTCTGTAATGAGCTGGATTTGTACTTTCCCAAATCGTTAGCAATTTGGAAAAACTGGGCATGTGGACTGATAAAGAGCAAAGTCTTTCACACATGCAAACTGCACATGTCTAACCATGAATGCCTTCATGATCTAGATAAGAGGTATGGAGCTAAATGCAGACACCCACTTTTCCATTCCATGTAGAACTGCACTACTAAAATTAAAATCCAACTGTTCAAAATGTTTTTATTTTCTGAAAAGATATTATGAATTTTAACAAAAAGAAGGGTAATACTTCCTTTACCAAGGAATTGACAAATTAATGAAAAATATAATTTCATTTCTGGTGATAAAATTATCAGGCTGCAATCTACAAATGAAAAAAAACAAACCTCTATCCCTCTATTCTTATGAAGTCAACATATACTTTTTTTTTAATGTAATTCATTCAACAATACAGTGTTCATCTCAGTTGTTTTCCTAACAAGCATTTTGAGATTTGAAAATTCTTTTCCAGCTTATGGGGTAAGGAAAAAATCTAAATAAAATTTCACTAATACAACTTTTTGACACATTTACCCAGTGGTGTGCACCTTCCTATTGCTCATGTAATAAATGTCTACTGTATTTGAATTTTAATGAATGTTTTAAGCCATCATAACAGTTTAATATACTTCTATACTATATATCCATCGTAAGAGAAGACCACAGACTAGTCCTGTTTAAACAAATTCAAATTAATCAAAAGCAAAGTCCAAAAACAAACAAAAAACCCCAACATGTTAGATTCAAGTGCAGCTGTCCTGGTGAACCTTTTTTACGTGAAAATCAATAGAGAGCTGCAGGGAACATTGCAACTGAAGAACAGCAAATGATGGGTTAGTCAATTGAACTACAACAGTGAGTAGCAGAAGAGAACAGTAGGTACCCTTTCCATGCTTAAACTCAGTGTAATGATGTTGTGAAACTCTGTTCCTAGTAGGGTTTTTACAAATGTACAAAACCCATGAGTCATCTTCCCCTACAAAATTCCCAGAGTGCAATTTCCATTGGAGCCCTTAAAACAATGGCTTGTCTTCTGCCACTGGAAAAACAACAGGCCCTGACAAAGACTGAGAGACCAAAACACTGCAGATGAATTTAGTATGCACCTTAGTAAAGTCCTGACATTTAATATCATATCTGATGAGGCAAAGAGAATATTAAAGTACTGACCTTTCCATTTAATTCTTCAGTATAATGACAGGATCTGGGCTTTATGATAAATTTATAAATTATATTTCTACTCCTAACTTATTTCTTGCATATCATTTGTTTATAACTTATGGCTTAACTTTTGCCCTGGTAACAAGTACAGCCACTTAATAATCATGAATGGTCTAGCTGAATTAACTAAAAATACAGAGACACAAACATAAGTAGACACTGAGGTTTTTTCAGGATTTAGCAGTATCAGTATTAAGCCGGCTACAATGTCAGGATATAAACCGAAAGAAAGAATTTGTCGCAATGTACTAGAAAGTTTTTCATACTGAAGTAATTAAAAAAATAGTCACACGGGTATGGAAAGAAAGAAGAGATGCTGTAAGATAACAGCTTATTGGATTTTTTTTCCATTTTCTACTTGCTGATTGCTATGAATTTAATTTGGTCACAGCCACATAAAAACCTCTCTGCCTGTAGATGACAGAGAATGTCCTTGCAATAGGGATGATACATCTTCTACAGAAACAGTGATGTCCCAACAGTTTCAGGAAAATCTAATACAGCTAAGAAAGGCCAATGCAAGTTTTGGGGAATTCTGGTTAGAAGGGGTGGAAAAGCTTGGCAGACTACTTTGGATGACTGTGTCAGAGATCCACAGCAATAAGTAAACAATTGAAAAGCAATAAATAATCAAGGGTGAGAAGGAGCTGAGAAGGCTCTGAATGGAGGAAAGACATCAGAGGGTGGTGCAATGGACACCAGAGATGGCTGATGTGGAGATAAGAACTGCAGAGCTGGTGAAATAAGAGCCAAGAGATATGGCTTTGAAGAGTCCAAGAAGACTGAGGACCTCAATAAATAATTGAAATGGTATAGTAATTTACTGACTTAAAGCACATGTTAACCTGTACCATGTAATTCTAAAAGGTACATATTTCAGATGTCGGAAACTACCACATTGGTGAAGTATATTCTATATAGGAGTACTCCAAATTCAAAATTCAAAGTTTCCTGCTGAGTGTTCAGCACAACTTTCTCAAACATCATAAACTGAAATCTCATTATTTTTGTGCTATTCTGTAGAGTCTGTCAACATTAAATTCAGCATGCTGCAGACTAAAAGGTGTTGGCTTGCATTTACATCTTCACCCCAATTCCCGAAGTCTATCTTCTCATCTTCATTAACTTCTGAGTTACTAACATTTTAGATACTTTCCAAGAACCCTTCCTGGTGCCGACAAGGAAGAGAGAAAGAAAATATGCAATTGTTTCTTTGCAATCTGCATTCTCACATCCATCCAGTTTTAACAAACTCATAATTACACAAAAGGTCAAAACCCACCCCGGTGAAGGCTGTACCTGATGACTTGTCTCACTGTAATATTAGGCACTAACATGACTCATTATCTATCATTGCTTCCTAATATTCAAATTAATACATCCAAACAAATGTCTTTTTCTTAATAACATGGAAAATTAAAAGGACCTGCCTGTGGTATATTTTGCTAAAATTTCATGTTTCCTATGTGTTTCATTTTCTTCTTCATTACTATTTTAGCACCATAATACATTATTACTTGTATAAAACAACACAAGAATGTCCCAAGAATAGCTACACATTAACTGCCCGTCCTTGAAAAAATCCGATCCCCTCCTTTCACAAGTTGTATTTCACTGTAAAATAAGCTAAAATTAAGGATCTGTTCAAAATCCTATGATGTCAAACTTGAGCAAGTCTACGATACAGTAGAGTATGAAGGGAGACAGAAGCTTGATGAAAAATTACAGAGCCATATGGAAAATGTACATTACTGAAAATGTTACTGCTCTGAACAACTGCTCTCAAAGTACAGCTTTTTTATGTTTTTGCTTCACAGCTAACTGGTACAATCTTTTCACCCCCTCAAGTCATGATTATTGTAACTCATTCTGCATACACTGAAATTAGTTTATAGTTAATAGAAAATGAGCAAAACTCCAGTGTATTTTACACTGATTTCAAGACTTTATAGTGCATATATCACATAATGGCAGTAAGTCAAATCTTTCTTCCTCTCACTTTTGTGCTACTTTCTGAACATGTAGAAAGCACTACATGCTCCAAATGGAACATGCCATATTATAATTTAAGATTCAAGAGTTTCTACTGAAGTATACTACTTCTTTTAACAAAAACACTTGTAAATTCAAGAAAAATTTCCCCAGATTGTTAAATTCTACTCACAAGAGAAGTAAGATGAATTACATCAACAACAAACCATGTGAAGAGGATGCAGATTTTTTTTTCATTATATATTATTCATAATTTAAATTTAACCTCCTTTTTGAGGAAGAAACAAATTCTTGCTGTTCTTTTACTAGAAACTGAAGGCCAGAGGTGAAGTAACTCATGACTCAATCAATAAAAACACTGAAGGATTTACGGACTGACACCTGGGAAAAGGTAGCTGTACTGATGTAACTAATGGCAGATTTACTAGCTGTGCAGGACTACAATAAATTTGACTTCAGCTATGAGCAAATCATGTTAAGAAATACTGTCATGTCAAGGAATTGCTCAGAGATGTCCATGTTGTATAATGGCATGTCACCTGAGAATGTTCTATTCTTTCGTGACCTATACTTCAACCAGATGATGAAAGAGTCTAATTAGTATTCCTTACTTAAAGGTCCCCAAGCACTGAGAAATAGCTTGATTATCTCATATCAGACAACAATAACTACAGAATTGCCTTAAAAAAAAAGTAATGTATTACTCTGAAATATAATATATTACTTATGTAACATAATGCTGTGTTATGTGAAAAAGGCAGCGTGCTTGTGTATTTGGGATCCCAAGATAAGTACAGTTACCTCAGTACCTTTTTAATCTCCTTGACTTCCTATCACTGTGTGTGGCAAAGCTGACCTTGAATACCGCTAATACTGATTGACTAAATTCAAATTTTTATAATCATCAAATCTAAAAACTTTGAAGGAAAAAATCAGGTGACATAAATCACTTCAGTTTCAGGGAAAGCTATGGTTTTTTTTCAGCTAATGCCAGGTGGAAGTTAATTCTCTGGTTTCTATCTAGAATAATAATAATATGAAATGCCACTTCTGCAAAGCTTATGAATATATAATTTTATGAGAACTCTTCTGAAGTTAATGGAAGTTCATCTGAATTTATATACACATGAACAAAAGTATGTAGAGGATCAGTATTGAAGTCCAGAAAAAACCAGTAATTATTGATGACTGGAAACAGTAAGTCAGTATAGCAACATTGTGTGGCTACCGTCATCACGCATGTTTCTTAATAAAAACAATTAAAACCCTGCTGTCACTCTCTCTCAAGATTTAATTATCTGCAGCACTGACCACAATGCACCCATTAAAGTAGAGGTTCTCTTGTGGCAAAACATGTGCAACAAATCAAATGTCTTTCTTCAAAAAGACATTTTTACAGGGAATAAGCATAATAAAAAGCCAAAGCCTTTCTAGACACTACAGAGGCATGTATTAAAATCCTAGAGTAACTAAAATTAAAAAAAAAAAAAAAAAAAAACCAAAAAAAGAAAAAAACCAGACAAGCCTGAATTACTGTACAGATTAATGGTTATTGCCACAGATTTCACTGCTGATATAATCAAAAGATTAAATTTTTGTTTTGCAGATTTTGCAGCTGAAGAGGAAGTTCAGGATCGATCCTCTGTCATATAAAATCTAAACCGTGTGTTCAGAATTCAAGACTTAATTCAGATGCCATACCTTTTCACTGAATGAGTACTTTAAATAAACTTTTAAGTGCTTCCCTTACTACAGATGGATTTAAAGAAAGTGTTATTTATTTTTCAGAAATGGGTCTTGCATAAAGTCAGCTATTTTTTCATGAAGAGCTATTCTACAGAGCTACTCCCTCAGCTATGTGACTATTCAGTGTAGCAAAGCACATAGTCATGAACATGAGTATCACCATCTAATAATGATATTTACACAGCACTAAAGGGCAAGAAATTATGAAGAACTCTTTATACAATAAATTTAAATTCAAATTACCTTCAGATCTACTATTACTACTACTACTAGTGAAACATTAGGATGGTATATTCCTGACTACAGAAATTTCATTGTGAATTTAGTGGGAAAAATATTTTTGATTAAGAACTGATAAACATGTACCATTTTGCAATTTGCCCCCCAGTGTACGGCATCTCCAGTTTACACACATGATTTCACAGAATTCTTTAAGGAATCTACCATAAGCAATATAAGAACCAAATCAAGCACTGAATAAAATGCAGAGGGAAAAACCCCCCACCTCTGTCACTGTTAGAGATGCTGGTGAAATGGAATAGCAACCTGGGTTGAGCACAAGGTTAAAATGTAGACATGTCAATATTTTCAATGCAATTTGGATCACAAACTCTGCACTTGACCTCTATTTTAATGAGTACTTGATGAAATAGAAAGAGTTGATATTACACATACTTTCCAAGTTTCCATACTGATGGTCATCCTCTTATTCTTTAAAGTCTGTGTGAAGCTGTAAAAACTCCAGACTGCTCAGGACTTCATCCACTGGCGTAAGTCTTAGGTCCACTGTTTCCTCCTTTCAGAACAACATGTTCTGCCACTGCCTTTGATTTTTCTTACCGATTAATCCAATTAATTTCTGAAGCTTTTGTTTAGCTTATCCTTTCCTGCTGTTAATAATTCAGTATGAACATGATCCCCCACTGGAACTTCGGTTCTTTCAAAACATTCTGACTTACTCTCTAACCTCTTCAAAAATCTGTTTCTCACACAAATAGCTCAGCTGTCTGGAAAATGTCTGCCTGCAATTTAGCTTTCTATTTGTCTCTTTGATAATACAAATTAATAATAATGCCATTTTAATAATATGTTAAATTTTAAATCATCAGTTTCAGTGCTGATCAGGATTATTCCCCCTCTGCATTAGAGTGTATTTTCCATTAAGGTATTACTCCTGTAATTATAATAAATGAAAATATATTTTCAATCACCATAGTCAAGTGTGATGGGACAAGAATACTGCCACTTGTGAATTATCTTTTCTGTACAAGACATATGTTGCATGTTTGTGTATGTGGCTGAGTATGAAGAAGAAATCACAAGTCATATTCCCTCTAATTAAGCCATTTTTCTAGCTGACAACTGCCAAAGCCATCCCAGAAACCCATGAATATTAAAGTGCTGTTCACTGGCACATTTGGCATTTTGAAGCTGGGCAAATAGAAGTCATGAAATATGAAAGGAGTACCCCATGTCATCTTGTAGAAAATGTTGCCATTAAGATGATGTATGGGAAAATTCACACCTTCATCTTCTGGGAGTGCTATACTATATTTTCTGTATTACTTTGCTCCAAAAGCATTACTAGTGGCTTACAGACTTCCGTTTTTGGCTGAAAGAAATTTATGAAACATATTAAAGTCACGATTTTAAATACCTGTTAATATTGATATATATACTTATCTAAAACTAGTGCATATTTTTATTTATAATGAAATTCTCTGCCGAGAAAGCATTCTAATACAGCTCTTTTTCATAACTTCTAACACTAAGACATTCGATTAATTCTAAAAAAAAAACCCCTAGTATTCTTTTACAATTAAAATCCACCACAGATTACAACACAGATGGGACTTTTTTACTTTAAAGTTCAGACTCAATTTTATCTGTGTTTTGGTTCTCACATTTTTGATGAACAAAATTCTCAGAGAATTTAAATTCTCATCAAAGACTGTACTTGCTGGCTCCAACCTGCAAAATATTTCAGAAATACAAGACTTTTCCCCAAATTCTAATGATATAAAAAATACATGAATTGAGTCTGCCTGGTTTATGTACCTAAGCATGTCACCTAATTTATAACATAGGTTAAACACAATAACAAGACCTTTGATGCAACTGTGTCTGTTTTGTCACTCACACATTTAATACATTTTAAATACCCTATTAAATTCACATTTAGAAGCATGAAACACAGGTGCCTGGCCCTGAAAGCAACAGTGCCCCACTTGGCAGACTCCTGTTGTCCATGCCCATGAAGGCCTAGCAGCTTGTGGAGTCTAAATTTACTTGTTTAAACCTGAAATACAAACTAAGACTGATATTATTCCCTGGACTTCACACATGACTGGAAACACCTTAGAAAACAGTAATCCTTCCAAGAGACCTTCTCATCAAGGGCCTGAGAGAAGGCTTCAAACACCGTCACCTTCTTTGTGCTACTGTTCATTATTTTGGATAACTTCATCCTTAATTTATTCTCATATCCAAACTAAAGCTCTCATATATAAATAAGAGCTGAGCTGCAATTCAATAGTAGTTTTAAAACACGTAAATCAGAAACATATCTTGGATGAACAGGTCAAGAAGAGATGGCCTTCAATTGATGCTCGATTACACCGTGAGAAAGGTCTTCCAATGAAGCTCTGGAATAGACTACACACCACTGTAAGCTTGGAAACTGAGCAGTCATGTTCAGTGTATTTAGACTCCTTTGAAAAAGGGGCTCCTAAGCTAATACTGTATGAAAAACTAAGGTTCTCTAGTGTTCATTTTTCCCCTCAGAAAAACAGCATTCTCTTTTTTCATCCAACACTGTGCACTGTCCTCATTAAACAAAAATATTCACTGGAAACCCATAAAAGCTCCAAAAACTAAAATATTGAACAATTGCTAAAATCCAGCTTAAAATACTATAGAGGCATAAAATCGTTATAATCTCCTTTCAATGACTTTATTACAATGTTTCGTTTCAGTTGTCTAAGTACAAATAAATTTATTTTCCTGATTTTTCTTCTCAGAGGAAGGTATGGAATAATTTAAATCATGCTTATCCATAAGAGGGTTTAGTAGCTTATCTGGCCAATGCTTAATTGGGTTTTCAGATTAAAAGAAAACCTGCAAGTTATTATATTCAATATAAGTATCTCTTTACAACACCTTATATATAAATTATCACCTTGAGAAGAAAGAAAAGTAAGTCTTCTATTTGTTCCAGGGGAAAAAATACACTGCTTTTCCTGAAATATGTTAGTAGCAATATCCCAGAGAAATGAGCTTTGATTTCACACTGGCAAAGTGAAAAGAAACTTAAGATATCTGAACACTGAGAGTAAAGACATGTTAAAAAAGGGAACTGAACTTATGTGAGACACTGCACACAACAAACTTTTCAAACTCAAGTTCTTCCCCAATGCAAAGAAAACAGAGCATTGATGCCTTAGCAGCCACCGTACTGCTATGTACTACGAATATTGTAATATTCTTTTTTCAAAGTT
This sequence comes from Dendrocincla fuliginosa, assembly GCA_035047845.1. Lineage (NCBI taxonomy): Eukaryota > Metazoa > Chordata > Aves > Passeriformes > Dendrocolaptidae > Dendrocincla > Dendrocincla fuliginosa. The sequence goes on along the minus strand of JAWWMO010000138.1, from coordinate 36,093,939 downwards.
CATTCCAAAGATGAAGCATATGTTCTCACTTGCAACCCACTTATAGACCCAAGTAGTGAATTTCAGATGGCCAAATAAAGTTGGTAGTTGTGACACAAAAATTCTCAAAACTTAATTTTCCATGCTACAAGAGTACACCTTGCTCCTATCTTTCTCTGCAAAAACATATCATTGGTGCATTCCTGTATGCACATAATCTTGTGAGTAGCTATGCAATTAACTGTTAAGCATATATGAAAAGTTTAAAACCTTTTTGATTTTACATGGACAAAAAGTGCATTATAAACATGCTTTTGGGACCAATTGTATCCATAGCCTGGTAACAAGGATTGACTAACAGAAACAGCATCTGTTTGTGGAACTGATGGCATTCAACCAAGGAAGAAGGAAGATTAGACAGTAACAATATAAATATGTGTATATAAAAGTGTTCTCCATAGACCATCTGAGCATATTTAATGGATGCACAAAGGAACGACGTAGTTAGTGCTTGCATTCATTTACCTCTTGACTCTTCAAACTCAAACAGAACTTAAGAGGATCATCAGTGGTGATGGCTTTCACAGTTTCTCCAGTCTTCTCTGTAGGAATCAACTCAGCTCCGTAATACCAGCCCATTCTGGAACTTTCTGGAGGAACCTGTCTTCCCTTTGCCCCACAGTGTGCTTTTACTGAGCCTAACTCTGAAATACCTGAGGCTGAATAAACAGATATGCACTTTCAGACATACATAAAACAAGCTGCTGTTTCCCAGGAAATCCCCTGAGTCAACTTCAAATTACAGTGTTGCATTCTGAATGGCCATGGCCACCGGATGCACCAATCAGGGATTTCCAGTAAATGGAATGCTGGAAATTTACTGTAAATTCCTTATTGTTGCATCCTAGTACAGCATCCAACATTCTCATGCATACCTTCCCTGAGAAAATCCTATCCACCTGCTCAGTGACTTGGGCATGCATCACTAAGGGGCCACAGTTGGACCTGTCTCAGCAGTTCTTCACTGCCTGTATTTATCTGCCACATAAATGATGTATTTCTTATGACGGCTGATTATACTTTTTTCTTTTTCTTCTGGCTTTAATTCAACTGATTAAACCAAACAGAATGATGAGGGGGTTTTTGTTTTGTTTTGTTTTAAAAAAGTATTTTCAGCATTGTTATCTGAGTTTAAAAACCCAAGTTCCTGGCATGTCTGTGAGCTATAAATCAATGCATCATTTCATCAATGACGATTTCATTAAGATAAAAAGGCAGTCAAGTATTTGCTTCTTTATCTAACAAATAGCCCCTAGGAGTTTGTGATGACATCCTGTATGCTTCCAAAAATGCACAGAAATAGAAGAGAGAGTTGCTTAAATATGCAAGATTTCAGATGACATGAATCAGAATAAAGGATCCTGAAGATACTTTTGTGAATAAAGACACTAATATTTAGCAATTGCTTTATCAAATCTTTACTCCTTTAATGGCACATTGACTTTAAGCTGACGCATTCTAAAAGCAGTAAGTTAGAAGCCTATCGTAAATGAAGACAAGAAAAACATCCCTTTTGCTGTACTCCATACAAAATAGCTCCTGCCCTTTTGGCTTGATAAAATGATTTGCAATAAATACTTCTCATGTTCCTATATCTTTAATAATTCAACCAACAATAGCTGTAGGCACAGTCTATTATGATTAATGGCAAAAGCAGTGGCAAAGCCCTACTGGTTCTAAAAGTTTTCAAGGTCAAGGCTTCATGTAGAAAAGTTCTGCTTATGTTAAATATACTTTTAATATGTCCAAATTTTCATGTGTATTATCTTATAGGAAGGATGATACAAAAAGTATATCATGAAACTTCACAGGAACTTCAAGAAAAACTGTAGTGGTGGAAGGACAATCCACAGCTTAGATAATTTTGCCTCATTATCTTTTTTTTTGCCACACTAATGATCTCTACATAAGGCTGAAGCTACACAAACTGCCTCTAGCATGGTCTATTCAGAAAAAAGTACTGATAAAAATATGCTGTGAAACTTTAGATGCCATTATAAAGAAAGACTTATTTTCCAGGCTGCCTTAACAAATAGCTGTACCAGAAAAGAATGACAGCTTTTGATGCAAAAGTTTTGCTCTTAGCCTTTACAATACCTGAGAGATTTATCACTCAGAAATTGCCACCACTTACATACTGAAACATTCATCACAAAGTGTGAAAGATAATTATCACCAAACTTTCCACTGTAAATATATGCTCCTGGTGGTTTATGTTCCCATATTATTCTTAATAGTCATTGCCATACATTAAAACAATTTACTACACTTAAGAAGATGTCTTCACAATCTTAAAGAGAACAATAAAATTTCATACAATATTATATCTTTCATGGAGACCATATGCTGAAATACTTCACAAAATAAAGTTTATAGCAGTAGTAAAAGGAACATAAAGAAATGTAGAAGATCATGTAACAAATAAACCCCCTTCTTTTTATGTTGTAAGATGACGGAAAAAAGTATGAATACCCATAAATAGCTAAGTTTAAGCTTAAAACAGAAAAAAACCTGCTCAAAATAAAAGGAGATACATACAGACTCCATTAGAAGTGATAAAAAAGGTTCAAGAGTTAGGAAATGGCATAGAAAATCACTAAAATTTTAGCCATTCTTATTTCCAATGAACGTATTACAGTTGTTCTGGTATTCTCTGGTTCCTACAATCACTCAATTTTATGATAAACCTACCGTTCACTTTGCTAAATATATCTATAGTTCCTTGAAGGAAAAGAAGAAGTAACACAAAATTATGACCCATGAAAACCTAAAAATTTTAAATTCTGTGTTTGGAAATGGTTTAGAAACAAACACGTTACTTTCACAAATTCAGAAAACCATGAGGAAAAGATGCTCAGTCACATACTACAAAGTTACAAAAAATTTAAGTAAATTGCAGACAGAAGAGGATTTAAAACTGCGTCTGGAATAACTAAATTTGTTTGGGGGGTGAGGAAGAATATTCGTGACATTTTGAGCATTATGCCACACAAATTGCCTCAAAATAGGAGGGGGTGAAGCAAGAAATGGGGCAGAGGCAGGACTGCAAGTCCCAGTAGTCAAAATACCACAGTATCTGGTACTTATACAGCATTAGGCTCATTTGCCCAAACAGATCCTTGTCTATTTAAATTAGGGTAACTGACGTGCATCAACAAGAAGATGGTGTTCCTCCAAGGACAAAAATAAACTACTGCTATATTTTGCACACAGTAGTGTTATGGGTCTAGATGACAGAGAAACTAGTCAAAATCATTCGCTGCCAGCAGAACTGGTAAGTTGCTGTCTTTGGTGCTGTGTATGCCTCTGCCAGAAGAACCTAAGTTAACTTCCAGTGTTTGTGAGAACATAATGTGCAAGAGTTAACATAAAACTTACAGAAACAAGACATTTACAACCAAACAAAACAACAGAATCAACCAGCAAATCACCATTATAAAAATCACATACAACATTGTAAAAAAACCCCAAAAGCTGCCGTGAAGTTTAATACTGCCAGATGCTTATTTAATCAACTTAGAAAGATAGGATCTAGACAGAAAAAAGAACATCCCCACACACACACATACACACACACAAACCCCCAAACAAATCATATTTCAGTCATCCATGAGTAGGATAGAACTGAAGTTAAAAATTCATAAAAGAAAAACTGAGTTTGTACTCTTATAGTAAGGTTAGCTTTAAACTTAAAATTTCAGTCAAAATGAAAATGAGTAATCACAAAATCATCACATTTAGAGGTGGAAAAAAAAATGAGGCAAGTAAATGCACATTTTAAAGCAGCATAAATAAACTCCACCTAGCAGAACGAAGTCTGGCTTATGACCTGGTCTATTTAATCAGGCAGTACATCATTTTGGATTAGTGTAAAAGACTGAAAGATACAGTCCTTGTCTTATAGTTGACTGTTATAAAATAAATTGTGAAACAGCACATAATGACAAGGTGTGATATAAAGGTCTACAAGTGAAATAAAAATGGGCATATAACAGTTGACTACGATTGCTTATGAGAAACAAGATGTTTAAAAGTGTTCAAAGGTGAGCATATCCAGAAGACATATTGACAGACAAGAGGATGTGAAATGTTCCAAAGCACATGACAACCAATGTAATCACATTTGAAGGATATTTTTGTACATTAAAATACATGTACTGTGGGCAAGACTTAGTTAGGTCATCAAGTTGTAATAGCACCTGACATGAAGTACCAAATCTACCACGGCATAGAGATCTTATATACTCCATCATACAACTATTGACTGCACTGTGTACGTAGTGTTTATAATTCAGCTTTCACAAAAATTTTACACTCCTATTGACTTCTCTTTTAACAAAAAAATATTAGCCATCTGGTTGTATGTTCCAATATCTTTTGGACTTTTATATACTATTGCAATGTAAGAAAGGTGAGTTCTGAATGTTAAGCTTGCTTTCACGGATTGAAGGATGGAGGCCCCTAGTCCCCAAAGACCAGGACACTAATTCAGTAACATTTCGATTTGTTCACAGAAGATATTAATGCGACCTTCAATATGTCAGTGACATTATGCACCTTCCCCATTTTTAACAGTCTAAACTCAAGTCAGTTAAATGAATAATTTCCATATGAAACCCCCAAAACACAAAAAAAACCAAACCAAACACTGTTCAAATTATTCATTTTCTAGTGTAAGTCATCACAGTTACCAGTTGGTGCTTTTAGAGCTTTGTAAAAATAGTTCAAGCTTGCTTTGCAACATAAATCTGGAAAAAAAATAAATCTGTGCTTTCTTATGTAAAGGAAGCTAAAAAAATGACATTGTGTAAACTGCCTTCTTTCTACTTAACAGAGCATGCTACACATAGAACAATGGGGAGGGACAGAGTGCCTTTACATACAGGAGCTGGGCAGAAAGACTGCATACTTCTGTCATCTTCAAAAGGCACAGGGGAAGATGCAGCACTGAACTCCATGGCCTATTTGTATTACTGATTCAGTGATTTTTCCAAGTAATTTAGTAAGTGTTACACTAAGTCCATGTCCTTCAATATCCTACTGGGGAACACTGCCAAAAGCAGAACCTTCACACTGGTTTCACTGCCACAAAGGACATTAAAAATGTGGATGATTCTGAGCCTAAGTTTACCAAATAGCCCCTGTGCCCCCCCGCCACATGAATGTTGATGAACAAGGCCTGTTGGAAATATCTCAACATATGCATAAAAAGAAAGATTGACTGAAATTTTCTCAAGAGAAATGCATAAAGATTGCTCCAAGTTTTTTAATATCTTTTGCAGTGGCAAAGACCCACATTAACCAGCTGCTGTTAGCTTGGATGCCCCATTGATGCTTGGTATGTGTGCTTGTCCAACCACCAAGTGACACTTAAGAAATTAGTAAGATCAAGTTCCTCTCTTCCCATCCATGACAACTGGTGATAATGCTGATAACCTTCTGTTATCAGGAACTTGCACTTCAGCAATGAGGAAATTCATGTTCATTGTCGCAGATGCTTTTAAGTGCCAGGACAGAATGCAGAGGCAGGACCAGTGGTAATTACTTCTTTCATATCAGGGCCCCAACTATTGTAACTGTATCAGTGGCAAGAGAGGACTCCTTCTATACTGCATTTTTATATGGTTGATATTTTTCTCCTCCATTTTCTTTGCTCAAGAATGAAAGCATTCAAAGAATGTTGTTTCAATGTTTCTTGTAACATTTAATTTTTTTTTTTTAAACTTCTACTAGTAGAAATGTGGGAAGTACAAGACGAAAGTTTACAACTCTGCAGAAGTTTTAAGTAAAAACCTAATCAAATAAAACCACACTGGTTGACTAATTTATATTTCTAAAATAGTACAATTTCTACTCAAAATCCATCTAGTTGCCTTTAAAAAATAACCTAAATGACTGAACTGAGTGTTAACACAATCTTGCCGATGCAAAATCTGAACCTAGGAAAATAGAAATTCCCACAGACAAGACAGAACTAAGTCAAGGACTGAGACTCCTTATGTATATAAGGAAGGGGCAAACCACAGCAGCAAAGACATTTGGAAAAGAATTAACAAAAGCTAGTGAATTCCCTCCCAGTGTGGTTTCTCATCAGAGGAAAGTTAAAGAAAATGGACAAAGACTATAAGTGACTAAAAGAAAAATAGCCTTCAGATCACAGCTAAAAACTTGAGGAACAGATAAAAATAGTCTGAGTGCCCTTCTTCCAGAAAACATGTCTATATAAGAGCATAAGAATTCACCAGCAGTAAAAATATTTCATAAAATAAAGGGAACACTACCATATCTCATGGGATATGTAGCTGTAAAGATAATTTGATGATCTATATTTAAAACACCTAGAACAAAGGTTTCACTAGGTTAATATTTCATTGGCATTTTAATTAAATAATTGGTCTAAATTCTAAACTGAGAAGTGAAATTATGATCTTATTTAAACAGAATAACTGAGGTCATCAAATGACTTTTAATTAAATTGTTAATTGATTTTTCTTTAATTCTTCAGGATGATTGATGGCCACACACTCAGTTGCTGCGTTTGTTAATTACCTTCATGAGTCAATTCCATGCAGTGCCCTTTGGTACAACTGCTCTAGTTATCCCCATGCTACAAGATGAAAAATTTTCATAGTTTTGCTACACCATTTTGCACTACTCAAGCACGCTTCCTGATGCAGTTTACTTTTAAAAAATTGGTAAGGTAGGCCAATCATTTCCTCAGCATGTAGGTTACAAAATTAACTTGCAGGAGTAGCCCAAGCATTTTTTCCAGCAAATCTTGCACCAAATGGCTTAACAGTCTTTCTTACGATCTTCTTACGTTCATTGCATTTTTTGAAAAATATGCAAGACGAGCTACCTTAAACTTCCTTTAACAGTTGGTGTAGAGACGCCAATTTTTTGGCATGTTCTCTAGCTTCATTTACAGAGTTCTGTAATCTCCTGACAACAGACCTTCTGTGATTATGCACTAAATAAAGACCTGGAGAAATGACAGCTTGTTTTCACACCTAAGTACTGCTATCTGTCCTTAATTTGTTGACAGCATAATTCCTATTACCACCAGCAGTGCAAAAGCAGTGTCACTGTTTCACCTTTGAACATAAGCTCTGGATTTAAACTTTCGGTCTAGATAAGCAATTATTGCAGCTCATAACACATTAAGAATAAATAAATAAGTAAATAAAGTCTCTCCTTTTTTCTTAACAAATTCTATATTCCTGAGAACATTGTTAGCAAGATATGAGCTTCCAAGACACCTTTCTGAATGGTCTGAATTTCTAAGCAATTTACCAGCAAGTAGTATTTCTCCCAGCTATAAGTTGATTAAAAAACCCAAACAAATAAGGAGTCCATGGTTTACTGAAGCAGCTGTCTCAGCCTGCCTCAGTAAAAAGAACATCATTTCACCATCTCATCACCATCAGGGATGGTAAAGAATCACAATTTTTGAACATTATTACTAGGAAATTTGCAAAGGCTGTACGGAGAAAAGCACATTTAGACTACCACCTTACTGGTAATGTGGTTTACCACTGTATACTCAAGAGCCAAAGAGGAATTACGAGACCCCTTTTGTACTTTACCTCTGATGAATGTGCCAAGGATAAACCTTTGACATCCACCATCATGCAGGAAACACTATACTGTCAGAAGAAATGTGACTGGCTAAGCCACAAAATAAAAACCAGTACTATCAAAGTACTGTTAAATTCAGATTAGAAAAAAATATAATGGCGGACATAGTTAAAATAAAACAAACAAATGGAAAAACCCAAACCACAAAAACACATAGGAAACTTATTTTCTACAGAGTTCATTTTGACCACAATTACTTATTGATTTCTTCGGTGGTTTTTGCTGAAAGTTTCAGTTCTCTTACCAAGTGATTATTATCCCCCTGATGAAGTCCAGGGTTTTACTTGAGTCTCTGTTCAGAACGGGAACACAGGAATAGAAAAGCATACATTTAGTATTCTTTACCAGTTTATCCACTATGTTTGAAGAGACGAATGGTTAGTTAGCACTCGTCTCCACTTTGGACTTCATTTGATATTAAGGTGTGCTAAATCAAGATGTTTGAATGAGATGGAGTTTTAAACCAGGCATTCCATCTGTAGCACACGTAATTTTAGGGTTTGTTTAATAAAAGTAAATGTCTTATGTTGCTTCAGCATATCCAGGAACTTTTAATATCAGGAATAAATTGATGAATAGTTCTGGAAAGAAGAAAAATAGGAGTATTCAAGACAGTAAGAGATGCAAGCAAAGGCTTTTGTTCCTTTTGAACTGACATGAACATGAGTACGTGAACAGATAATTTTGCCTCATGTGGGCAAGAAAGGGGATAAAATGGAAATGCTGGGATTATTTGCCGGGTGCAAAAAAGCAGAAAGAGCTAAAAATTTTGTTTGAAAAGAAAAACTCATTATAGGTCAAAGAAATATGAGAAAAAGTTGAATAATGGAAGGAGATTCAGTTTACTGGATTTAAAATTGTGACTTTATGGAAATGTTTTACTTCTATTTTAGAACGTATTTCATCACTCTTCAAAAATGACTGCTTACAAAGAGGGTGGTCATTTTTCCTGCACTAGTACTTTTTAAGAACTGAAAATAGTCAGCCTTTATCAAAATGTCTTCAGCCATAAGTTTCATGGTTGTGTTAGTGAATTAGAATCCCTTACATTATTTTCTATTAGTGAAATACTAATATAGAGGAATTAGTTGAAGTCACCCAGTTTGTCCTCTTATAATAATTTTCAGCTTTAGAATGTACTCACTTATCCTCATTTAGAAAAAGGTTCTGAGTTCTAACATGAGATAGTAAAGACAGAATTCCCCTTTTTTTTAAACTCTTTTGGGACAGAGGTGGAGATTAGCATGGACAGGATAGCACCCATGATCCTAGCATTCATACAGCACGGCAAGTCAAATGTATTGACTTGCTTTCATTACTTTCCTTTTCTACTTAAACTTACAAAAAGAACAGGGCAATGGAAGCAGTATCACAGTTTACAGACAGAGGTTAGGAACTCATGTAGGCCACCTAGAAACAAGGAAAATACAATACAGGGTTTGGCAGAGAAACTCCACAATCCTTCAGGTTGTTGTGGTTCAGTTTATTTCCTTTCAATTCTTTCTTCTTTTCCCCTCTATTTATCCTTGTGTTACCCTCAAACACTTAAACAAAAGCCTGACATGTACCACCAAAGGAGACTTAAGTACAAACTGTGAATTGTAGGATTATTTTCTCATTTCGCATTCTTGCTTAGCCAGAGGCAGCAATTAACCCTTACAAGCTGTTTTACAACATGAGCCATGTCTCCCTGTTTTATATCATGTGTCAGTACTCAACAAATTATCCTAATAGCCAAGTTTATCTTCCTTGCAGTGTGCAATTTACACACCAACTTTCGACCCTTCAAGTACAAAACATGACTTCAGATATTTTCACTGCCATTTAAAAAAATGTATTTAATCTCAAATGAAAAAAAAACGGATAGACAGAACCATAAGACAAAAATCCTTCCACTTACATAATAAAGAAAAATAAATAGAAAATTATGAAGATGACTGCAGACGAAAATTGACGGAAATAATGCCTGGGAAGTCTACGTTGCTTTCAGTACTATATTTAAAAGATGATGTCACACTCCAGGTTCTGATCTCTATGCACTGTAATTTATCTTTCCTATTTTAAATCAAAAAAACAATTTATTTGCAGTATATTGTGGGATGATCATTATACAACTTATCAGCAAAGATACTCAACATGAAAAATTCATGCTTCTAGATTTTGGTGTCAAGATTATTTAGGGTTTTCCGTTAGCAAAACACTGTCCTTGACAAAAGTGTTCTAGGCTTTAAATAATTGCAAAATCAAACATCATCTATTTCTGTCAAAAGAAAGAAAAGGAAAAATACTAAGAAACTATAGTTGCTAAATACCTCTTGCATACCATCTATAGTTATGCTAATGGACCCTTTACTCAGGTCATCTGTTCAAATTAAAGAAACTGCCTTCACAGTAAGAAATCTGCATAGATTGTCAATTGTTCTAGTTCATTACCTGTTAGCAAATGTGAAGAGCCAAAGCCAATTCTGACATCTATGTGTAATGAATTCATTACAATGCCTGGCACATTTAGCTTTGGGAGAAAAAACAAAGGACAATAAAAAGGAACAGTGAAGATTAGATTTTTATTACGAACACTTGTTGAAAGGATAGTTGCTAGAATAAATTCTCAAAAGCTTATTTCAGCCTTTTCTGAAGTCTCATTTTTTTTAGTAGTTTATTACATAACTTGTTTCAGTTTTAAGATATGCATATATAATATTTACAGAAAAGTGGATTAAATAAAATACGGTCTTCTCATCAAACCAACAGGTAGCTTTCCTTTTAACAGATTATACTAATAAAGGACTTTTGATTCACCTGATAACAAGACTGTTATGTGAGCATTCCCGAGACAAAAGAAGTGTACATGTTGAATATGAAGTATTACAAGAAATAAACAGAGTATTTGAATAGATAAAAGTTCTGTTTGGGGGTAATCTATAGAGAAAAACTGGGGATTTCTAATTTATTTTATTTATTGTTTTCTGTATTTACTCTCCAGATGGAACACTTTTTAAATATTCAGAATTTCAATTACTATTCTTTCAACAAACTAGAGTTTTTACAATATAATCTCCACACTGCATATCAATTTGAAGTGGCAACAATCAGAAAAATAAAATCTGCCTGTCCTACAGATGTATTATATTTTTTTTTCTATCATGGCAATTTAGTTCACCATATATAAATATACACATAAAATTCATAATAAGACTCTATTCTGCATCATCTAAACAGGTAGTATGGATAGGAATTTCTCTTGAAATTATCAAACAGATGCATACAAAACTGCAGACTTAGTGTGAATAGGAAGCTTCAGTTACCCAGGTATGCGTTTGATAAAGGACTGCAGAAGACAGCTGCCCAACAAGTTCTTGAGATGTGTTGGGAATCGCCTTTAGAAAACAAGGTAGGCAATCAATTAAAAAACTCTTCCATGTATATAGTGTGGGAAAAATACCTGAAAACTCATTGCAAACGGTTCCTTATGAAATAAGACAGCATTATTCAGTGTTTTTATTTATAACTCACTAAATTTGCAGACAATATCAAGTTTTAGGGGAGCAAATGCTCTGTGATCCAACAGAAGAACACAAAATATTTGCAAACAAATCAAGAAAATTAATTAGGATATTAGATCAGGAAGGACAACTGCAAGATTTTTGGGAGCATCCACTTTTTAATAAACAAGATGAGAGGAGTACCTTGGCAGTACTAAGTAGCCTCCTATTTTACTTTGTAGAATACTTCTTCTTGAGACCTAAGAGTTCATGAACTGATAAGCCATATTTGATATATCATGAAGTATTACAATCAAGTGACCTTTGCTTCCTCCTGAAGAGACCACCTTTCAGAATATCTTTGCCTGGAGCATCTCAGTGCTTGCATCAGGTTGATGAGCAACACACCACCACAGCTACATACATCCCTCTTCTACAAATCCCCTTGCACAGGGAGCTTTTTTTATTTTTCTATCATGGCCATCTCTATGCTGCAGTATCAGAGTGCCTGTCCCAAGGGGGCTGCTTGTCTCTCTGATAAAGGAATCTCACACTGCCCAAAGAGCAGCCAAACCCTAATAAAAACCTGTCATGTACACTGGAGTGCTACCTATAGGCATCAGCATGACAACGGCACCTACCCTCATTAAAATTTATAGGCAGTGAGGTTAATGATGCAGCTTTTCAGGAGGACTGAGTTATTACTTGATTTCACTCTTTCAGTCCTGTCAATAATAACAATTTTTTTTTTTTTTAAAAAGGAGGTAGATCTATGACTGTACATCATTATTTAACCAGATTATTTTTTTTCAAGTTGTTGCTCAGCTTGAAGAATACACTAACAACAGATTTTTAATTATTTTATCTTAATTTCTGACACCATAGTTAAAGTCAAATATGGCTTAACTGAACAAAGCCACATTCCTGTCCTGTACACAGTATACATCTCTTCACAAGAAAGGAGGAAATGAAGATCTCTGTACACACACAATGTAAAGAAGGAAACATCAGAATTCAAAATGTACCCTGACAGCTTTCTTCTTTTTTGTCATTTTGCCTCTACCCTCACACAGATTTTAAAACTCCTCTGACTAAACTCATGGTGTAAGTTATTGAGTTTACTGTGTGTTTATTGCACTGAGATGACTGCAAATGTTCTCTGCTTTAGGAACATAAGTGACAATCTGTTAATGAAATAAACTAAAAAGTTAATACTAAAAGACAATAGCACCTGTATTAAAAAAAGTGCATTCTTCCATTTTCTACAGCTGTATGAAACAAATTTAATCAGGTGATAAGAGGTTAACAAAATCCCTACAGAAAAACTGCAGTCACTGACTAATTGGTTTTCACTTTTGTTTAGATGTATCATTTTGATAAGCTTTCACCTCATGCTAAAGCCAAAAAGATGCTGCTCTTCTTATCATTACAGTTGATCAATCTTCCCTGGTTTTGAGGGGAAATCCTGTAAGCCTTCTCTTTTCAGCACATCTATCAGGCAGACAAAACAAAAGGTAAACCTGGCAAATACTGCTTGTTCAAGGTAAGCATTAATCTTAATAGCTGGCTGTAATTAGGAACAAGATGTATAAGCAGACAAAAAGCAATAAAAAACTCAAAACCAGAAATGTGGTAAGATTTAAACTCAAAGACTGCGCTTGGGTTTTACCTAGCTTAGTCACTTTGCTGGTATTCCTCCATGTAGCAGTGTTTAAATCAAAATAATTCTAGAACAACTAATATAATGTTAATGTTTTGGACTATCAGCTACTGAGAAGTCAGTTGAGGATTTCACAGGCTCCACTGCATGCTGACACTACTCATTCAGTAAGCCGTCTCTAGACCTTTAAGGTCAATCTACCACACAGAAAGATCCTGACTAACATCTGAAATTCCTATTTGGAAATCCTGCTCACCATTCCAGGCTCCTCTCTTACTTTTCTTTACCACACTTTTGGTTATGATAAGGACTTCTAGTACATTTAAAATACTTCCAGTGTCTAGAGTAGTTCCAGAGTAAGTGGACCATTATTTAAACAGCTCAAGAACTTACCTTGGTATACAAGGCATCATGTGAAGAACTGCACACAGGAAAAAATCAGAACATTTACTTCCATCCCGTAAGTAGAGAGACCTTTGTTAAAAGGTGACTGCATCATGAGAAACCAAAAAGCCTAAGGCATTGTGTGATTCAGTAATAAACAAACAATATTTTCAGAGAACTTTTTAAAATCAATGCTATACCAATACAAGAAAGTTTCTTCCTAATTAGAAAAAAAAAAAAAAAAGGCTCCAGAAATTAATGAAAGCCTGAAGCCTGATAGGGTGGTTAGCAAATGCAATTAGAAAAAACCTGCAAGCAAACAAAATGTAATGACAAAGAAATGTGTGAAAAGCAGAAAAACAAGTCTAAATAGACACTGTGTGAAGAACTTGGAGTGAAACATGTTTCAAGTTAAACATCTAAAACAGTGATTGTCTGAAGTCCTTCTGTTTCCTATACACAAGAAACTATTGCCAGAAATATTTCAAACCAGAAGATTTCAAACTTTTTTCTGACCAAATAACATGGTTCTGAATTCTCCAGTTGATTCAACTGAACACACTTTGCTTTCTTTGTGTTCTCACTTAATTGTCATGATATAACTGGTATAATAAACAAAATAAAATAAGCTCAAAAATGCCAGTTTTTATGTGACATAAAACACCTACAATCTGCAAGCGGTACCTAGGTAGGTATTCATAGTCCCATGTAGAGTTAAGGACACAAAACTCCTACCAAAACAAACAGTAATATTCTCTGCCATTTCCTAGATAGGGGAAAAAGTGGTTAAGGCACTTTCTTTTAGTCCATTCCTACTGATCAAGAAGAGAAAGAAAGAGAAAGCCATTTAATCAGGTGTTTCTCAGCTGTAGAATAGCATAAGCACCAGTTTTAAAGATTTATCCCAATGTGATTACTACTATGCTTTCGAATCACCGTATCCAGGTTTTCCTCAATTAGGAAGCAAAGGCTGACTTCATTCCAAAACATGGAAGCCCATTCCCTACCTGACAGATAATAAATAGCACTAGTAGCATATAAAGGTTTACCAGATTTACCATGTTCACTGTTTAACTCAAAAATCAATTTCCTGAAAACACATTGCCCCAAGACAAAGCATTTAATTGTGATACATGTTTTTGAAACACTAGTGACCAAATTCTGTTGCAAGCTAATGGAATCAAAATGGTATAAGTTAAAAAAATAATTCATCGTTATATTTGAATGCTATTCTATAAAAATAAATTAGCTTAAGAAAAAGATGAAAAATATAAGGTCACTGTTAAAAGAAAAAAACCTTCTTCTGACAGATGGTGTGGGTTACCTAGAAATATTATTCAGGTTTTAGAGTTTTAAAACAAATCTCTCTCATACACTCCCCACACTGTTTCATTTATTACAAAACTGTTGTGAGTACAGCTTATGGAAAAGTTCTGAAAGTTTTCGCAACTTGCAAGGCTTCAGACTTAACTGACTTCTCTTGTATTAGCGATTCTATAACCTACATGAAAGCCTTCCAAACAAATTCATGAATAAACTCCTTAACCAACATTATGGCAAAGTAACAAGGGACATAAGAGCATTTTTCTTGTTGTTTGTTTTCCTAGGTAAAATGTCAGCATAGACAGAACACATAAAAAACAATGCACGCAATTAAAAAAAAATATAATTATTTAATATGGCTTATTTATTTTCAAATAAATGTAATATAAAGAGAGAATGTCAACAAAATAATTCAGTTCCTGCTTATGTGATGAAAAAAATATGAGAGTAGAATTATACACTGTCAACTGTGGCACACTCCAACAACAGAACCACAGTTTACATTTATTCTTTAAAATAAGTAATTAAAGCAAAGCATAACACAAATGGTTCTTTTTATTTGGGCAATGCAGTAATAACATAAAATGCAATGGCTGTCATAAAATGGTAAGAATACAGAAACATCACAAAATCATTTAGGCTTGAAGACATCTCCAGGATCATCAAGTCCAAACTTTGAACAATCACTACCCTGTCAACTGGACTTGCACTAAGTGCCACGTTCAGTCATTTCTTGAACATCTCCAGGGATGGTGACTACACCACCTCTCTAGACAGTCTGTTACAGTGCTTGACAACTCTACAGTGAATAAATTCTTCCTGATGTCCAACTTGAACCTCATCTGGTGCAGTCTGAGGCCATTTCCTCTTGCTCTGTCACTAGCTGCGTGGGACAAGAGACCCACCTGTAGGCAGGCTCCTTTCAGGTCATTGTAGAAAGGGATAAGGTCTCCCCTGAGACTCCTTTTCTCTAGGCTAAACAACCCCAGCTCTCTCAGGTGCTCTTCACAGGACTTACTCTCTAGATCCTTCATCAGCTTCATTGCCCTTATCAATAATATGGTGTAATATACTTGAATTAATCATTCTTACTGCATGGAATGAATGCAAATCTAAATGGGAGACTGTACACTCAGCCACAGCCACCATGTGTTATACCACAGGCATTCTATTTATCTATGTCATGGACAAGTACATTTTTCATAAACTTAATGTCCAAACGAAATTGAGTTGCTATTTCCTCAAAACTCAAAAACGTAAGTTTACACATCAAATTGAGTACTTGTTCCCATGAAGGAAAATCTATTGAAATGAAACAACATTCTGAGCACCAGGAAAAGAGATTAGCATAAATTACAAATCAGAATGGAAGGTTCCTAATACTTGTTTGGCATTTTGCTCAGTGGAGTACATTTAGCAAAGTCACTCTCAGCAGAACAAAAAAGCTTGCTATGATAGACAAATACAGTTTTTCAAGGGGAACTAAGAGTGACCATGTGCTTAGGGACACAGACAAGCATCACAATTATCTTGAAAAGAGCACGTATTACCTGCAGGCTGGACAAACAACTCTCTTCATCCATCCTGAACTGTTGAAAATTATTTTGTCACTTCCCATGAGAGAGAACACCTTGGGCAAAGGAGGAGGGAGATACACTATTTGAATTTGCTTATGAACGCTGACAACTACAGAAATCTTCCTGTAGACTATCAGGCATCACGGATCAATACAGTCAGTAAAGAGTAGTCTTTTGCACACAGAAAACTAACAATAGCTCTACAGGATGCAGAAATGCTTAACTGTGGCCAATCAGAAGAGAGAAACATAGGAAATGGATACTTATATGATAAATAAATAATCCCTAAAATAAAATAGAATTCAGAAAATACAACATCAGAAAGGCATGAAAATCAAAAATGTTTGCATATAATTAAGTTTATTCTGCCCATATAGTGATGCTGTTCTAGTGAACTGTTTACATTTTAACAAAATGAATAAATAACATTTATTCATTTCATTAATGAAATGAAAAGAACATTAGCTGGATGGTGCGGTCTGCATATTGATAGTTACTGAAATTTAAACAGTAATCTCAATAAACTAACTGCAAAATATGCTTACCCTTACCAGTAATTCTATTATATATTACATGGAATAAAAAGAATATACACATTTTACCAATCAAAAACTGTAATTTTATAATAGGTGGGAAAAAATATTGCATGTAAAAATGCTTTGTTCTATGTATTTTTCCCTAACAGCATTTTTACCTAAGCTACTTTTTCCACATTTTTTTAAATATTTGTACACTTCCTTACGAACAGTAATACTTAAACATTTAGTGATTAGTGTTAATGACTTAAAACTGGTGTTCTACATATGGAAAGAGAATATAGAGCTAATTGGTTTTGGTTCCATAGTGCACGATTTTTTTCTCAGAGGCAAAAAACCCAAAGCTGGATTTAATCTAAACTGAAAACATGGCATCCCCAGCTCCAAGAGACAATAAAAATCAATTTCTTTTTTGTCAAAACCGGTCAAACAAGTCTGACTACTGCATTACTAAGAATATTCTAAAAAATATAATTCCACCTTTTCTTTTGAGAAATAAGGTTACACACACAACTGAGTGAGACCAGTACTTTAATTTGTTATTGATAGCAGCAAATAGGAATCTAATGCCTAGGGTGGAAAATTTCTTCTTGGGATATGAATCTCATGATGTCTTCCAACCTGAGGTTATTTGCTTATTTTAATGTCAAAGATACACATCTTTCAGAGATACAAGAAAAGGCAATCCAGCCTTTTAAGGATAGACAAAAAATTCAGGAACAGCAAAAATAAACAGATGTTCCATTAGATAAATATGAGCTGAATTCATGGAGGATCTCTGTCCCTATCTATGCCTGGGCAACAACATGTTCTTTAAAGGCTAAAAAGAAATGGTAAGGATGACAAGACTAGAGCTGGCCAAAGACAAAACAGTGACAAAGCAAAGATGGAATTCACAGGGCACTGTTTTGCACTAGGAAAAAAAACAACTACACATATGTAGATATGTTATGTATTAACATCTATAAATTAAGATTATGCATGTACATAGGTAGGTAGATAATCAGAAAAAAATCTGAAGCACAGAAGATAGGATCCAATGAACATATTCAAGCAAAAAATAATTATTCTATCAGCGAACGAGAATTTAAAATGCAAATTCTCTGTATTCAAAGAAAAGTAATACCCACTTGAGAAGCCAAAGACAACTGTGGCTTTGTGATGAATGAAGAAACATTCCCCTTCAGCAAACAATGAAAATTAGAAGAGAACAAAGAGACTGAATATTCACTGGCAATGGGAAAGCACTGAATTGAAAAAAAAGGTAACAAATATGTGTAGAAAAGAAGCCAAATATGGAATAATGATAAATCAAAATAACAGTCAAATAACAAAGAATAATTAGTTTGAATTATTCTTATTTGTGCAGAATGCAATGCTGAATGAGCAGCAATTTCAGAAATGTGATTCCAGTAACACAAGCTCCATGATTGAAGACTGAGATGGGAATGTGTGTGCTGTTACATTACTCAACATAAATTTATAGGAACCAGATCACTAGCTGGGCAAAAATCAGACAGTCTTTTTAATACAGTACACAGAGGCGAACATAATCAGAGAATGAGGAATAAGAGATATTTCACACCTCTGTACAGCTACTGTCTTAGAAATCAATCAACTGAGTCACATAAGCAATGAGGACACCTCAACAGGACAGTTATGATCAAGGAGATGGATCATACTCACAAATACAGTAAATTTATCTCCCTAAAATGTGCAGACCATATAATTACTGAGTTAATTCATTAGTGGAACAGCAAACTTTACAATTTACTACCTAGGCATTCTAATTTTTAAGACTGATGGGAAAATGTGATGGATCTAAGACAAGCTCCTGAGAAAGTGCTTGCACCTCAGGAAAGCACTCTCTGCTACCTGTTCTTGTTCAAGGGACTGCAATGGGTCTAACCTTTTCAGTAAACTTGGATAGCCAACCTTGAACATATATCCAGAACCTGACTTTACACATCTTCAATTTTTATCACTGCAGATTAAAAGATAATTAATCAATTAGTTGCCAAGACACACAGACTGTATTTATCAATACAGTGATATTGACTTTATATGGCATTTGTAAAAGAGAGTAAATAGGACCAGGATACCAAAATACTTCACAACCAGGAAAGAAAATCTAAAACTCTGTATTCTATTACAAAACTTTCCCTCCCTTTCAACACATCAAAAGCCAGTGAGTGTCATCTACGCATTTACTGAATCCCACTCTGTTTTTTAAGTATCTCTAAACTTCTGAGAGAATGACGCATAAAAAAATGGAAAAGGTAACACACATTTAAAATAACCCACCCAACAGGCATAACAATCAGCAACAACACACTACAATTACAGCAACAGACTTGCTGCTGGTTTCAAGTGTGTAAACCTTCAGACAGGTGCTCGGTGCTGAACACTTATAGTACCATTTCCAAAACAAAAGTGCTGATGGCACACTAAGTTTTAAGCATAAAATACATTGATCTCCTCCGGAGGTAGAGTTTATGGCATTGATCTGAGCAACCCTGATACAGACATTAAATTGCAACTGATAAAAAGCATTGCTCTTAAATGCTCTTGACAGGACTAAGAAAGTAGATGCAAGATGACAGAAATTGGAAGGGATTGGGAGTTGTGGCTGCATTTTGACGTAGTTGGCTCAATCATTAGAAAAGAATTTTGTACAGCATTGCCTGATTCTTGCCTCATTCACTTGCTTCTGAGAGGGAAAAGCAGGCAATTACGTAGATACCCATTAGAAAGTTTAAAATCTTAAACTATGCCATCACTGAACATTCTGTTCTCACTGACTATCAAAAATCTGCTGCATTTAAACATGAAAACAGATTAATTTCCCCCAGCAGTTAGCTGTGGGCTAGAGAGGTCAGTGGAATTTTTGCTATCATGAGATTATACACAATAAATGTCTGGTAATCCAAAGCGGACTCTAAGCACCAGCTGCTTTTGCATGAGCCTCACAGACGTTACACATTAGTAGTGGATAAGCTATCCTGCACTAGAAGAGAATTCTGCTCAGATGATGTATTGTGGAGTTAAACCATGCTAGAATAAGCAAAAAAAATTAAAACAAAGTTCATCACTAAATGTAACGAAATACCCAGAACCGGAAAGTACTTAATACCCCAGTATCATTACACATGTAGTCTAGAACAAGTAATGGTGAGTCAAAGAACACTGTATTTAATTGAGGATGAATCAGGCTTCCCAAGGATAAGGATACCTTCTTTCTGTTGCCTGCACCACCCTTCAGTACCTTTACCTGGAGGGCCAGAGAACAGTTTTGTATTGTTTTTGGAGGAAGAAATCTAGCATGCATTGGATCACAGAGGTAAGTTAATTGCTGCATAAGAAAAATATAGAAAAAAACAAAAGCAAATGCTTGTTTGCTGTTCTTTTAGCATAAAAAAAATAAAATTTGAGATACATCACCTACAAAAATAAAATTTGAGATACATCACCTTATGTTCAGCAGATTTGCAGTCCTTTAGCTCTTTTAAAATCATTGATGTCCAGTAACTCAAGAGTTTGAGAAAAATGAAGAGAATGTGTTCTTTTTGTACTGAGAGAGATGAGAAATAGCAAATAGCAAATTTGGCTGCCTACTTTAGTCATAATTTCATATTCTTAGTTTCTCAAGAGAATGCAATTTTTAGGTAAGAAGACATTATTTGAGTTTTCAGTTCATTGATTTGTCTTATTCAAAACTTCCAAAGACTCTTACAAGTTTTTATTCACAAAAGGCATTACTGAAAAAAAAGAAAAATCAGTGTTCCTGATGTATGACAAGACAGCATTTTCAATACAAAATAGATTATCCAAATACCAGAATCCATTGCATCTCTTCAAGCACATGATCTTGGTTTTATAAACCTTTCAAGAAAACATCATCATCTGAGTCTTCTAACAGTCAGCTGGTAGAGGAAGCTAAAATATATTGTGGAGAACTGACAATGTAAGACCTAAGTTTAAATTTTCACAACAATTCTCACAAACTTACCTAATAATATTTTTCACTTAAGTCTTTATAGGAACACGGGAGTGTTCTCAGCTTGCAAACTAAATATAAGGGTGCAACTAAGGTTATACATAAACTTGCAAGGTAACTTGCATTTGGGGGAATAATGTTTGAGCAATCAGAGGCCACAAACTTTAATGTCAGTACAGTTTGGTTTATATTTGAAACTGCACAATAAACATTACCACTATTACCTCTTTACAGTACCTATATTGCTTCCTGTACACCATTTTACAAAACACTGTAAGTATTTAGAAGCTTATCCAATGGCAAGATACAAATATTGAATGTATTTATGAGGAAAGATTAAATAATCAGAAAAGTCTTTAGGACTGCTTATATGTTTAAAATCACAGAAGTTTTTACCATACATTGGCCTCACTTCTTAGAGCACAAATACATTAAGTGAACAACGGTCATTGATTATGCCACTAACAGATTTACAACATTGTCCTTCTCTTGATGAACACAATCTATAATTAGCAAAAAAAAAAAAAAAAAAAAAAAAAAAAAAAAAAAAAAAAAAAAAAAAACCCAGAAA
>JAWWMO010000138.1:36061567-36072632 GCA_035047845.1 Dendrocincla fuliginosa | reverse complement strand
AAAAAAAAAAAAAAAAAAAAAAAAAAAGAAAAAAAGAAGAAGAAGAAAAGTATCTAAATGATAATTGCTTTTTTCAGACTGAAAATAACCCAGAGAATGGAGATTAATTCTCCCATCTCACAAGGAGATCCCCACATTGCAAGTGCTCTGGATCTTATGTCAATCACCACAGAAATTTGTTGTCTAGGTGAGACAGCTGGGCCCCATCTAGAGAAGCACAAAATGACTGATGAAGCACAGAAGTAACAACACTGTTAGATGACCACTGGTTTTCTGTCTTACAGGGATTTTTCAGAAAGCAAAGGAGCAAATACTTTACATCTTCATTTCTCTATACTCACCGGGTTATGAACTATAAACTGGCATCTAACGGAGGCCCTCACAGGGCCAATGTCAGAAGGATTTGAGACTGACCTGCCACTGGCCAAGGCCAAGCCTATCAGCAATGACGGTAGTGCCTCTGGGATAACAGATGTGACAAGGGAGGAAAGCAACTGCAGTCAGAGAGATGAGTGGGAACATCTGAGGGCAACAGCCCTGCAAACACCCAGATCAGTAAAGAAGGTGGAGTAGTGCTCCAGGTACAGGAGCAGAGATTTCCCTGCAGAGCAGGTATCCACCTGCAGCCCACTGAGGACCCTATGCCAGAGCAGGTGGACGCCCAAAGGAGCCAAAGGTTGAGCAGGCTTGTGGCAGAACCTGTGGTACCATGGACAGAGGTACCTACACTGGTATTAATGTATTTATAAATAATGTAATTAATGTATTTATAAATAATGTAATTATTTTGGTATTAATGTAATTTCTCTGAGTTAAGTCTGGTCTGCCCACCACAATAATTAGTGAGTGATTTCTCTCTGCCCTTATCTTGACACTTGAGCCTTTCATTGTATTATCTCTACCCTGTCCAGCTAAGGAGGGAAGTGACAGAGAAGCTTTGCTGGGCAACTGGCATCCTACCATATGGTCAACCCACCATAAAAGGATAATTTTTTTTTTTTATTATTTCAACACAAAGTACTCCCTCAGCACATTGTCTAGAAGTGCTCACTGATACTGCTTCTCAGGCTTAACCTCCTACATTCCTTCAACACCTCAGAAAACCAACTTCCTGTCCTGCTCTAAAGCAATTTCATTCAACTTGATACAATAATGATTAATTGACTTTTTGTAAAGTTATGGTCTATAAAGTGGTACAGTTTTTTTGTTTGTCTGGGGGCTTTCTGTATTCTTAGGTTTGATGTAACTATTAATAAAGTCCCTTTGCACAGATGAGTTGTACCCAAGGAAAACCCTATGGATTATCAAAGTCTCAAATCCAATCTGATAGATTTTGCCTCAAAACTTTTCACAAAAGCAATGACCTATATAGCAAAGGCACTTTATAAGCTTAAACCCCTATTTAAAACCCTTATTTTGTCAACAATTGTGGTGAAACGATACTTTCAGATACTAGCCTTCACAATCAAGCTTTAGGCTCAAATACCCAGCAAGAAGGTCCAGATATACATATATACTTTTCCCCTGTCCATATCACATTTTTTGGTTTTGTTTAGTTATAAGGAGATGAGCACCATATCAGAAGGCATCCCTTATTCTTAACCTGACTAACACATCTTTGAGATTCTTTACATCCCTTTTACAGCTGAACAAGGGTTTAGATGCACCTGAAAGCTCTACAATTCATCTACCTAAGCCTAAGAGGCAAATTTTGACTTTTGCTGTGATTTTGACTGTCCGAGATTTTGCCACTTTAACACATCTGAACTTGCACACACTTCATAATGACCCTTAAGGGTCTTTCAATGCCTCTGAAAACATGTGCATCAAAAGAGAAAGGCCACTGATTTATTTTTTTGAACAAGAGAAAATATTGTACCATTCTGGTTTTGCCACCCAAACACTCATTTCAAATACTTGATAATGTGCTCAATATTTAGGTATCAAAAATGGCACAAAAATATTTCAGTCTTGGTAGTTGGTGTTTTGTTTGTTTTTTTTTTTAAATAATAATATTTGCGGTTGTCCTATAAAAGGCATCAACAGGGAAATATAACTAGGAAACGACAGTATGTCATACAAAACAGTTTTTCTAGGTAGACTATGGGTCATATTTTCAAGTATAATGCATCTGAGTCAGTTTTAATGTATTCAAAAGTTATCAGCAATATAAATTTTCATGCCAAAAAATTGCCATAAACTGAATAAAAAGCTTTGTAATCTTGATGTTTTTAATACTGTGCAAATGATGTATCCATTTACTTTATTAATAAAACATCATTGTATTGCATAGAGACACATTTTGCACTTCTGTTTTTGAGCTATTTTTAAATTAGGTTAGATTTGACAAGGGACTATTTGTGGTAATGTGGTAATTAAGATTTGAACAGATGTCAGCATTAATAAAGGATTCAAATGAGGTGTAGGGAGATAAATGTACTCTTTTAGCTGTGCTGGCACACCAGGCATCATTGAGAGGAGATGACAGCATGGATTCAGCAATTCTTTTTTTCAGGAGAGCTTCTGGAAAATTGTCCAGTAACTCAGGTCTTCTGATATTATTCAGTCATTTTGCATGATCTTTCAGAGTGTCTTAATTTTAAAATAAATTACTGTGCTATTAATATTTATGACCTTCTAGAATTTGATTGATACCATATAACTGCAACAGTCTTCTATAACAGAAATTATTATCTTTCATGCTATTCCTCAGCACTTTAAAAAATATACCCAGATTTTCTCATTCTCTCTGTCACAGCATAATGCTGTGAGCAACAACTTCAGAAATTACAAGCTACATTCACAAACATTCTCTTCAAAGAAACCAGTATTTACACTGTGTGCACTAAACTAGAATAAGCAGTATGTAAATTCACCATTAGCTAACAAAGATGAATAAAGATGAGCTGATTATTTCATTTAAAGTCATTCATTTAACCTGTATCTACACTGGTAAGTAAACCTGGTCAGACACCATTCTCTACCTCCAAAACTAACTGATACACATGTGCCAAACCCTCCAAGTCCTCAAACCAGTAAATTTGGTAAATTTGGCAGTAGTGACCAGCCCTGAATTTTGTAGATGCAGTGTTTAAACAAGTGGTAGATGACAAAAGCAACACCATATCCTAGGTGCTGGCACACTGAGCCATGCCTTGACTCTTTCTTTAAGTCAGCAAAACCCTCTGCCTATTGACTGAGATATTGTAGATGCCTTCCCTGTCTCACATCATAAATTAATAAAATTTTATAAATTCCACATTGGTTTCTCCATAGCTGGTCTTTTTCCAAAGGTCACTTCAACAGAGTTTGGTTTGAGTCAGAGAAGAAAAAGGAACAGTGTAAGAAGCTGTCCTGAAAGGTTGGTTGCTTTTAAAATCTCTTATGAGAGTAAACAGTCTTGTTCTCCTTTTGTTCCGTTTCTCGTAACACACTTCACAGACACATTCATAGAATCATATTAAGAACCTCTTTCATTTAGAATGTCTCATGAGAATTTTCATGTCTCATTACAAACTGAGAAAGAAGAAGATCCATGAACTTGACTCATAATAGTTTATGCAAATGTATTTCAACCTATCAAGCATTCATTATACTTTTAAAATAGAAAAATAACAGATTAACATTCAATAACAAATTGTCTCATTACCATGCATAAACTAGCATGTGTCTAAGCAACAACCTCACTGCAAACCAAAACAATTTATACTTCTGACCCTGTAACCACTTAGAATATAAGGCAAGAAGTGTACTATTACAAGACTTGGGACATTTAAACTAGTTGTTGGAACTTGTTCCTGTCTTATGCAGAAATTACAGATTAAGTTAGAGGCACTATTAAGTCAAGCTTCATGACTGCACGCAATTTCTAGAAATAGATAGAAAACTGAAACAGTATTCACCAAGAATATTAAATAGTCTTTAAAAGAACAGAAATTGGTAGGGGAAAAAAGCAATTTCACATAGCACTTCAAATTATTAGTGAGTACCAGTGAAAAAATAATGCTTCTTCTCAATGAACATAGATCTGGTTCTTATGTGGTGTTCTTTTCTTTTTTCTTTTTTTTTTTAATGTTAATGGGCAATAAGAAGGTATCTTAAGTTAACTTGAAGCAACATGTTAAGAATGTGTCAAATTTCAGAAGTACTGCCATCTGCCTAAAAATATTCCAGACTATCAAGTACATGAAACATGACTAGACTGTTCTGGACCAAACACTCAGAATGACACATCCTGGCATTATGTGTCAAAAAGCATCAGAATGTGCCAGACAAGTTGCTGACATTTTCTAATCTTGCAAGCAACCTAAGACCCTACGAGATAAGAGAAGGCTATGGGCAAAAACTTTATGAGAGTTGTAAAAAATTGCTGTGGAGTAATAGCATACAAATAAGCAAAGTCTAAAACTGTCTGGAAAATTACACAAAAATACAATCCACATTACATTACTTTGAAACAGTTTACAATCGCTAGTCCTTGCATAATGAACATGAAGAAGCTGACAGAAGCCTCACTGTGCTATGCACAATGTTATGGACATACAATGAAAAGCACTGCAAGAAATTTTCCTGAGAAAGAAAAGGAAATAGGATTAAAAACATAGAGAAAAAAAAAAAAAAAAGACATGAAAAACAGCTCATGTATTGCAAGTCATACAGACTGCAGCAAGTGATACAAGTCTAGGCAGTGCTCAGATTGGGAAGAAAGTGCAAAAAAGGGCAATATGTTCTTGTCTTCACACATTTTTGCAAGGATCAAAACCTGAACGTGAAAACACGGCAAAGCAAGTACAGCACTGCCAAAACTGAAAAGTAACATTAGTCAAA
Organism: Dendrocincla fuliginosa; assembly: GCA_035047845.1. Taxonomy (NCBI): domain Eukaryota; kingdom Metazoa; phylum Chordata; class Aves; order Passeriformes; family Dendrocolaptidae; genus Dendrocincla; species Dendrocincla fuliginosa. The sequence continues at coordinate 36,067,805 of JAWWMO010000138.1, read as the reverse complement.
TGAAGTTCTTCATAGGAGGTCTGGACAAATATTGCAACAGAAAATTATCAGTTTATCAGTGTCAATGGATATAAGGAGTTTGCAATTTTCAGGTTAGACAGTGACACAGAGGCCCTTATGTGCCAAGTGCAGCAATATCAGCAGTGAGTGAATAGCCATGGGCAAGCAGATGTGTTAACTGATAATAATCTTACTAACGTAGCACTTGCTTGAAAAAAAAGATATATAAAAAATGCAAAAAGGCAAAATTTGCAAGAGAAAGGAAAAATCAGCACTAGTCTCAAACCCATGCAATTTCTATTATCAAAGTGTTGAATAGGCAGAGGGAGAGTGAGAAGACTTTTTCTCTTATTTTTTACGTATGTATGTGTGTGCATGTGTGTGTATATATGTATATATATATTAAGGTGTTGGTAATTGCTACCATGTGCTAAAAATATGTCACTGCCCCACTTCAATACCACAGCTGCAAATAGCAGAGGTATCACAGACATGCAGTCCTCACTTACACAGGTACCTACCAGGAAGAATTACAAAACAATTCTCTTGTTCCATAAACAAGCAGAGAAAGAAATCAACAAACTGTCTGTTTTTCAACTCCCTCAGATCCCTCAGATCAGCAACAGCTGTAAAACATCAAGAAACATTACTAGCCTAATTGGCATTCGACAACAGGGACTACTGTTTAGGGGAGTCCTGAAAGTTCATACAGTGTTGCAGGCTTCCATCTTCCAAACTAAGGGTTTGAAAAGTCTTTGACATGCCAATATTGAACATTATTAATTACAAATCTATTTAAGTGGGAAAAGAAGACACGAAGGACAGTTTCTGCCCAGAACGTGGAAGCTTACTGCACATAACCCAGACCAGTTCACGTGCCTCAGATGCAGGATTGCTGCTTTTGTGTTCGAGTAATTACTGAGCCTGGTAAAAAGCAGGAAAATACCTAAACTGAGCAACAGTTTAGAAATAACCAAGCAACAATTATTTTGGATTATTCTGTCACATCAAGAAATAAAAATATTTTTAAAGTTGTTATTGCTACTGCTAAACTGTAGTTCAGCTAACACAGAAGTTAATCCAATATTGCAGCACATTTAAGTTCCATTTTAGGGTCTGCAAGATACTCTCTTTGAAGCCTAGGTCTCCCATCCTTATACAATAATGAAGTAATTTCTGAGCAAAATTTTAAGTTGTTCTAAATTTTTGTATCTGAAGTTAGTTGTCTTAGTTACAGAGGACCAAAACCTCAAATATTCAACAGGGAAAAAAAATCTCTGAAAATCTCTATTAAAAATATTCCCTCACACACAATGTAATTGTTGTTTTTTCCCTTATTTACAGCTGTGATCTAAGTATCACACATTGCTTTGTCAAATCCTGAGACTAGTTCACTTGTTGATACTCAGCACAGCACTCTACATTGGGGTCATTCAGATAAACTGGCAGCTCATTATTAAATTGAAATACATGTTATATAGAAGATATTGTACCTCTAAATTTTGACAACACTTGAGGAAATAAGTGGAAAATCTGTGCGTAGTTCTATAGTGAGTGCTGCAATACATTTACAGGTTTTTCTCAATCATTTCCAATGGATTACTGCTCACACTCTAAAGAGTTTCTGGATTCCCAAGAGATTATTGCTACATCTGTTTCCTCAGTGCTCATTTCACTGCCCTTTCCTAGTTAATTATTCTAACAATCACTCCATTTTCAACACGGTAAAGAACTGCTTCACATAATGCTTGTTTCTCTGGCCCCCCTTATATACAACCAATCTAACTCAAAGCTGTGCATTCTTATGTTCTACCTTTTTATTCTTTTTCACTCCTGCAATTCAATTCAGGCAGATTTCTCTCTTACCATGGGGGCTGGCAAAAACTGTAAGCACGCTGTCCTAACATGCTAATCCTCTTGTCCTGCTTTCTCCATGTGTTTTACCCTGTCATATTATTTTATTTACTGCTAATTATTAGCAGCAAGAGTATCAATATCCCTTCTGCTCCTCTTCTAGGTTGCTTTAAGTACTATATATTATGAATAGCAATATAGTTAATTTTGAACAGGGGGAAAAAACACACAAAAGTAAAATGCCTACTACTTTTGCATCAGCTTTTAAAGCACACATATATAAAATGCCTGTAATGTTAAGGTATCCCTAATGCAGAACTTAATTTCTCATACAGTATTACAATAGCCAGATACAGAAATGTACTTTCTGGATTATCCAAGATATGCACAAAAAAAACCCACAAAGAAACAAAAAATCCAAGAAACACACACCCCCAAGCTTCATCCTTAATTATCAGAATTACTATTCTCTCTAGGACTTGAAATGTGAGTAAAACAATTTAAAAATCATAATTTAAAAAAAAAAGGAAATAAAAAATTTCTTTGTTATCCTCTTGCCACAGGTTTAGTGTTAACACTGGAAAATTCCCTCATTCCTGTGATTTTAAGGAAGTCTGCTAACCTCAGTAAATTATCCCCACAAAAAATGTCACTACTGCTACATCCCTCCGAAACATGAAGAAACTTTGCTTCCTTTCCCAAATTTATCTTGATCTTATCATCATCCCAAATACACTGTGATCCTCTGTGACCTCAAGATTTCTGTTGCAGTGCCTGAATTCCTGCACACATCAGCGATGTGAACCTGGAGATTTCCAGGATCACCATAAGCAGCACTTCCTGACTCATCAGTTAGTACCTAGGATCCTGAAGCAACATCCATACAGTATGGGCTTGAAAGAGCTTCTTCCCAGGTTACAACTTTACTATCCCTCTGTATATCTTCAGGTACCATTTGAGCCAATAAATCCTGACTCATACAATGAGCAACAAAAAGCGTAAAGCTCTGTGTGAAGATCTGAGTACAGTGCACAGAAATTAGGTAAATTAAAGGATTTCCACCTAGTAATGATATATACACTTGGTATAGTTTGCTGGGAATCATATAACATTTGTTGAAGTATGCCAAAAAGCAAAGCTATGAGGACAGCAAATGCTCTTAGCAGTGAAAAATGCTGAACTAGAACAATAGCATGAAAATGAGTTTGCGATTTTAATTACACATGACTTTGCTTATAAAAAAATCAGAAATTCAGTGTCTACGTGATATTTTCACAGGATGAGCTTTAAGAATTCTATATACAATGGTTCCAGATATTTCAGCATGAGCAATATTTTTATGAATTAAAAAATTAAAGATAATTCTCATAAATTCTGGCAAACACAGACAATTTCTCTGCTTTGCTCTTTGGCATGCAAGGCACAGTGCTTCAGTCTCTCTCTTGCTATAGCCACCTGAACAAGTTAGGAAGCCTGCCTTAATCTGCTAACCAAATATGGCACAGTCTGTCTATATTTTTGACTGAATGTGGCCCTAAGTGATTAAAATATCAGACCATCCGTATGTAAAACCCTCTCTCACAAACACATCATATAGGAAAATCAGTTGTTCTGATCTACAAATTTATGGTACTCAGAATAATAACTTAAATGATACATTTCCAAATATATCCACTAAATGGCCTTCTCTGTGAATCTGTTCTTAGCAGTAGGACACTAGACAAAGCAGAGATGCAGTGAAATGGGAAATATACCTGCTTTATGCATGCTTGCTGCTAAAGAATAGTAAGGAGGTACAGAAATTGTAAGCTTAGAGCTGTGGCCTTAATCACACTGTTTTACAGCTTGTATTTACCCATCAAAATGAAAATACTGCATGGAGACAGGAGAGAACTATGCTGAGCAACTTATAAAGAAATAAAAAAAAAAAATTACTGTAACACTATTTACTAATAAAGAAACAGAAAATATTTTCTCATTACAGGATGATGACAATGTACAGTTTTTAATTATTCATCGTATTGTTTTAATGTTAATGAGAAGGAGATATCAATGTTTTACTAGATTAAAGGAGTTTATTCCTGCAGACAAACCTAACTGACTCTGGACAATTCCTTATTTATATTCTGTTAAAGCATTTACATTTTTCAAAAAGCATTTCTTTACCATTCACAGTCTTTTGCATCCTGTGGGGGATTTTTTGTTGTAGTAACTTGGCTATAGTCTCTGTCCTTTAGCACTCAGTAATATAACAAACATGTAAACTCAACTGAGTTCACACATTATTTCAGCAACACAACATCAGAACCACGAAGGACACTCAACTAGTCATGTACAGAATGTACATGACACACAGTTTTGCAGGTTAGCTTTGGGAACCTATTTGTCCTCACTGACTACTGAAGATGGGACCAAAAGAAAATTGGTCTTACTGACTATGAATTCCCAAAATGTTTTCAGTTTTTGAAAATTTCTTAAAGAAACTAACTTATCATGAAATAAAATCAAAAACATTCTTCTGTAAGATTATGTACTAGAGATGGAAAACCCAAGAGAAGAACTATGGTTCTTTCCGCAATAAACAGTACTCTTAAGTTTTACAGTATCTGTCTTGAGCCCTGTATTCTTCAGTACGTTCAACAAATGATATGAAGAGGGAAAGTGCAACGTTATATCAAAGTTTAATAATGCTCTGAAATTATTCATAATAATGAAAAGTAATGCTAAATGGAAAAGAGGGGCAAGTTGATAAAACAAGAAAGGAAAATGAGAGTTGATAACAAGGTAATTTATGATAATTTTATGATGAATTGTAAATTTGTTATTATCTCTTAGGAAAAAACAGAAATTGGAGTCTCTTTTCAGTAGAAGCTAAAAGGATAAAAAAAAGTTCTGGAATTATTATGAAGAAATAGAGAATAAATTATTATGCCACTAACTATATAACTATGGTGGCAGAGCACCTTGAGTACTGCAGATTGTTCATCCCATCTCAAAAACATATGATTAAACTAAAATTAAGCTAAAAACCTTGTACAATGGAAGGCAACAAAGGTGCTCAATAACATGAAAAGCTGCCAAGAACAGCTTCAGAATTTTTCAGCTTAGCCAGCTACAGAAATCTTGAATCATATAAAAAAGGTGAATGAAGACACATTATTTAGTGTTTCTCATAATGCAAGCTCCCGTAAAGTAACAGAAAAAAATCATCCAACTAATAACAAAATTCTTTCTCAGACATTACATGAACTGTGAAACCCATTCTATTTTGTAGATTCAAAGTGTTTTTGGAAATCTCATAAGAAGGATCATTGAACAGACATTAATCAATTAACATTGCAATTAAAAGATTTTTCCAGTAAAGAAGGTAAATACTATTTCCTTTTTGCCACTGAGCTAAAGACAAGGATGGCACCTGTTCTTAAAAAGCTCAGTTTGAAGAAAAAATTCCTAGAAGGTCCTCTTTCAAGGCACCATGCAACAAAAGGCAGGGCATTTTCAACCAACCAATGTAGGATGCTGTAGAAGCCAGATAAATTAAAATGTTACTAAACACTGGATAGTAGTAAAAATTCATCAGAAGGCAGAAACCTTATGTTTATATTATAGAAACTTCTGTTTTTCAAGATATTCTAAAAATCAAAGGAAAAGCTTTCAGATTACAGAAGGTTACTCTAGTACCCTCCAGGTGCAACATTCTCATTTAAGAAACTTGACTTTATTTTCTACTTTTAAGTGGTTTTACCAGTTGTTTATCTTTCAATGAAAAAAGAACAATTTCCCATAAAAGATTACTCTTACTTTCAATATGAGCATCTTAATATATAGAGTGTAACATATGATCCACATAAAGCAGTGAAGTAAGTAGAAGTGAGTGTAGAGAAACTTCAACATTAAATTGGAAAGAGAAAAGTTAATTCTTTCCAAAGAAAAGCCAAAACCAAAACAAACACCAAAAAACACCATAACTGAATTTAGCCCTTCATGTTAGCACTTCTTCTCTTTTAGCAGGAAAAAAGACCCAGCATATATATTACTAGATTTAAAAATAAGAAGTTAACTGTAAATCATCAATGTCATCTTGTACAGCACATTTCAGTTAAGATCATAACTGCTGATCTGCTGCCATTTAGAGTTTACTAAAAATGCATGAAAAAAAAAAGTACGTAGGCCATCATAAAGAAATTATGAAACCCCCCAAAAAGTCTATCTGCAAACCAAACATGGCTTTGACAAGAGATTAAGCCAAGTTACCAAGTAAACAACACAATAAGAAAAACACAACCGCAAACCAAGCATTTAGAGCTGCCTTATTGGGGGGGGGGGGGGGGGGGGGAACAAAACAAAAAAAAAAAAGAAAACCCCCAGTTTTCCCCAAAAACTT
>JAWWMO010000138.1:36028218-36055912 GCA_035047845.1 Dendrocincla fuliginosa | reverse complement strand
ACAGCTGACACAGGGTTAGAGGTTACAAGCTATGCTATATGTGAGAAACTACCTAGAAGTATAAAAATCTACAAATTAATGAAAACCCTAAGGCAACAATACAAAGAAAATGTCCTATAATGAATATACATAAATCTTGTCAGTATAGATGTTTAAAGTACACAATATTTTTTTCATACAAGCCTTTTTATCTCAGGATTTTGACATTTTCTTAGCTAATGATTTGCAGATAAAGGAAAAAAAAGGCAGCTGCAGGAAGAGAAGCATATTGAGGGGGGGTATATTTGCATATTCAGCTACAAAAGAACAAAAAGGTACTTAGTCGAAGGTGCTCTACACAACTTCTGTTCTGATATAGTCCATTTTGGTAACAGTTCTACATCCATCTGTTTTATTACTACTAAACATGGCATGTTCATTTATATTAAACAGTCTGGTGGAGCTGCCTGAGACCAAAAAAAACACAACAAAACGGTGAGCCACATCCTCAGCTATTTTGCTTCACTGATGCAAAATCTTTGTACAGAGACAGGCTGATCCTACAGCTGTTCTTTGTTCAGGTTCTTACCAGTCACAAAGAAAGTTTACTGCATGGAGAAATCACAATAAATATGACAGAAATTTCTGACCTAGTTAGGTAGAAGTTTTGAGATTCTACAAAAGAAAAGGAAGAGGAAAAGAGTATCATTTATTTTTAGCTTGTCAAAATGGTTTTATTCAAATTTTGGTTATTCAAAGTAATAAAATATTTGAGAGCATAAAGGTAAAAGGAGATACCTAATTCTTCCCTGCAAAATAGTGTTTGCAATCACTCTACTATTATTATCGTATTTTTTCCAGTATGTATGTAGCATTTATTTGTATCACATTTGCAAATACATACACAAAAAAAAGCACACAAAGAGTTATATCCAAAAGAAGGTACAAGTTGCCAAGTATATATATCACCTACTGCAAATTGTAGGGTGTGCACCTTTTAATCCATTCATGAAAAAGTAATTTGCTCAGAAAACTTTTTTTTTTAGTTTAGGAATAATAAGACTGTGAAATAAACACCTACCTACCCAAGTGTCATTGAAATCTGAGGCAGTGAAAAAAAATAAATTCTTATTTTCTTACAAAAGACGAACCAATTTCAGCCAATGATTAACTCAAACTCTGATTTCACAAGTAGCAGAGACTGAAGTTGTAGGGAAATGGAAAATGAAAAGAAAGAAAAAACTAAGCAAGAAAAGCCAAAAATCCACAGTTCTATTTTTTCCTGCAAGACTTCTACATTTTGGAGGGGAGGAACAACACTCATGAAAACAACTAACAACAAAAAACTCATACCTTTTATTGTAACATTGAAGTTAACCAGAATTACAGACTTGGCTCTGCAAAAATATCAGTGCAGTGTACTGAGAAAGCACTGCATTTAAAGACACAAGAATTAAGGGGAACTAATATCTGTGTATAGATGCAGATATTATGTACACATAAAATACACAATGTGCATATGTTTCATAAAATAACTTTCACTCTTAGTGAACAAGCTAGGAAAATGTAGTAGTCCAAATTCTGAAGACAATAAATCACAGAAAAGTCTAATGCTTCCTTCCTGAACTGTTTGTGAACATACACATTCTTTCAAAAAGAAGAAATAGCATGACTTAGATAACCAACGAGGGACATGACAAATTTGAGGCTAATATTGAAAACACCAAATAATTTTATTATAAAGATAATCCTTTAATATATCCAGTTGTGCCACACATTTATTTAGCACCCTAATTTTCCCTTTGAAATTACATAGTAATCTTCAATATTGTTGACAACTGTCATGGAAGTACTTTGAAGATAAGGGGAGAGTATTTTGCACAATGACAGCCTCTCATCCTTAAAAGCCCTGTGTGACAACTTGTAATAGGCTTTTCTGGTCTCCTTGGGGAGACACCAGTTCTCAGATGTGTAATAATCACAGTATTGCACATTATATGGCCTATACCCCTCGTCTTTCTCTTGTGTTTACAGTTATGGTAAGGATAAGGATTATAGAGCTATGACATCATTTAACTCACTAATATACAAGTTTTGCTACAATAAACATGATTAATTATTTTAAAATATCTATGCTTTACTACACATTAGATTTAAGAAACATCATATTTCACATATTATCCTTATATATCTCATATTACTAAAATATTGCTTAAATCCTTTTTTTTTAATATTACTTTCATTTTCTTCAGCTTTTCATGAGTTTTAACTCATAAATAGTGCCAAAAAGTTCTCCATGACCATTCTGCCACCAAAGCATTTCTCTTTCTTTGATAAAATATGTAACAGGAGACCTTCATACAAATGAGACATTCCATTTACCAGCTGCTTCCCATGCAGGACAGATTTTGCCTTTGAAAGGTTTTAGCAAGCCTGCTGGCTTTGAGCTGCCTTGTTCAGCTGCTCTCCATTGATCATGAACCTTCCCAGGGAGCTCTCTACCTGCTACAACTTATTGTGGGGTTGCCACACCGAGAGAAAAGCAAATCCTCTTGTAAAAGCTCCAATTATATGAGTCTTAGCTGGAGCTTCTTTATGAAAGCTGTCACCAGCTGAGAGCACAGACCATGCATCTTTTTGTGTAACAAACCCACTAAAGCAATAAGAACAAAATACATGAATTTAAATTCTATATTTGAACTTGTTTTTCTCTTTTTTTTTTGCTTTTTTTACCTCTAAGCATAACCAGTGACTTTGATAAGAAAGCCCAGATCTTATATGCAAACTGCTGAAGAAAAACACATATATTTATTTGTGTAGATTTCCTCTGCATTGTGGAAGGTCTAGTAGAGGAGAAAGTGACTGGAAGATCCAAATGAAAACACCAAATGTCTAGATTATAACTGTTCACTCTGTTCAGAAAAAAAAAACACTTATGCAAATCTCACAAAGACTAGAAAACTCTATCTTCAGAGCCACCAACAGTCTCTATTTTGTAACAATAGCAGCTGCTGATTCACAGTGACTGTCTTTCTGTAGCACATTTATTTTTGAAACAAGCATTCAACAGCAAAATAAAAGCATATGACCAATTTTTCACTTCTATTCACTATTAATAATCCTTTATTGTTATGCATACTATGAGGCAAAGATAATCTATTGTAATAGTAGAAATGATAACAGGAGATTAATAAAGTAAACTTCTCATCATTCCCTTTTCATTTATAGTCAATCATCCAACTGTATTAACAAAGCTTAAATTTTACACCTTGTTATATCATTATCATTGAGGTGTAAGAACAGAATTTGAGTAAATTAGGTCCAAAGTGAGATTAAGCAATTTCTAATTAATGCAGCATTTTAGGCCTATGTTTTAAAACATTTCAACCTTATTTACATCATGCCTTTGCTTCCTTGCTGTCAATTCATTACATTTCTCTGTAGTTATTAACTATCATGTAATTTTTGTACTCTTGACCTTTACTCATCTTACAGCAAAGATTACGCAGATACTGGGCATAAATCTCCCTCTTATTTCTATTTGAAGACAAAAGATTTTTACTGGGGATTTTCAGGAAAAGGTCCTTATGCATATTTGGAAGGCAAGGCATGTTTGGTTTCCCTGCTAGTTTTCTATGAACATACAGGTAATCTTGTAGCATCCACTACAAATATACCATGAATTACACATTGTAGAAAATACAGTAATTCATTTTTATAAGTACTTTATTTCCCCACTTTAGAAGGAAACATTCTGCAAGATGAAAAAGGAAATAAAATTGTTTTCTAATGTTATTACTAATGCTTTAGAGCTCTACAGATTTAAACATAACTGTGTATGAAAGTGTTTCAATTCACTGGAATTTCTGGAACAGATTCTGGCATACTTTATCACAGTTATGATAAGCAAAAGACATTTCTTTAATGTCAGAAGTTTGAATGCAGATTAAGGCAATATTTACTGCAAGTGTATATAATAAATATAAATAAATAAATATAAAAAATTTTTTTTTTCCTTTCACCTGTATTCAGTCAAGAAACATCTGCTTCTAGCATAGCATAACATAAAGAGAAATTAGACACTATCATAGGACTGATTTCTGTTTGGCTCTTCTGTAAGGATGCAAGAGCAGGGGCAGGAGAATATTCCATTTCTCATCTGTCAAGTGATGTAAGACATCACCATCATTTCTCTTTCAAAGTTTATTCCATATGGTCATTTTCCCTGATAGAGCCTCTGCAGAGGGGCACAGATAAACTACTGAAACAAAGGGATAGGCACAGAGACTTTATAGGAAAAAAAGGATACCACATGGAGCTTTGTTTTACAAGAGCATGGAGAGGGGTAAAAAGCAGAAATGATCCAAGAATCACAGAACTTTTAGAGTTGGAAGGGACCTCTGGAGATCACCTAGTCCAACCCTCCTGCCAAGGCAGGGTCACCCAGAGCAGGTTACACAGGAACACATCCATGCGGGTTTTGAATGTCTCCAGAGAGGGAGACTACATGATCTCCCCAGGCAGCCTGTTCCAGTGCTCTTCCACCCTCAATGGAAAGACGTTCTTCCTCATGTTGAGGTGAAACTTTGTGTTTTTCAGTTTACAGCCACTGATCCTTGTTCTGTTGCTGGGCACCAAAGAAAAAGAGTCTGGCATCATCCTCTTGGCACCCACCTTTGAGATATCAGTATGCATATATATGATAACAGATGATAGTCTACTTCCAACTCACTTGGCCTAATCACATCTTCTACCTAGCTGTTTCAGGCTTTAAACTTAATTGGTACAAAATTCTGAACCCAAGAAATGGTTTCCAACCAAAAAGATCTGAGAAAGACGCTGCTTTCTGCAACTGATCTCCATCATGCAGTGTTAAATGAGATCAAGGCAAAGTTGGAACCCTTCAGGTTTTTCCACAGCATCCTGTCAAAGGGAACAAAAAACACTGCTAGTGTAGTATCTCAGGGGGAAGAGAAAAAAAATGTGAGACATCTAGACCAAAGTTAAATACTAAACCATTTTAGAGACAAATAATACAGTACAAAAAGTGAGCAAAAACTGTTAGCCATTTCAGTTAAACTAAACTCACAATTAGGTAAAAGAGATACAGAAAAGTGTGTCTATTCTGCGATTGAGGAATTTTTTAACCATAAAGATTTTCATGGGTAAAATAATAATTGTAGTGTATTCAACAAAAATTTTTCAACGGTGTGGGAATTTTTCCTTAAACAGTTTACTCCTGGTGCAAAAGTTGAAGAATGTGAACTCCTTTCAAAATATCACTGTAAGTTAAAATATAAAACAGAATAATAACTTTCCTCTGTTATTTTCAAGAGAGAATACAGGCATGACTATGCAAAATGAATACATTTCTTAAGCAGGCTATCACAAAATTCTCCAAAAAAAGCCCCCAAACCCATAAAGGAATTATAAAAGTGATACGTAGGAAGTTCAGATATCCCAAGTTTCCCTGTTAAGTGTGCTCCATCTGTTTTCTTGGCATCTGCATTCTCTCAGTGCTGTCTATTTACCAAAAAAAATTCATAAGACTGGATGAAAGCAGAATTTTCCCTACTTGCTACAAGTTTAGCATCAAGTTTTTTAAAGAAAACCCAAAACTTCAGGATGAAAACCTGTCTTTTAAGAACACCAAGCAAAACCAAACACAAACACCAATTGGTGCAGGCAATCAATCTCATTTTATCTTCAGGACAAAAGCTCAGATTCAGATAGTCTGAATTCTATTTATGTTCCTGAGACCTTTGGTTCTGGATGCTCACAGGCAGTCAATAAGGAAAAAAAAAAATGAAGAAGGGGATGTGAGTATAATTTAGGTCACCTGGATTCACATGAAACATCCCACTTCTGTAAGCTGTTGTGACTCTGCTTGCTGACTTTGGGAGCTCTGACTGAACAGAACAAGTTCAAGGGTAAGACTGTTTTAGCAATGTGTAAACAAGTGACCTACCACAGAAATGAAATTTTCCCTAATCAAATACTTGGCATTAATCTCTGGGGAAAGGACAGTTGACTGTGAGGTAAAGTTACTGTCACTACACTGTTTGCCTCTCTTCACCTCCAATACCTCTTAAAGATTACTCAATGACATAGCCATACATTATCTAAAAATGCCACACAATCTATCACACTATTTGCATACAGTTTGGATGGGATTTTTTTTTTTAAGTCTCTGATTTTGATATAATTTATATAATATGCTTTTAAGATCAGGAATTATACCAAAATATTTCAGATATTTTTTTTTTTAGATGGTACGATACAACTTCAGTCTTTCCAAACTGTAAGAAAAGGCTTATCTCCCATTTTCAATCTAGGGCCTAAAGAAATTACTAATGTAGACACAAAGATTTCTAACTCTAAATCAAAATGTAACACTGGGGAAATAAATTCCCTACTTACGAAAGGAAACAGTCTTGATAGATTTATTTATATATTTATGTTTGAGCAGAGTTACTGTCCAGTAGAACAGTAGTGTGGTTTTGATGGATATAATTCTTCAGACATTGGGCAAGAAAGGAGAGCAAAACAAAACAATATATAACATAAGCATAACAGTTTTATACATTAACACACATTTAATTAACAAACACAGATACTAAACAAGGACCAACTGCAAATGTGTATTCACAAAGATGGGCAGGAATGCCTGGTAGCAGTCAGAAAAGGTTGGATCAGGCAGGCAGGAGTTTGGGTTCTTCTTGGTAACTGTGGGGCTTTAAAAGACAATTGACCTCAGCATAGCATGCTTCAAAAGAAATAGCAATGAGGCACATCTCCTTTGAAGCTACAAATCACCTTAAGAGAAGTGGGTCAGCACGACATTCTGAATCCCCCCAAGCACTTGGGAGAGCTGGAAGAGAGGTCTTAAATACCTCTCTGGCTGCTTCCAGCAAGATGAAAGAAACTACCTGAAGCTATCCTGCACTATCTAAAAATTCTAATTTTCCAATACGTTCTTCCAGAGATGTAACAGTGTAACTTCATCAGGCTCAGGAGTTCTGCTCACCAAGTCATTATCCAAATCAGGAAGGATCCCGGCATTTTAATCCTATGTTCCTTTGTATTTTCCATTTGTGAATCAGAAAGGCACTTTTTAAAATTAAAATTAAAAACTATGTCTGATGTCAGAAACGGCACAGTTTCTACCCTTTTCTGAAACAGAGTGATACAGTTGTTCAGCTCCAGAGAATACCATCTGAGGATACACAGCAGGACGACAGATACACCAAGTGAAGCACAAACTACTCTGCTGCTCAACGGCCCTCGGAGATGACACTTAAAATTAGAAGTCTGTATAATTCAAAAAACCTTCCAGTAACTGTCAACTCTCACCAGAACCTCATTTTCTTTAACGATACATATTTTTTGCATAGTACAGTGATCCTGATTAGAGTTATCAGATGACTAATGAAATCATGTCAGATGCACAGTTTAAATAAAACTAACTATAGAGCCTAATATTATAAAAAAGATTGATTATTAATGAATGAATATTGGAAAGTCCCATCCAGATATATCAGTTCCACAGTCAGTCCCCACTGAACTCACTGAGGGGGAATCAATCTATTGCCACCTGTTTCTTTTTCTTTTCTCTGACATCTGAACAGGTCCAAAGAACTAGACTGCATTTCCCCTCTAGCTTTTTCTACATCCCACCCCACAGGCAGTTTACGGTTTGTTACATTCTCCTCTTTCACTGTTTTGATACTAAGCTGTATCACTCTCATGATTATCTCCTTTCAAATATATTCCCAATTCCAGAAAATTCAAATATCTGTGCCCATTAATTCTTTATGTACTAATGCTAATGTTTTGCACATATTAAAAAACCCCTATGCATAAGTCTTTCAAAAGATTGTTTTGTTATGCCTTTTTTTTATGCAATCAAACTGGAAATAAAGTTATGCATAAATCTGGAGACAGTATGAGAAGCATTTTCGTCTTATGAGAAAAATCTTTACTGGTCAGAAATAGTGTCCTAGACTGCCAACTAACCCTTGAAGGCATCAAGCAAACCATTTGACCATAATTTGACAGGATTGAAACCTGAAACAATTCAAAATTTTGTTTGTAAAGAAAAAGTTCACAACAAAGCATCTCAACTTTCCTTTGATATTCTACAAATATCAAATCAAATATCATTCTACCAGTTCATTTCTGCAACAAAGGAGCATTTGCTCACAATAAAAAAAAAAATGTATGCAGCTACTCAAAGTGTTTGAAGTCAGAAGTGTAATACGCAGTCTGGTTTTATTACCCTCAGAAATTTGTCCAGAGTAGATGCAGCCACAACTTACAGAAGCTGTGTGCTAATAGCAAATCCAGCATATCCAAGATGACCTCACTTTGCAGTAAAATTGACACCTGCATATTGAATCCAACACCATCACAACCCCTTAGACTTGCCAGGCTCAGCCTGCAAACTCAGACCAGATTGGATTTAGCAGTTATGTGCTAACACACCTGCAATAAGCCAGAAGTATCGGGCTCACCATACAAATGCTGCCCTGATTAGAAACAGGAGAATCCTATGCCATATTAATAAAGACATGAAAGCCAAAGGGCACAGCTGGGATTAAAGCTGGTTCACGCTTCACCAGACCAACTTTCCACCCTGTTTGTTAAATAATTTAAGGAGTAGAAGCTCCATCCTGCAAGCTTTCCAGTTTTCACCTCACATTATTTAATCTAAACTTAAAGTTCTTGAACATTCTTGCATCAGGTACCAAATGGAAGTATTTGCTGGATCCACTGGCAATGGGGATCATGGACCATACTCTTATGGAAGTCAGTAGGATAAAGTGAACACCATTTATCAGGACTCCTCAAATTTAAATATATTCTTAAAAATACAAATGCATATCATCCTCAGAAGGGAGAAGTCATCAGAGGACATTTCATTAAGGAGATAGTGTTGCTAGAGACACTCTGTCTCTGCTGAAAACAAGAAGCTATACAAGTATCCTTTGAAATAGTAGAAAATATTAATTCTTTACATAGATATTCTGAGTTTACTGACTCACAAATGCCTAGAATGATATTCTTGCTTGGAAACTGACAATATGCAATAGCCCAGTCACCTGTTAAAACATTCATCACACATAGTTGTGCTCAAACCAAATGACGAAGAGTATCATACTTTCTCCTATATTGATACTCAACTTCAGGAGTCCCAGATGACTTTAAAGCAATAGGTTTATGACCCTTCACTACTCTCCCGACTGGCACTTCAGACCTTTGGACTTCTTTGCTTCAGGAGTCTCCACCAAACTATATCCATGTTGCCATTATGCTGCCAGACAACAATGTTATTCTCTTTGACTTCATTGGGACTGCAGTCTGAACATGCAGAACTTAGTCTGGGCCTGAGAATCTTTTGTTTGCATTTATTTTATTCATTCTTTTTCCCACCAGGCAATAGAACAGGTAATAACTCTAGGTGTATCAGCTAAAATTAACAAGTAATTTAGTACCAGTAGCAAATCAGTATTTACATTATTTCAGGAGTTGGATTATTTGTAATAATGTTAAAATGTGCATTATAATAAAATGCCAAATGTAAAGCGTATCATATAATAAAATGTGCACTTATGCTAATTCATAAACTCTTAGCATTTTGACTGGTGTATTTTCTTATGCTGGGTACCTGTTATACCAAGTTGGCTTTTTATGAAATTTTTATACTATCAACCATAAAGTGTGTGGGGAGCACAGAGATGTGACAGACCAATAAAGAATTTTTTTTAATATCTTTGTATATTAAAATATGTGAGCATTATAATGTTACATCTATATGTGCACATATATAAACACATAATTATGAACACATATCTACATTACATATAAACTGAAATGGCCACTTTTTCTGACATGATAATTACTACCACTGAAAATTAAGAGACCTGCACATGAGAAACAAGCATCTGAATGCTGAACAGAAAACCCTTCTCTACTTGATGTATCTGTCTAGTGAAGATTTTGCCACTTATGCAATGAAATCTCAGGTTTAATTTAAATTACTGTCAGTTAAGATTGAACACAACATCCTATATCTGGAAATGAATGACAATGTTGGTAATGCCTTCATTATATCTTAGCACTCATTTGGCAATGATGCTTCTTAAATAAAAAATCTTGTATACCTACATATAAAATATCAGCCATGCTGATCTTGTCCTCGTGATAAAAGTTGGCAGCAGTATGAAACCTTCGTTTTATTTTTTTCTGCTTATCCAATATAAAACCAATAAGAGACATCATAATGTCATTTGTCCATTATTTTCCTCTACAACAGAAAGATTTGGAAACTCTCCAATTTTAAAGTCATGCTCTTTGCAATATTTCTTTAAAATAAATGGACTTGGCTATACATAATTTTAAGCAGAGATTAAAATAAACTAAACTTTCAAGGAGGAGTGTCAGTACTCTGAAAGAACAGCTGTTTCAATTGGCATTTAAGGCTCCTATGAAATTTATTGCAAGAACCCAGCAATTTGAGAAAATTAGAAATGTAAGAAATAGATGGTTATAAAAAATCATTTAGTAATAATTGGTCTCAACTGATGGAATTCATAATATAAACTCTCACACAGTATATGGCACAGAGTATATATCTCTCATACAGTTGTATGGCACAGCTTTACACAGCTAGAAGAGAACTACAAGATTTAACATACTACATTAACCATTTATTTCAGATTTGCAAAATTCTATTTATGAGCTATGAAATGTACTCAATCTTTCAGTAAATTTAAGGGTAAAAAATGTGTATTATTTATAGAAAATATAGAAAAATATTTGCATATAAATACACAAACAAAAGCACTTAAAGTTATTACGTTCTACTAACCTACCTAAGATCTTGGTTTTCATTATTCAGATCTTTATAGGAGTTAGGTTACCAAGATGAATCTAAAAATCAGTATTTAGCTGTCTAAGGATGTGAATCTTTTGTGTTTAAATCATCTGTGAATAAGGGATGTACATTACAGCCATTTAGGCACAGATAACCTTTTTAAAATGTAACTTCCTTGTACCCCAAAAAAAACCCTTAGTGCAACACCCACTTTTAACTCCAGTTTCAGAAGAGGTTAGAAAACACCAAATACTTTTATCACTGAAGGTACACACAGAAATATATGTGTATATAGAAGAGGGTGATTCATAAAAACATTTTAAAACTTCCCCAGAGTTGTGGTTTTCCAGTCAACAGCTGATAATATACATAAAGCATTATTAAAAATTTTAAAGCCTACATTAGAAAAGACTGTATAGATTCATACTTTATATACTAATCTGTCCCTGGTACTTCAAAACTGATGTCCTTGGTGTTTCAAACGTTTTAGGAAGATGGCTGATAGGTATATGTATCAATTTACAACACAGATTCTCAAGTTACCTAGTTATAAAAACAATAGATCTAAGAAATGACAAGAACAACTCTATCTTATGTCAGAAAAGGCAGAAATTTTATTGAGAATATAACTTGTTTCAGGACCTATAGTTTATCCTATGAAAAGGGAGGATTTTAACTGCAGTGACATATGCTTTTTCCACACCACATTTTTTCCACTAAATTAAATAAATTTATTAAGAAACAATTTGATATAATTTCAATTAGCTCAATTAATGAATTAATTAAACAATGGTTTAAAATGGTGGAGGAATGATCTGCAGAGTTTACTCTGAAACTCTATATTGATGATACTTTTTCCTTTCAGATCTGCCTTTTGCACCTTACATTTCCACAGCATGGTCATGAAACAAACATCTGTGAGGACTTGAAATACCTCTCCTCCAAAGGTCACTACCTACAGAGTGAAAAGCTGTGTGCACCTATCTGGGTAACGGCTGGATGTTTGGCAGAGACACTCATTATGTCATCAGGGATATCGGAGTGATGAAAATTTGGCTTTGTATTTCTAAAATTTCACAACGTAACTGCAGTGTGTATGGAGGGGATTTTTCTTAACTATATTTAAACAAATAACATCTCTGAAACAGGTTTTCTTTTGTCCAGACAAAATGCCTTATGCCATCAATTACTTTGTCTGATGAGATCAGGTTTTACCATGGTACCAAATACCTTCACCAGACTTTGCATAATCACTATTTTTTCCTTTTTAAAGTACACAGAAACCAGGGAAGTTTTGCTAATTTTTTCCAAAAAAAAAAAAAAAAACCAACAAACAAACAACCCAACAGTTATGTTGAATATTTGATACTCAAATCCTCTCATACATGAGTAACTAGGTTCTTTTGTGTATCTCCACTGACTTCAATTAACAAGGCATATTAATAGTCACTTTAGAGTAGCTGGGTACATAATTTCAGCATTGGCAGGGTAGGTTCATTATAACACAAAGACGGGAACTCCATGCGTGGAAAATATTCATCACACTCAGAGGCACTCAGTGTTTCTACTATCACTATTTTGTATAATGGTCTTCTCTCCAACTACCTTGGAAAACACACACAGTGTATGCATCCTGCTACAAAGTGACAGGTTACAGTCATGATGCCTCATGCAATTGTTTCATGTTGTATCTGAAATAATGTTTTCTGTCCTTAAAGTCAATAAACATGTTATGCATGTGGACAAGACTTTGTTCTTCCTACACAGGTGAAGTTTACATAGCACAGTTGCAAAATATCAGACCTAAATGATTAGACCTAAATTAGAGCTAAATGACCTGGTGGCTCCAAGCGACACCATAAGCAGAGTGGATGCAACTTCAAACCCACAAGCATAAGCAATTTCTGTGACACATAATTACTAATCTCCAGTCATCATTACTGATGTCAGTTATGTTTAGTTACTTGGGCAGTATCAACTCAAGTACCTCTGACATTTTAGGCAAGTTGCTGAGGTAAATAATTCTTATCTTAATCAAGTAGGACATTGCCTTGAACTTGTTCAACTTGTAGCACTCCTGTGGTACAGATTTGCCCTTATCACTAGGCTAAAACAAAAACATTGGAGAAAGATCGTGGTACTTTACAACAAACATGCAAAAGTTTTTGTTTTCATTGCAATACAGAGCAAATACAATTCTGGATCCCTCTCAGCTGCAGCAAGGGTGCAATGCCCGTGTCCTAACCCATGTTCAGAAAGGAGCTACTTTCAGAATTTTAACAGTAATTTTTTGTAGTGTTTTCTTTTTTTTCTAACTTAAAATTTCTCATGCCTTATTTTATCAAAAGTGATGCACTACCTCACTCTGAAATCACCTGGCGTCATGGTGCAGGAATGGCATTCCCTAATTTAGTATGCCCCTCACCGAGACTCTCCCAAACCAGACACCACTCACTCTCCTTCCCTGCCCTCTGGTGGGAGACACAAAAGGTAGAGATCACATGTTGAGATGAGAACAATTTACTGAAAACAGCAATGGGATAAAAGAACAAACTGCAACAATACTAATAGCAACAGTGTACAAAAAAGAGAGTGATTTATGTGCAAAATACTCAGCAAGCTGAGACAATGAACAGTGACGGAGCCTATGTCCACCGCCTTTGCCCATGACCAGAAACCACACCCCTTCTACAGGCAAGTGCAAGTGTCCCTTTCCCCTGCCCCTGGCTATTGTGCAAGATGGTATCGAATAACACAAAGTCTTGGTCATACCCACAGGATTTCATGCTCCCCTTCCTCACAGCTACTGTGAAAAATTAACCCTGTCCTTGGCCAAAACTCGAACACCTCTTTAAAATCCTTTGCTTAGAGATAAGTAGGTTTTGAAATGCTTCGTCAGATATGAATCTCAAAGAACTCCTACTTCCAAATGGCACGTAGACAGACCAGCTGTATACTAGTGGATGTCATTGAGATTTTGTTCAAGCCAAAAAAAGTATGCCCATCAAAAGAAGCTTATTATGAAAGAAAAATGTACTATTATTAGTCCAAGTCTCTGCAGCTGGAAATACTAAGGAAAGTTAAAAATGTAGCATTCCTAATTGTGATGACAAATACAGACTGCTTTCAAACACCACATTTGACAAAACTTCTTCAGGTATTCCTTGCTGCTTTTAGTAGTTGTTCTAGCTACAGCTTCTAGCTGTGCTTTTAAAGTCCCCTTTCAAAGTATTCAGGGAAGAGCAGAGGCTTCCATTACAATCTGGTTTAAGACAAATTGTTGATGACTAGAAGATAAGCAGTATGTCACATTTGTTAGACCGTAATGCATAGAAAACATATTTTTTCAAATATTAAATGCAGTATTTAAGTAACAAATTTAGATAAACTCAAACTGTGGAATGTACTTCAATAATGCCAGAGATCACTAGACTGATAATGTTGCATTAGCATGCATAGTTAATGTATTCATAGCATGCTAATCTTTAATCTTTATCCCAAATACTCCTTTGGGATAAAGACTGTGGTTTTGCAGAGATTTTATTTTTCCTTCTCTCTCCAAATATAAAGGCTATATTTTCAATTTTTACTGAAAGCACTGTGGAATTGTCTCTCCTGATTTTCTCCAAAAAACCTATAAAATGCTAGCCACTAGAAAAAAGGAACCTAATTCTTACTGGGATTCCCATCCGGATCTCTCACTGACCCTCAAGTCAAATTAAAAGTATCAAGACGTTTTTGACAATGAGCAGATCAAATTTATGGTTTACAGTTTCATAACTCTATTCCTTTACTATAATCATATAGGCTACTGTCTGGATTGGGTCTTTGGTTGGTTTTGCAGTTGGTGCAACAATATACACTACATATTCTCACAGAACTGTAACATTATCTGTACATGGAAAAAAAGCACATGCTTGTGTGCCTTGGTGTGAATGAGATACAGCAAGCACCGACCACCTCAAACTGGAAAATATATTTTTACCTTTTTTTAAAAAAAGAAAAAAGAATAAAAATGAAAAGAATAAAAATGAAGTAACCTTTACTTACTGAATAGGTTTCAGTAAAGTATTCTACTGCAGGTGGGACAGAAAGGTGAAGAGGGAAATCACATAGCGAAAATACCTAAATATTGTTAGTTTATAACTTTTCAATATTTGTATCTTTGTTAATGATGGTTTCATTACACCAGGTGCCTGTCTCCCCTAGTTATCCTTCTACTCTCTGAAAGAAGTGACATGACCATGGAAAGATCAAGAGAGAAAAGACAGAATGCAATCAATTGCACAAAACTGCAGGGATGATATTCAAAATAAAACTGCTGAAGCATCCCAGCTGATACCTTTTATAAAATCAAAAACTAAACCCTTAGTCATTGTCCTTGAAAGTAGTGAATGCAGCCCCAATTAAAAGTCCTACATATGTGACAACTATAAGTTAACACTTTTTTTTGCTATTCTTTCCCCTTCAGAACTCCTTAATGTTCTGTTATTACTCCCCTCCTGCGGATTATCTTTTATTATCACAGCATCCAAAATAACTGCCTTATCTGCAAAGTCCTTTTTTTTCATTTCTTCTTCTGACAATTTTTAAAAATAGCTCTACAGTTTACTAGATTTTACTATGAGTAGCATTGACTCACTTCTAAGTAAGTGTCTTATAAGAACATACCTACTTCCTCAATGGAGTTTCTACATAATCCAGATTACAAATTACAACTTCAGTAATCTGCCTGTGTTGTTTTTTCCCCGCTAACTATCATTCTCAGGATAAGTTAAATCACTCTGTATTGCTATTCTATATTGCTTAGCCACTGACTGTAAAACAATATAAATGAAAAAACTGCATGAAAAGCTCTTCACTGAAACACTAAAAATGTTGTGTTTGTTGAACCTTCTATTTGAGTGTTTTCACTTCCTAATTTACTTTATTTTTCCATGAAAGAAATAAAACACAAAACCAAAACTTTATTCTTATGGATGGAGTCCTCTTTCCAGCCGGCAAACTGCATATTTCATATGCCCCTACTTTGTTTATGTTTCATATGCCCCTACTTCTACACACAGCATCTTCTACCACTCAGCATTTCTGGCTAATTTTGGAAAACACCTTCTTCTTGGCTCTGCTTTCAGTGTAGGAGCATACAGAGGTTCCAATACATTTGCTCTAAATCCAACAACTCTCCAGTTTGTCATTTGAAAGGGAGCAATGAGCATCACATATGCCACTTACTGGAATTTCAGAGAAAGAAAGAAAAATTTTATAATGGTATTCATGCCAATGATTTGCTTCAGTAATAGGGCTTACAACCATAGCTTGTCTAATATGGTGCACCAAAAACTGTGTTGTAACAGCACATAAATCTTTAAAGAAGCTGCTACTAAAAGATCAAACATTGAAGAATTTCTCCTCCTAAGAAGGTTCACCATAAACTGCTCAGTAACTCCTTTGGCAGTTTCTGAAATCTTTCTGAGTTTTAAAATAGGAAGTTTTTCCCATGACATAAACTGCATCAACAAACATTTTTGCTCATGAATAGGATATTAAACATCAATTATTGCAAACATTCCTTTGAACATTTTTTTTCCAATAGAATTTTTGCATTTTCTTTCAGGTTTCTAAAAGCCATTTTCCACAAACTCATCTACTGTGATAAATTATTGAAGAATCAAAAAGAAAAGACAGTTTCTCAACAATTAGAATTAATGCTGATCCATAAAACTACAGCACTTTATACCACTTAAAATCTGATACACGTGTTTTAAGTGCTTGTCTGCACTCTCTTTAGAATTTTTTTTTTTTTACTAATTGAAAGTGAATAGTGTAAAACTGTTAAGGCTGTCATCATTTTTTACGTGGCTAGAATTTGTAATTGTGCAACCAAACTACAACTATTAAATTAAAGAAAAAAAAAAAAAAAAACCACAAGAATTCAAGATCAGTTTTACAACATGCACTATTAGACTATTAGTACACTTTTAGCTAACAAAAAAAAGGTATTTATAAACAAAATGACTAGTAGATTAATACATACCAACATTAATATTTATCACAGACATTCTATACATGACTTGTTTCTGTCTTTCGTGTTTCAGTTCCACAACAGATAGAACCATCCCTGACTCATTAGATAATATGGACTCTTTTGACTGAGATGTTATGATCACAGCTGAACAACACTTAGTACATAAATACAAAATTAACCATGTTTTTTCCCAAGAAGATAAACAGAGAAAAAGAAAATGGAGAAAGGGAGACCAAAAAGGGAATGAAACAGTGAAGTTACTTCTCAGTATAAACTGCTGAAAGTACCACTGAGATTTCAGATGCACTATTAGACTCTAACAAAACAATAAATTTTGAACAATTAGAAAGAATGCCAGTAAAAAAAGCATGATTTTGATTGCATAACAAATGTAATTGTAAGCTTGGGTCTTGAAAATACACAGTATCGCTCTTTCACACTGGCAAACATTTTCTGTATGTTATTACTTGTAGTTAGTTTCTCAGTAAGATGGGTCCCTGAATGCACATTTGTATACTTTTGTATTTTCCTACAAAAACTGACTCTTATTTTCTTCCTTTTTCAGTTCTCCTCTGCTTTACAAACTGTCAAATTGTTTTAGCTTACACTATCTGCAGCACTTCTCTGAGCTGGATGAAAGTAGATGAAAAAAAAAAAACCTCATCCAGACAGGCACTGCTATTAGCTGAGACACAGTAGACATTTTACTGGGCTCTGCTGTGCTGGTAGTTTCCAGCTCCATGCTGAGCACCAGCTGTTGGCTTTGAGAACAAATCTCCAATCTACTTCAGTGTAAAATCAAACAGATTACATCACAGATTTTTCTAATGTGCATCTACCCTGTCACATGTTTTCACACTTGGCAACAATCTGTGGTAGTAGAACTCAGTGGCTACTCAGGCCAGGGTGCCTCACACGCACACTGCTGCCTGAAGGACCTTCATGACATGGTTCTTGGCCCCAGCTTTCTATGGATCAAGACATAACTTTGTGATTTTCAAGTCAATGCACTTGAAGGCTGCGGTGCAACTTGTCAGTACATTTATGACACAGTCCTGAAGACTTCTATTGCATGCCACAAGGGTATGCAGCAAAATTTTAGAACAAGATACTTGGGTAAGATTGAAAGACCAGAACATAGAAACAAACTGGTGAATTTGAGAGTAAAGAAGCACAATTCCATGCCACTTAATACCAATTTCTTACTTACAAAAATTTATCCCATAATTCATCCCAACATTTATCAATTTTTTATTCCCTCCAAATGACTATTGTTATGCTGTTTCTTAATAAAATACACATTAATGCAAATTCGTTCCATTTTTTGTCTATCTTTACATTGTACAAACTTAAATGCCTTCAAATTCCCTGTTGTTAGCCACATATGAAACAGCTCTAAGGTCATAACATTACATAAAGCAGCAAGATACTTTGCAAATTAAGCTCCCATCATATGAAAACATATGCATCATATTGCAAACACTCCTGTAATTTAACAATAATCTAACAATTTTATTAGGAAAGACTGTGCACTCTAGTTTGCTTGAGCTGAGGTTAAGTAAAAATTATCAATATCTGATATATTTAATAAAAAATAAACTGGATTGGAAATTATATGCAATTTAATATTTTGATCATTCTTTCTTAAATGTCTATTTCCTCTATCACCTTCCCAAACTGATTTGTGAAAAGAAGTATCACAGAAACCCGCCTCTTGAATTTTGTTGCATATAACCATACTTGTAACAGTGCCATTAGAGTTTTCGGCATATATTTTAAAACACTAACCAGAAAAAAGCAAAACTATCCTAAGAAAAAACTGTTTCACTTTCCTTACGCTTCCTTCTTCACTAGCCATGTCCATGTAACCTCCTTTGCAATTTTCACTTTTTTTTTTTTTTAGCACTTCCTCAGTTCCACGCATCTTTAGCTTTTCATCACTAATAAATATGTTTTCCTTTTTCAGGATGAATTCTTTCCTGCTACTGTCACATCCCCTGTCTCCTGAAGTCTCCTGCTGCACCATTTTTACATTTTTTCCCTTCCCACTGCCTCTTCTAATTCTAATCCACCCTAATTACACCAGAAAATTAGTTGAACTGATAAAGCAAATCACAGTTGATAACCAGATTATTCTTAGTGTATACAAACATGTAAACCACACACAGTCTTATGGAAAGTATGAAGCTCAGCTCCAAGCAGTTAATTCCTACTAAATGCCATACAGTTCTCAGATCTTTGGAGAACAGCTGGGATAGACAATGGAGACACCTATATGTGCCTCCAGGTAGTTTCAACTAGATTATCTTTTAATATTTCATATATTTTATTTTTGTAAGTACAGTGCTAAATCTAAGTCCACAAATATTTTTGTATCTATGTAACACACAGAAAAAGTTAAATCAGTCCCTTCCCTTGGTACAGTTTGCCAGCAGCTCCTCTTTACTTTAGATGACCTACAAGATTTTCCTTCTCTCTATGGTGCTTGCTACCCATAGTCTGCTTTTTCATGTTCTGATATTAGCACTGCAAGATGTCTTAGGTACCTTGAGAAAACAATGTACATTCAGGTAATGTCCCTTATATAGTCGAGCTTACATTGGACAATAACACAGACATACTTCATGCATAAATCAATAACACAATACAATCACTTTAGACAGACATTAAAGAGGTTTTCCGTAATGCTGACCTATGTCATAGAGAGAAAGAAAGGAAGGCACAAGTCAAGATGAGTGCAGGTTACTTATTAATTTAAGGAGAGAAAATCCAGAAGTCTGGCTACCTTTCAAGTCACATCTATTAAAATCAGAAATATCAAACTTAGCTCCTGTGCTCTCAACAGTAATTCACAGCTTTTGAAAAAAGGACTTATTTTCTTTTTTCTTAGTATCCTTTCTTAATATCTTTCTAACACGAAAACTGGGAAAGAACAGTTATTGGTCCACTCAGCTTTTCAGCATGAAGCTCTCTTTTAACAATGCTTGCCACACCTCTGGATTTATACCTCTATTACTTTAATTGGATCAGCCAGAAAAAAAGGCACTGAAGAGGCATTGAGCAATTTCTGTTAAGTTTCTTTTTGATTTATTTATTATTTCATCAACATACAAAGACGAATCCTATGAGAATTCAAGGGGGGGGGGGGACAGAAAAAAAATCCCCACTTCCTGAAAATTACTAGTGACGTTTAAAAACTTCAAAAAATGCACAAGATTTATATTTTTCATGTTAGGCAGGTCACAGAAGTGTTTTCCTGTCTTCAGTGTGACTAAGTGTATAGCTCTCCTAATGTCAACATATAACAAATACCTCTTGTTCCAGTGTTATCACTCTTCTGCTCCCTGACTTTTGTATAGGTGAGACCAAATATGACTGAACTTCCAGCTCTGAAGTCCGACCTGTTATTGAATCCACCAACAGCAAGAGCAAAACAGAAGTAAATTTCCTCAAGAAAGAAAATCCACTTTATCATGCTTTTATTTCTGGTTTTACAGTTTTCTGAAGCAGACCACACCAGGGCCACATCACCTCATGTGTGTAAAGTACTCAAGCCTTCACCCTGAGAAACCAGGAATCGAAGCTGATAGATCTGAGGTTTACCAAAACATAATCTTTGCCTTCTTGATGCCATACTTTTTCTTGGGGATGTTTGTCTAACAAGACCTTATATAAGTCACTGCTAAGAATTTTTATTTAGGGCTGAATTAATATTCCATGGGAGAAGAAAAATGTCATTTTCTTTTTCAATACAAGAAAATGTATTTCTTCCAGATTTATTTTGTTTCTTGCAGTATCTTTGAGTACGCTTTTCTAAGGTACTAAGGCTACAGCAGATTAATGAGAACAACAGGAATAACCCATCAAGGAGAAAATTATCTTGGAAATATCACTGAGCCTAGATCTGCCTTCTTCTTACCTATATTTTGTACATCAATATCTGGCATTTGAGACCAAGTCATGGTAATGCCAAATCACTTTGTGATACAAAGGATTACACTTTTTGTCAAATTTGACATCATTTGTTCAAGACTCTGATTTGAAAAACTGGTGGGGAAACTGACTTTCGAAAACTGTGAAAAACACTTCATTCCTTGCAGGCTCTTGTGAGTTTCTTAGAGTAAGCAGGTCACAGCATGCCCTGCAGAGCTCATACTTACTGGTTTATATCTGACGTTGTGTATTTGTGCATGAATATCCACTGTGATAAGACGCTGTGAAAGGCAGTTACTGTGCTTAGAATGTGGAACTAGTGTTACCTTTTTTAACTTGTTTGCAAGTGTTTGGATGAGATTGATTTGTTGAAGAGTAGCTACAGGGACCTGAGGAGAAAAATCTCTGTAACTGGATTAAAGGATTGACTATTATGAACATCTTGCAATAATGCAAGTTCCTCATGGATCTCTTCATGATATGGATCCTTGTGGGTCCCTTCCAACTCAGGATATTCTATGACTTCTTCCCACTGTAGGAATGGTCTTTGCTTAACCATCTCTAGTGACTGCAACTACCAAATCATTCCAGAGACTCAAGAACATTTCTCACACTGCCAGGACAAAGAGAGGTTCATTCAGCTACTTCCAGTAACTGGAGTGAAGCAGGAACAATTGGAACAAATTGGCAAACCTCATTCTACCCCTGTTCATATAGTTTCCCTAGAAACTGCTAACTACAGCTAATGAGGAGAATGACTTGTTCAGCTCATCATATAAGATTTTTTTCCTCTCAACAAAAATCTCATCATCATTACAGCTTCACACTTACTTTCTATAATGTTGTTGTCTCACAAGACAAGAAAACATGGAATCATCCAAAACCAAGAGTGAGTGATATTCCAAAATACTAATGTAGTGAATATTTGATATTACCGATGATATTGAAGAGACTATTTTTTGCTAAATCCAATGGTAACAGTGTTTCACCTAAGTTACCTTTGGCTAATTACATTTAGCAATATTTAACCTGACTACCTCATGGTTTTCATATTCAGACATTCCAAAGCTTCCAATTTAAGACAATGACTAAGGAAAATATAAAATAACCAGATTCATCTTCCTTTCTTATTATAACAACTTTTTTTTAAAAAAAGCCTTCAAGTATTAAACTTTTATTTTCTAAAAACACTGACTTATTAATATTTGTGTCTGATCCAAATATTCTTTTTGTCTCTAAAGTTTTCCTACTGTATTGCATAACATGTTAGAATACAAACAAAAAATATGAATCACTGTTTCAGTATCAGGCAGCAACTATCTTTCAATCCCGGCTAACACATGGGAAATGAATTCATTCTTAACGGAAAGCACTGTCTCACTCCACTGGGGCTGTTTGTCAGTTCCTCCAGGGTGACACTAAATCAAGTTGCAAAGCACTGTAATGTAAATCACAGCCTAATTTACTTGTCACTGTGTTGTGACACTTGGTTAAAAATGCTTTTTAATTGCAAAGATAAATTATACATTAACAATTCTTAGTGGCAGTTTCAATACTACCACCAGATTATTTAACTCTAGAGAAAGGAGCTGAACAATACATAACTACAAGCTTTGACAGAATATTTTTAAATCGTTGAGTTGTTCAGATTGATGGTGTTGGTGTTGTGATGATGAGTTCTGTCCCCCAGAAAAACAAAAGACATAATCAGTCTTTTATATTCAGTAACTCACAAAGAAAAAGTACTCTCATTTCCTCAACCTTTCAGATCTCTCCAGCTTCTCACTTGCAAATTATTACTCAGACTCCTTATAGTAATATGAACTGCTTCTCAGTCATGCTGAAAAATAAGCCTCTCTCTCTTCTATAATCTAGGCCAGGGAAATGATTGAAAATAGCAGAAACTATGCTAAAAAAAAAAAAGATAACGAAGTTGTTGAGTAATTTTTAGTGATTTTGAATATCTGCAACTTTGGAATTCTCTCTATGCAAATTAGGTTTTGCCTGTTGGAAGCGGGACTGGATCTGGCACTTCCTGCAGCTAGCAGCCAGCAAGCAATGACCAATACTCAATGCTGCACAGGTAAAAGGTTCCACATTGCAATTTCTAGTATTAGACCACAACAAAGCACTTTGCAGAATTTAGAAGTCAGCCCTATGGCTCACCTGCACATATTCCATTTTGTGTATGCTATTCCTCAGTTACAGCCTACTACAGCGTAGGTTGCTCTAACAGATGTGTCTGTGCTCCCCCCAGTCACAGAATCACAGAATGGGTAAGGTTGGAAAGGACCACAGTGGGTCATCTGGTCCAACCTCCTTGTTCAAGCAGGCTCACCCTAGAGCACATGGCACAGGATTGCACATGCAGATGGTTCTTGAATACCTCCAGTGAGGGAGACTGCACAACATCTCTGTGCACGGTCACTGCACAGTAAAGAAGTTCTGCTTCATATTGACATGGAACTTCCTGTACATCAGTTTCTGATCAGTGCCTCTTGTCCTATTGCTTGGCACCACTCAGAAGAGCCTGGCTCCATCCTCTTGACACCCACCCTCCACACACTTACAGACATTAATGAGGTCCCCTCTCAGTCATCTCTTCTCCAGACTGAACAGGCCCAGCTTCCTCAGCTTGCTCTCATAAGAGAGATGTGGTCTACTTGATCGTTGCCCTCTGCTGGACCTCCTCCAGGAGCTCCATATCTTTCCATATCTTTCCAGGTCTGAGGAGCCCAGACCTGGACTCCAGATGTGGCCTCACCAGAGCTGAGCAGAGGGGCAGGCTCACCTCCTGGAAACAGCTGACAATGCTCTTCCTAATGCACTCCAGGATTACCATTGGTCTTCTGGGCCTTGTGGGCACACTGCTGGCTCAAGGAAAACTTGGTGTCCACCAGGGCCCCCACCCATCCTTCTTCACAAGCAGCTTTTCAGCAGGTCAGCCCCCAGCCTGTGCTGGTGTCTGGAGTTATTCCCCCCCCAGGTGCAGGGCCCTGTATTTGCCTTTGTTAAATTTCAGGCAGTTCCTCTGCTACTCTGCAACCCAGAGCTTGATGTAAACAAAAACGTGCCAACTACAACTCGCAACACATGAGCTAAGGATATTCGATCAGTAAGGTGCAACACTGATGTAATTGCAGAGCTTATACAAATGTGATACTATCAATGAATAGATATTAAATCACACATTCATTTTAACACCATAAGAAAAAGGTTTGGGATAGGTGGTTTCATGGGCAGGGTTTCTTGGGCAGGAGCGGCTTGGTTCAGATCTTCTGATTCCACTGAGCTGATGGTTACCTCAATTCTAGTGGTCTCAAACCTCAAGGGCAAAGCAAACAGACTCAAAAGAGCTCATCCAGAAGGAGAGATAGAGTCAGGAGGGGGATATGCCCTTTGGTTTCTTGTTCTTTCGTCAAGACATTTGATTTTGCAGAAAACTGACACTCCTTGGCCTGCACCGCTAGCTGCAAGGTGCTCATCAGGTGTTTCTTTCCCTGGCCACAGAAGCTGCCTCACCCTGCTGGCTTGGCTAAAACAAAACTAACCTTTTCCTGGATCTCCAGGGTGCCCTTTTCATTGGCCATCACAGGGCAGGGTGGCCATGGGGCCCCTGCGGGCGCATGATGTTCATGCTTTCAAAGACTTTGCTGTTGTCCCAGCCCCTAGGCTGTACATCATGCTCACAGCAACCTGCACTATGACACTGTCTGCACAGCAAGGTCCTCATAATTAGTTGATAATGAGCATAATAAAAGGCCAGGGCTGGGCCCCACACTGTTAGCACAATGCCTGTTCAAAAGAAGCAGTTATTAGCAATGACAACATTGTTTTTACTGGGTACAAAAATGCTTCAACCCTTACAGCATACAATCCTCAACATACCAATGTTTAGGATTGAGTGACTCAGGAACCCAAGCCTCACTGGTGGTGCAATGCCCACACTGTAAGGCAGCCTCTGCAGCCACTGCAGAAGATATGTTGTAGTGCTGTCATTGCTTCCCCTGTCCACACAAACCAGAAACAGCCATCTTTGGAGGATTTATGGCATCTTCTAGGAGACCTGAAACTTGTATGAGGTATCCTTTCCTATAATACGGGTGGAAACATTTTAATTAGGTATTTCAGTCAGAATGACCTTGTGAACTTAAGGAAACACTTGTGAATCCCAAGTTGAATTTTTTACCATAAAAACACCTTATACTATTTCTTATAAATTTATTTCTTGATTTATGCTGCTAGCAAGCTGCCCTCTTCTTTTCTGACTTTTCTTAATGGCAGTGAATAGATTTAAAAATCAGGAAGCAGACTTCCTGTAATAATTAGATATTTCAACAGCATGCAGAACCTTAGAAGACTTCTTAAAAAGAACATAACCATCACTGAAATATGCAAGTGCTGACACTTAATTCACTAACTGTGTCCTGAAACACAGTTGGTTGGTATTAGGTTGTAAATTACTGTTCCTGGTACACAGTAAATCTGCTTATTAAAATTCCCTTTCTGAACATTTACGTAAAGTCTGCCAGCCCCTATGCATAAGGGACCTGTATTACCACAAAGAGTAACTTGGCAGTTTCAAAGAAAGCTAATATAATTACATCAAGCCAAAGCAGAAACGAAAGAAAGCACACCCATGCAAGGGGCTGACACCCTGAACTTCCACAAAACTGCATTAGAACCAATCAGCATATCGCAATACAAAGCTTCAAAACACTGATTTAGAAAGTATTTTAAAAATACAACTCATTTTTATTTTGAATTATGTTGTCCACTCAATATTTTAATATTACATAGATTAACCTTTCAGAATTTCTGATACCTCTACTTTTTTGAGTATATTTCGAGTGTGTGTTCTATAAAACTTAGTATTTTTTAGGGTAGAAACAGCAAGGAAACACTGAAGACATCGACTCCTGCTGCCTACTACCTCAAAAACTGCTTAACCTACTTCACAAACTAGTCAAACATAGTGTTCAAGGATTCTCCCCCCCCTTATTACTACTCTGACAGACTACTTCTGCATGATTTTTATCCTTAACAATCCCCTTTATGTTTCCAACTTGATGTATTCCTGAGCAATTTATAAATTATTGAAGCCTGCAGTTGTGCTGGATGTTTGCAAGTGGGTTGTGGTTTCTTGCTGGTTTTTTTATTTTTTTCCTGAATAACAAAACACAAAGGATTTTTTTAATCTCCTCCCATGTGCTCTATCTCCCCTCGTCTGGTCACTCCAGGAGGGTCTCTCTGCACGTGTTTACATTTGTCATTCAGAAACACAGTACTGCCAGCAATATGTGGAGTTGTGGTAGCACTTCCATCATCCTTCCTTATAAAATTACAGCCACACATGCCTTTTGCCTACTGAATCACATTAGTAGATTGCAATTATCCAAAGATCTGATGAGACTAGGTTTGTTCTTTTTTCAGCTGCCACTTCCAGGCAATGAGTTCTTTTTTCAATGAAGACATTCTTAAGCTTTAAACACCATAAGCATCTTTGTAGAATATGATTTCATTTCAATTCCTAGCCCCTTACTTTACAAGAAAATTAAGTTCTTCATAGTCATGAACCACTGATGAACAACTTTGCAATGAAATTTTAAGTATGATACAGTCCTAGCAGTTTATCAGTATCATGAATAGAAAATTTGTGCATGTAATTTTCAGATGTACTTCCATATTATCAATTTTGCAAACATTTGTGATTACAATGTACAGATGCTATGGAAGTTGTGCTGTATGACTACAGGGAAAAAATGTGGAAAACTAAAACAGTGTAAATAGAATTCATAGTATTTGTAGAAATCAGATAACTCCCTTCCCCACAACAATTCTGAGGCCAACAACAAAAGTTGCATATAATCAGAATAAGCTACAGATGAGCTCTATACACAAGTTAAAGTCTCTTAATGCCAGTTTAACAGTATTAAAGGAGTTTGAAAATGGCTGGATACGTGTATCAACAGTGACTTTGTAAATATGCATAATCAAATGGATTAAAAAAAATTAAATTTAAATACTTTTCAAAATGCTTTCCAAGATGATTTTTTTTATCCTTTGGGGAAAATTTTCTGTCAGTGTTGCAGAACGTAAAAAATTTAAAGCATTTGTTTTCTTAACAATATTTTTTAACTAAACCCAAGTATTTTAGATCACCAAACAATCTGAAATATTTTGTTTGAAGTCACAGCAACTATTGCCAGATGCCACAGATCATTAGCTGATGCTTTAAACTCATTTGAATTCTTTCCATTTTGAATGAAAAAAGTAATATTCTTCCCAATACAAAACTCGCGAAAACTTTAAGTACTTTATTAAGTATTGTTGACAAGCTGCTGCTGCCTGGTTGTTTTTTTCCTCTCCCTCTCCTTTTTTCTTTTTAAATTTGAAAGCTTTATTTCTCAAGGGCATATGGAAAATTCTCTATACAGTAAATCTGGTGTTCCAGTAAGAATTTAGTAAAAATGTATAGCACAGCTTTGCATCTTTACTTGAAAACATCTATTTCTACATATATATGGATATATTATATACAAATACCATCTGACAATTTTAAGTTTGCAAATGCAAACCATGCAATGTGGGTAAAATGCTGCAGTTAGACTGATTCAACTGAATTCAATTTGAGAGAGGGAGGCAAAGAACATACACATGTGTGTGTCCATTAAGAAACATAGTCAAATTATTTTAATTTCATGCTTAAAGTGCTTAAATATGATTTTTATTCTATAGTTCTCATCACATCCAGAATTTCCACTAAACAGGTTTCACTTCTTTAGTACAGGATGATGCCTAAAAGTTTGGGGTGGATTTTGTAGATTTTTAGAGTTTTAGAAGTATAGGTTTTCTTGCTCACATATTAAGGGGTGTTTGAA
>JAWWMO010000138.1:35999274-36027390 GCA_035047845.1 Dendrocincla fuliginosa | reverse complement strand
CTGAAGGTCATGATGTTTTTCAGAGCCACCTGCAAGATAACTTGAAGTCAAAACAATAGAAGAGCCCAGAAACCGTTTAGGCATCAAGGGAATCAGCTTACACTCTTCTTACTCCTGCTTGCTAAAATGCCATATTTACAGAACATAATGCCGTTGATGTATTTTTAAAAATTAAGGAGTTTCTCAGCCAGTGTAAACTTTTATAGCTCCAGTAGCCTGAAATTACAAACTACAACCTAGAGTGACTGAA
Source organism: Dendrocincla fuliginosa (assembly GCA_035047845.1). NCBI lineage: Eukaryota > Metazoa > Chordata > Aves > Passeriformes > Dendrocolaptidae > Dendrocincla > Dendrocincla fuliginosa. Next base: position 36,027,140 of record JAWWMO010000138.1, on the reverse strand, counting down.
GATCAGTCACCACATGGGGGGTTTTTTGTTTTTTTTTCCTTCTTAACCTCAAACAAACTCCTTTTTTTTTCTTTTTTTTTTTTTATGTTTATAAATCTCACAAGTTTGAAATTAGCAAAGATTTTACAGACTTAACAGCCGTTATTGTAGAGAAAGTTAATACTGGCCTCCACAAACCATACAGCCAGTGTCTGCTTGAATGAGTGCTATCCAAGTTGAGATTTGCAGTTGCCAAGAGAGGGAAAACTCCCTGTGATTTTAAGATTAAATAGACTGGGATTCTCCAGCTTGGGACGATAATGATTGAGGAGAAGAGATAATAGCTGATGAAAATACCTAAAAATCACTAATGATATGGAAAATGAGAAGGGTACAGGATTATTCACTATTTTGAAACCCATTTAAATTCCTACTTTTTCAGTTGCTAACAAACCGGAAAAAAATCCATTCTCTACAAAGCTCTCAATACAGCAAATTTCAGTACAATAAGATCAATCTCACCAACTGAGAGAAATAAAGAGAACAGAGAAGTCCTCCCACTGCTGCATGGCAAACAAGGATCCAAAGCAAAAGTGGCTCTAAAAAGCAGAAAAATCAGATCAGTTTTAGGTAACAAAAAAGCAAACATAAGAGATAATGTCAGTAGAGGCCAGACACTGTTTTTCTGATCAGGGTGGTCATGGTCAGCTTAGAACAGAACAGCATCATTAAGATTTACACGTGTGCCTAATCTGTGTTGTCCTAAATATCATTCATTATAGTTCTAGAGCATCCTGGAGGAGAGAATTAACAGTAGGAAGAAGAGTAGCTGTAATAAGGTCAGAACACTCAGAGGCAACCAGGGGCAAAGAAATGACCCAAGAACAACCAGGAGCAATACAGAGACAGCATTTCCAATGTCACTTCAGCTCACAGAGGAGATGATGATGGTTTTGGGGACAGGGAGTACAGATGGAATTGAAGGGAAAATGAAAATGTCCTAGGGGAGAGAAGTAAAGGGAGATTTTTCCCATGATTCAGAGAAACCTCATGGAAGCTCTGAAATTGGTAAAACATGTAGGGCATGAAAGACATGTAGGGTAAGTTCAGCAGAGCAGACAAGGAGACCCTGAGCTGTCAGGCACAGGGAACTGGGAAAAACAGGGAAGGATGGGGACAAGAAAAGGGCAAGAATGGGGACAAAAATTATATGTGCTTTAATAAAGCACCACAAATGCTTTATTTAAATGGAGGCAGAGGTGGGATGAATCAGAGCTCTCTTGAAAGAAATAAACTTAAACCTAGTCTTCCCACAGCTTCAGTTCTTGCAGGGAGAACAAAGGAAATCGAATGAGACATAAATTTGAAATAGAAGCAAAACACCAGGTATGCAAACCCTTACAAAGGACCATTGCAAAATACATGGAGAAAAGAAAGAAAAAAGCATAGTATCTAATCTATTTGTTGTTATCTTGGAGTAATGACCAGCAAGTCTTCTGTTTCCTTCCTGGTCAAGTTCCTTTCTAGTAAATGTTCAGATGGCTTGCTTTTTCTTTCCAAATCTCCCCTTCCAATACAAACACTATATATTTCAAATTGGCACAAAGCCTCAAGTTTAGTTCTTAATTAGAAAATACAATGATTCTGCCTCATCCCTATGTGAACAGGAACACCTATTAGTCTGATGATCACATTTAGACAGGTTAATTAAATCTGCTTAAACACATCTCACCCTTTAAGCTACAGCTGGAAAAAAAGCATATTTCTGAGTCACAGAAGTTAAATGAGTCCATTAGTCAGGGTTTGAGTCAAATTCTCACTTGATATATAACAGCACAGGTCTGTTGAAGTCAATGGGGCTGCTACTCTGCATGACTAAGGGACTGGCTCATTATTCTGCCCTAACTGCATTTGCATCTTCATGTTAAAGCATGTTATTCTGTTGTCAATGATCAAACCACTACCACTCTCCAGCAGGTGAGGGCCACAGCAGTGATGAGCTTTTAAGCACTTATGTAAAATCACAGGAAAAAAAAATCCCCTGGCTCCAGTTAAGACAATTTAAAAAATTACCTTCTAGTGCCTGGATGATTCCAAGCTTTAGAGCAGAGTTAAAGACTTAGTCCCCCAGCGCTGAGTAATTTTAGGGAAAAAGGTTTTGTTTAAAAAGGAAACATGCAGTGACAGCACATCGATAAGCTGTGCAAAATGCATTCAATGCTGTCAAAATAGGAGAAACCTGTAAAAAGTGTTAAGAAACTGCAAATTTAACCCAGTCAATACTCATTTAATGAAATAGTCACTTAATGAAATACTTCTATACAAATACTTAGTGCCTTGCAACAGAAGTGCACTTATGGACTAACTCAAACTCCAGCCTTTTAGAAAAAGAATTTATTTGAAATGGTCTTTATGTATCACCAGCTATTGTCTTTCCTGTAGAAAGGTAATTCACATCTTGCTGATTATTCAAATCAGTTTTGATATTTCATACCTGATTTAAATGACCTTGGTGGGTCTGTTTGTGTGTAACTTCAGATGTTTCTCTTGCTTAGTACCGCATCGCACATAGTCCAAACAAGACACGTGGGTAGCATCAGGCACTTTTCAACAGTTTTGCATGGTTGGTGACATGTTGTGGATTATAATATGCCTTAACACCCCCCTCCTTGTCACCTCAGCCAGCTGGCAGGGTGTAACAGGGAGGGCACAAGACACACACTCCCTCTGCGCTCCCCCAGGAGCTGGTCAACAGCCCTACGTTATTGAGTCAGCACTTTCTCATCAGTCAGGTTCCTGACAGCTGTCCTTCTGCTTGCAAAAGAGACTTTCTATCTTCAGAACAGCCTATAATTATAGGATTGACATAGGCTTGCATTGAAACACTGTCAGCACAACTATTTCCATTAGAACAGCACAGGAAATCATCCACAGCCAGGTACCACAGGCAGGGCTACCTTTGTGACAACTAGAAATATTAATACTTAAAAATCTCAGCGATTACAATAAGTTGTCAGACACTGACACATTAATTAATTCCCAGCCAAACACTAGAAGCTCGGACTAACAAATCTAGGATTCAACACTGGCAAGTCATTTTGTTAAAACATGAAAAAATAAAAAAATAACAGGAGGGATTGTTGAAATGGTGTAGGGATCCATCTGTGCACATCCTATGAAACTAATTTTCAAAAATTCAGTAAAACATCATCACTGAATTTAATCCAAAGTATTTTAGATTTTTTCCTAGAGGTAGTTGTCAAGTACTCTGAACAAAGTCTTAAAAATGTCTTTTGCTACCACCCCATATGTATGCAACAGGAAACAATTTTTTTATTTTGAAAAGCAAGTAAAACATATTAAAACATGGGCAAGTGCAGGAAAACTTAATTTCAACACTAAAACAATAAAAATTTGCATAAATTATATAAATTGATAGTTGATTTTAATCAGTTAATAATTATATTAGCATATTCCCAAAGTATATATTAACTCAGTTAAATGCAACAACTCTCTACCCCCACAATCAGTAAAATCCCCAAAATCTACAATGTAGAGTAAGCAAACTGTATTTGGCATAGGTTAATTTCAAATTGCCCCACTAAGACTTTTCCCAAATGCTTTTCATATTTCATGGAACTTTAATGACCAGTGAACCAAGCTGAGCAAGCAAATCTCAAATTCAGAAATTTGAGCCAGACTGAAGAGAGGGAGAGACACATGTTAATTGCTTTTTTATTATTATTAAACTCAACAAAACATGAAACAAAATGTCTCTGAACAAAATGTCTCTGTTGGAAATTACTTTCAGTAAGGTTTATAGGTCTTTATACTCCTTTGGATCACTCATTCATTCAAATCATAGATTCAACACAAGAAGTCCTTTAGACTGAGCATACGAAAATCATGCATATGTTTAGTGTTTGTAGAGCCACTGAGTTCCACTTCTATAGGAATTGATGAATATATTTATATATATTTATGTGCATATATGCAAATATATTTCTACATATCAATACAGGCTGGGGCATGAACAGATGGAGAGCAGCCCTGACGAGAAGGACTTGGGGGTGCTGGTGGATGCGAGGTTGGACATGACCTAGCAATGTACACTTGCAGCCCAGAAAACCAATTGTATCCTGAGTTGCATCAAAAGAAGTGTGGCCAGGAGGTCAAGGGAGGTAATTCTGCCCCCTCTACTCTGCTCTGGTGAGATCCCACATGCAACATTGTATTCAGAATTCTGCGGTCCCCAGCACAGAAAGGACATAGACCTGTTGAAGTGAGTCCAGAGGAGGCCATATAATTATCATTATCATTATATGGCCTCCTCTGGACTCACTTCAAAGAGATAATGAGAGGGATGGAGCACCTCTCCTGTGAGGAACAGTTGAGAGAATTGGGACTGTTCAGCCTGGAGCAGAGATAGCTTAGGGCTGACCTAATTGTAGCCTTCCAGTACCTATAGGAAGCCTACAAGAGAGCTGGAGAAGGACTTTTCACAAGCCTACGTAGCAACAGGATAAGGGGGAATGGCCTAAAAATAGAAACTGAGAGTAAGTTTTGATTAGGTATTAGGAATAAATTCTTTACTGTGAGGGTGGTGAGGCACTGAAACAGCTCGCCCAGAGAAGCTGTGGCTGCCCCTTCCCTGGCAGTGTTCAAGGCAAGGTTGGATGGGACTTTAAGAAACCCAGTACAGTGAAACATGTCCCTGTCCATGGCAGGGGGGGCTGAAACTAGATGACCTTTAAGGTCCTTTCCAACCCAAGCCAATCTACAATTCTATGATTATATTTCTGAGAGCAAGGTCAGAGGAGCAGGAGACAAGCAGTCATGATGCTGACCATTCTTTCTCCCACTGTAGTCAGCCACTGCATTTAAAAACAGTCATCTGAAATACACTGACATACTCCTACAAACACATTATTTTTTTTAAGCAACAGAATATCTGCAAGAAAAAATACTTTTTGTGTCTCAATCAATCCAGAGTTGTTATGATAAAGGACACTAAAATTCTTCAGATACTACACAGAATTACTAATACTAATAATATAAAAACAGGGATTAAAGGACCTTTATTTAAAAGCATTTGAACCTTGTGTGCTAAATAATGGTGTACCTTTAAAGGTGTCAAGTCCTTTAAAAAATCAGAAGAGAAAAAAACCTCACCAAAAACAGTTACAGAAAATCACTAAGAATAAGCAAAACCTGAGTGACTAACATCAGCTGCATAAATTCTGAGTTTATATGAAAACATGAAATTATAAAATAAGTAAAACTCAGGTGAGGGGCTTTTTATTTAATATCATATCTAGCTCAAGAAATAATGATTAATTTTTTTCACATGAGAGTCCAGTATAAGTTGTTTTGGCAACAGAGAATTACATTAGAAAATATATTCCAAAAAGGTAAATGTAGGTCTCAGACTTTCTTTGGGATTATTTTGATTAATTTATTGTTTTGCATTGTGTGATGATATAAAAAGCCAGAAGTTTTCTGTATCTTTCACACTAGTCCTAGAAAATTACCAGTGGCGATAGAGTGGATCCACTTAAGTTTCCTGAAATATGCAAATTTTGTTTACGATTTCTATAAGCCGTGGACTCGTACACAGTTCAGAAGGTGACCTCCAAAGCAAAAATGGATTATTATGTTTTGTTCTAGGAGGTCTACTGAAGGATACTTTTCCATTAAAAAAAAAGGAGTATATTTGGCTGTACACAGAAATGGCATTCCTCCCAGCCTTTTTTTTTTTTTTTTTTGTAAATTACTGACATGTTAGGCACCAAAATTAAACTCTATCCATGTCTGCCATTAGCAATTACCTCCCCTCCCCTTTCTTGCTCTTTCAACAACTTAATTTCCCTCCTGCTCTTTTCCACCAGAGAGGTTTCTTTATCAGGTAGATTTTCATTGCACATTAATTTGTGAATTGCACTTAATCCAAATTGCTATTTTATTTCCTCCTCACTTCACTACCTGAATAACTTCTGCACAGATGCATGTAGAGAGATCAACAGTACAAAAAGGTGATGAACACTAGAGTTGAAAACTCATAAACTAGCCAAATCCATCTGAAAGCAAGAGGCACAATACCCCAATCTGACAAGAGACTGTCATAGCCTGTAGGAGAGAAGAAAATACCAGCTGCTGTCTTTCAAAAGGTAATGCTGAGAGTAACATTTCAGGGTTAGTCTACCTAGATAGTCAGATACTACAAGAAGAAAGATAATTGCAACCCTCCCATGCTAACCCTACAGGACAATTAAAAAATGAAAAGTAACACTGTTGCACTGGGTTCAGACAGCAATATCTGAATTTATCAAATGTCTTATATTTGATAAAAGCCCTTGCTGTTCAGCCTATACATGATCTTTAATAGCTCTGGTTTTCTCAGCATACACTGCAAATAGACAATATGTTTACATATCAAATCAAGGTAAAAAAATGAACGTTGACTGTGTGTATTTTCACGTCATGCTTATTTCATCACAGAAATAAACATGAGAAACTATGCTTAGATTAGACTGGGGTTTATTTATTTTAAAATAAATACTTTCATTTGAACAAAAGCAAAGGCCTGCCCCTAAAACTATAAACAAGTAAACATTTATCTGGCATCCCCCTGCAGCAATAAAAATATTTTAGGTGCCTCCATTTTCCATTTTTTTTTTTTAAAAAGAAAAAAATGAAGAAGAAAAAATTTGGACAAGAATGAAGAGCAAGAGCATGGTATGCACTATGTGTTAAGATTTATACCTTCTGAACCAGGTGTGAAGCAGATGTGAAACACTTGTTCTATTTTGATAGCTTTTTATTCCCACTTTAAAAGCATACAAGTGACAACACAAGGCTAAAAACCAAACTAAAACAAAATCCAAACACCACACAGGAAAATTGGTCCCTTATGTTTAAAAGGCAGATTAAAGCAAAAATGAAACAACAATAAAAAACTCCCTCAAAACATAGCACAACAATACTGAATCCTTTACTCCTTCAAAAACAGGTGGAAAATTTTCAATAATGTAAAATCACCTTGAAAACCAAACTTGGAAACACTAAAAAAAAACCCAAATCAATCACCTTCTCTTCAATACACTTACCTCCATTTGCTGGATGAATCTCATATTTCACTGTTCTACATTATTTTCCAAACAACTGCATTACTTAAGCGCATGTTATTCAGACTCTTAGCAGAAAACAGTAAACTTAAACAGCAACCTTGATGACACATTAGCTTTCTATGCTAGGTCTGAAACTTTACTATATGTAATGCATATATTTGTAGAAATTATGACACTTAAAGGTTGTTTCTTCAAGTACTACCAAAACAGTTATGTAGAGGATATGAATCACACTTATTCCATTTCTGAAACTGTTCCCATTGCAGGTTAATGAAACAATCCTAGCAGCTAAAGCACAGGACACTGCTCAGAGCTTAACTTGCCTCTGAGGGGAGAGGCAGCTGTACCTACCTAGATACCAAGCCAAGAGCCTTGCAACCCTGCCCCTAAATATTCCTTCACCAACTAGTGTGGTCACCTCTCAGACTCCTTTTCTCCAAGCTAAACAACCCCAGCTCCCTCAGCCATTTCTCATAAGACTCGTGCTCCTTACCCTTCACCAGCTCTTTTGCCCTTTTCTACATATGTTTCAGTGCTGAATATTTTTTTTAATAGTGAAGGGACAAAACTGAACAGAGGATTTGAGGTGTGGCTTCACCAGCATAACATCACAACAATCTCCATGGGGTTCAAGTTATAGAGGCCTTAAGAGTCATCAAGCTCCAGTGACAGGACCTTGCACCTTGTGCAAGGGAAGCAAATCTCATACAAGCAGGAGGCATCGGATTCTATGTAGTTCAGACTATGTATTACGTCCTGGTAGCATTGAAAATAGCAGTTACAGTGTTACAGTGTTACAATAGTTACAGTGTTAGATGCTTTTACGTGCCCCACATTATGTCCTTTGCCTATTTAAGGGCTTGTAGACATATAAAACACATACCTTCAAGGTTTAAAGAATTCTTGTAGTCCTAAAAACATCATCCTTCTTTCTAATAGAACAAGTCTGGACATAAGAAAAGTTCAACTTGTCTTCCTTTAACATGGGTGCCTACTGACTTCAGGGAATAATTTTCCTTCATACCTCTGAAATGTCTATCTATAAAAAAAATGTAAGGACTACATCAACACAACTTTTTCTAATAACTTAGCCTCAGACTCAGCTCCTCCCTGTCCCTTGTAAACATTTCAGATATTTCTAACCTAATAAACCACATTTTTCCAGTTTCCAAGCTTCAATGTTAGTGACAGATACGTACAATAAAAAAGCCCAAAACCCCAAGTTAATTATCTCCAATGTCTTATCAGAGCTGCACATGAGTTCTGTCAGTTGTCATGTCACCGGGGATAAAAATAAAAGCACAGCATTGCAAATTTTCCATCTCAACTGCCACATTCTTAAATCAACCAAACCCTCCACAACTGCTTAAAATTTGCACAGTATTAAATGACGAATAAAAGAATTGCCATTAGAGTTCTCTGCATATGAATTCTGGTCTTATGCTTTCTGGCTCAAGTTATCCTTCTTAGCTACAGCTGTATGCCTCTGTTAGCATCGATGGGGATTACACAGATGAAACAAAGACCAAATTTGGCTAATGATGCTACTCTGCTGGCAGAACAGAGTAGACTATCACAGAGACTGACTAATCTTCAAATAACTTTACAATTACTAAATTTATTCCTTTTCTAAACCATGATGAGAAGATTTGACAAGCCCATTTTTTCAATGAATTAGTTTAAAAATAATCTGACAAAACACATTGCAGAAAGAGAACAAACCAGGAACTTGACACAAGATGTCTCAATAGAACACATTGAGGGTGTTTTAAGACAAACTTTGTTCATAACTGCTATTTCACAAAAAAAACTATAAGTAAGCTAATTTTTTGTTGCTCAACTAAGATATTTGATCCTGCATTTCCAGAACTCATGTTGAATAGACTGACCTCATCTGCAGGCTTCCTTAGTTCAGAAATCCACCTCCCTCTGAACTACTCAGCAGCTCACCCAGCTGCGTTGAATGTCTTCCTCTCACACACACCGTGGAAGTTGACCAGTAGCCCCTATTTCTTCAACCAGTTAGTACTAAGCATATCTGAATGTTAAACCACTTGAGAGATGAGACAGTGACATAACATAGTTTACCTGGATGATAACAAACAAATGTCGAATTCTCTTCAGGTGTACCTTCAGAAGGGAGAAAAGTGAGCATTCTTACCCTAAAATTGCCTGAAAATCATTAGTTTCCAGAGAGATGAATGCTGACCCTTAGCTGCCTTCAGGCAAAGGAAGAATTGAACCTGAGTCTACACATGCTCTCATTGCTATGTTAACGTTCGAGAGAAAAATGCTTAGAAAAAAAAAATGCAAAAGACTGCCACTGCATCTCCTTTAGATGAAAAATATTGAAATACAGTTCCAGGGCCACCACTGAGGAGAGGTGACTACATCTCCCCTCAGCTTGGCTTTTCACGAAGCATGCTGTGAAAGGAATCATATGTTGAGCAGCACTGAGTAGCATTTTTTCCACCTACTTCCATGCAGGTATTGTCTTTAAGTTATTCAGGTTGCAAGTAAGCATACTATGAAGACATTTAATCCTCAGGGCCAAACAGGTTTCTGGATCACTTTGCACTTGCCTAAGTACTAAGTGTTGAAAAGTCCAGCACTTCCAACATTCAGATATCCTTTCAGATCTAGCCTTAAGTCAAACAAGTCAAAGCACGAGCTCACAAATTCCAAAGGTGGATTCCATTGAATTGTCATCATAGAAACATAGATATCTATGGCATTAACAAAGCCAAGACACCATCCTAGGGTTCTAAGCTGGCTAAAACCCCAAAACAGGTTTTAAAGCTGACTTTTGTGTCACAAAGTCCTAAGACAAGCCTAACTTGAGAAATAATTAAAATACTCTATTCGGTGTCCCTATTTATCTCCTGAGATTTTGTGGGCATTAAAAGAAGACCATAAGCAAATCCCATTTTCTTGACATAGTAACTATTCTACAGAGAAGCCCATGTGCTCTCTACATTATTCCAGGGGGATTAACAAGGTTGGTATTACAGAAACTAACGTATCCTTCTATTGTAGGTTACCGCAGCAAATTTTATAGATTGGATGCAGAATAAAATAAGGAAAGAAAGAAAGAAACAATCTAGACAGAAGTTTCAAGGAACTTTGAGATTTGACATACCTAAAAAAATACAGTCAGAAGTGGGGACAGGGTGGGGGTGGGGGCAAGACCCAGAAAGACAGACCCACTACTTTTTCCATTAAAGCATCATTTTGCAACACACTCCCTTTTCTTAGCAGTTATGAACACATTTTTTTCAAGGCATGTTTTTAAACCATTAGTAGATTTCCAACAACAATCTAAAAATACTATGCCCAAAATCAGGGAACTTCACAGAAAGAAATTCTTTCTGAATATTGCACTGAATCATCTTTACTTTTTCATTGACAAATTTCATGCTGTTACTAGGTGTTAATCACAACTTCATCAGTATGCAGAGTGCTTTCTATTGTGTGGATGTTCATTACAGGTAATTTGGCAGCTGTTCTAATGTGTTAGCTGTTTCAGCAATGTAGAATATGTAATGACAGCTTTACTTTCTGAATTTTTATTTACCCACTAATCGCTTTCTCCCTACAAATGTTGATTTCAGGTGAAAGCAAGTCATGGTGCCCTGGTATTAATGGAAAAGAGGAGAAGCATGATATGTTTTACAGGTAAATGGGGTGTTCTGTGCCATCTGACCAAAAGTCAGTCTTGAGGGATGAAACAAAGGGATTGCAAGTCACAGGCCCTGGAAACCAGAACCCTGTAGTCCATGCAATGTTTACTGTATGAGACAAACCCACAAGACACCTGAAAAGAGAAACAATACATACACAAAACATACACATCTCCTCCATGCATGAGTGACAGTAAATATTTTTAGTGAATTTTATTTAAAACTCATTAAACCACATGCTAACTACCATTATTTTATTAAGACGTACCCCTTAAATAATTATTATTTCTAATATATTCTTATGTTTTGTCCTCCCTTTCAAACTGGAAGATTTTAGGTTTGCACTTTTCATCCTATTTGCTTATGAAGTGCCAAATAAGTTGCTGGCATTTAACTACATCAGGATGAAAACACTGTGCAAGACTGCTAGCAAGCATCAGCTCAAAACTACATTTTTTTTAAGACCCCATAAATCTGGTTTTACTGAGTTCAAAAACAGTTATACCATTAGATTAATGCTACTTGATCTTATTTTTAAACCTGTAAGAGCTGATACTTCTGTAAGCTGTTATTAGGTTAACTGTCAATTTCTTTTACCCACAGCGAAGACTCCAAGTAATCAGTGGTTCAAACTTCTTCCTCAGCCACTACTTTGAAATATCACTTGCAGAGATGAGAAAAGAGTTTGGGATCAACTCCTTCTACACCTTAGCCTCCTGACAGATTTTCTTCAGATGATTTTGCCCAGAGTTTGGTTATAGACATTATTGCTAGGGTACTTCATGGTGTTCATCAGTGTTCAAAAACATATTTTGAAAACAGTGGGGAGAATGAAGATTTGAGAGGTTGCTTGGAGCACAAAAGAGAACATGAAAGAAGGTATAAAGGTTGATGCTGGAAACAAGTCAAAAGAAACTGCCTGACAGATGGCATCCCAGAAAGGACAGACTCTCGTTATAGCAAGATTGTGTCAGTACAGATGGTGACTGACAGCACTGATTACAAAACTCAGAACCCATTGAAGGCAACAGGAGCTTTACTCCAGTAATGGGGACTATAGCAATGAAGTCTATTTTTTGGGAAATCTTATTGTTTTGCTATGAAATACGCTACAAGAACTTTCATAATTCTTAAATTAAAGCTCTAACACCTGATCAAGAGTATAATTGACTGGATCATATTACAACTTCTATATAAAAGCTAGGTCTACATAGCAGGCATATATTTAAGGAAAAGAGAAATTAAACAGATTTCTACATCATCATGTAAAACTGCAGTGCAGGAGCAGGCTTTAGCAAATAACTATGCAATGGTTCAGGAAGATCCAGATTTATGCAAAGCATTTCTCATCATCCTGCATGAAATTCTTGGCTCTAACCCAGACATATGGATTTGATGGATGGACAAGTGGATAAGGAACTGGATAGATAGATGCACTCAAAGAGTTGCGGTCGACAGTTCAATGTTCAAGCAGAGACTGGCCATGAGCAGCATTCTTCAGGGGTCAGTATCAGGACAGGTGCCATTTAACATCTTTGTAGGCAACATGGACAGTGGGACTGAGTGCACCTTCAGCAAGCTTGTCACCACCAGCAACCTGTGTAGTGCAGCTGACATGCTGGAAAGAAGGGATGCCATCCAGAGGGACCTTGATAGCAATCCCAAGAGAAATCTGGAGTCACCATCCCTGGAGGTATTAAAGACATGTAGATGTGGTACTTAGGAACATTGTTTAATGATGGACTTGGCAGTTCTGGGTTAATGGTTGGATTCCATGATCTTAGTCTTTTCCAACCTATATTATTACATGATTCTTTAAAAATACCTTTTCCATCTTAGATGTACTGCTTTTTGAATTATGCTATTTTTTTGAATTATGCTATTCACATTAAAAAAATAAATTTAAAAAAACCCCAGCTTTTTCTTTTCTTCTTCTTCCCACCCCACCCTCCCCCCCAGTTCCTGTCAGCAAACTATTAAGTGCTGTTCTGGTAAGCACCTGGCAAATCCCTGAGGAGCACAGCCTGTAGAATCCTAATGAATAAGGTTTCCTGTAAGGAACCTCTACTGAGGCAGAGAGGAGAAAAGATATTTTCTTTAAGCCTAGATGGTTAGGATACACTTTCCTGTGGTAAATTTTATTCATGTTGAAATAAAAAAATACAGGCTTGATATCAAAAATAGTTCAATACCAGGAAAATGTGAACTATTTGGAAATCGCAAACCATCACCTTCATATCTATATGTACTCAAGAGTTCAGATTATAGGGCAGTGAATGTACAGCTCTGAAGATATTCCAAACAGTAATTTGAGTATTTTAAGGTCATAATCTCCTCTTTATATGCAATGTATCAACTTTAGAAAACATTTTCCTTCAACAGTAAAAAAACCCCAAACCCTACATTGAAAACCACAACCCCTCCAAGCTGTTTCACATATATTGAACAATACCATGACCTGACTGAAGATGTTCCTTATGATGTTTTACTATATTCAACATGTTCATGTTCAACATTTTATCCTGAGGAGGAAAAAGTTAACCTTAAGACACAGAAAAAGTTACACAAAAATTAAAAGCATGCTAACTACACAGAAGACTAGAATTCTACTACTAGGACCTAAAAGAAGATGGAGAGTAATAGGATCAGTGCCCCTGTAAGTACCAATTAAAGTTTAGAATCTTGAAACTGTGTCTTTAGTCTCCCTCAAATATTAACTCATACACGAAGATGTGCATTTGTAATAGGAACAGGCATGTTGTTACAGTTATACTTAATCTAGGATGCATGCTTCCTTTGTGTACCACCCCTCAAATTCATTGTGGGGCAGCAACATTGAACCTGTCGGGCAATATTAGTCTTTCTGGGGTAACAGAACAGTGTCTGCCATCAAGAAACTCATTCAAAATCATCTCCTGTTCCATAACTTGATTTCATATCAGCAGCTACTATGGATGACTTTAACTTACACATTATTAGTTTAAGAATGACTTTTATAAGTCATGCAAAAAGGTCTACCTAGATAAATATTTGTTTCTGACAGTGAACAACAGCAAATCCTACAGAAAGATATCACTACATGGCAACCAAACAACTTTATTTCCCTACAATACCCTTCCAGCCTCCAGCAACTGATGGTTCAAGGACATTGTAAACCAGAAGCACTGACTTTATCCCTAATGTATTTTTCCTCTATGAATGTACTCAATTGTTTCTAGAAGCCATGCAAGCTTTTAATATCCACAATCCCTGGTTCAGAAAGCTCCACAGCTTAATAACCTATTGTACACAGACCTGTACTTGCCATTTGTTTTGAAACTTGTACAGTATATAATTTGATGCTATTATGTCTAATGAAAGAGAGAGTCAATAAAGTGATACCTGCATATCTTTCCAGTGTTACTCTCTTCTAAGGTACTTCTATCATACTCTCAATCCTCTCATCAGTCACTCAACAATGAAGCCTTTACTTAATTCACTCGCCCTTAATAGGTATCTTTTCTACCCCACCTGTGATGATTATGATTGCACAAGAATTGCATACTGTATTTGAGAGTACACAATGAATTTACGCAGTAGTCATAATAACGTTATTCTCATTGAAATGAAAGCTAACATTTTCATAAAACTAATATAAGCATCAGAAGCTCCTTCCTGAGTAGCAATTACTGTGTCAAAAGTTATTGCTGCATATGTAAACCTAGGATTGTTTACATCCCCGTATACATTATTTTATAATTTATCCACATTTTTCTGCAGAGCGCTAGACAAAGACAGAAGACTATATGAAGAGATCCTGAACTACAGCTGCAAAAATCTACCTATATTCTACTCCAAATTTACCATTTCCTTATTTTCTCTCTATTCCATTACATAAACTCTGTCCATTACACTGAATTTTCCAAACAACAGCCATAGAACACATAGATCATGTGATTATGCCTCTGTTTCCAAGGCATGGAAATCTTAGTTTTCAAGCACCTGGGAAGTACCTCAGACTCAGAAGAAAATGGAATTAATCTTTCTGGTCTTGTTTTATATTTTGCTTTGTCTTACAAGTGGCTTGATGTTGAAGATCTCTGCTGATCTCATGAGCATCTCAGTCACTGCCAAATCAGTGTTCTCCTACATAAAGTAGAAGCTTTCATTTTAAAAACTGTTTTTAACCTTCTTTAGATAGTTAATAGACCTCTAAATTACTTGAAAACATTGGGGAAGTGCATATTCTGTTTATTTAAAGCAAATTCTACAAGTTATATATAGGTGTACTTTAAGGCCATGCCTGGAGTCAGTTTTCAACTCCTCTTTCAGAAGACCTTTTTAACAAAACACTAAGACTCAGCCTAAAGCTACTTGTAAAACTTAACAAGTTATTCCACCTTCTAAGCACTGCCAAACCTGTGAAGTCCAATGTCACTGAAGAATGGTCAATGCCAGTTTTACTGTCATAAGATTGTGTTACTAAATTTTGTTACACTGAACTGATTTTTGTTTTTTAAATTTGCAGTATCAGCTGCGTGCAATCTTAGACTCTAGTAGAACAACTACAGTGCAGTTTTCCACAGAAAAGCAGATTAGGTTAAAACATAGAGACATATTTGGGATATGAAAAAACATACCCCTGCATTTTCAAAAATATATAATAAGCCCTCATTCCAGCTCAATTCTAAAGAAGAACAGAGCAAGCAACACTTTAAAATTCCAAAAAGGAAAGGAATAATGCAATAATTAAGGATGTGAATTTTACATGAAAAACATATAAAAGCACTGCTTTTACAAATGAAGTTTTGAGAAATAACCTGTATCACAGAATTCTCCCACTCTGCACCACAAATAATAATATGCTGAACTACTCATACTACTTCCAACCTTCAGGCTGCAGAGAAAGGGAGAGTACAGATGTAGCAGCATCTGTAGCAGTCTGTGCAAACTTGGGATATAGAAGGGGCAATTGCACTGACACCTAACATAAGCAGAACCCACACGTCTTCCCTTCATATCAAAATGGCAACCCTGTATTCTCAGAGAACTTGCACAGAAAGGTGACTCTGTACATAACAGAAGAAACCAAGATTATAGAGTCTTCTCTCAAGAAACAGCCTTAGTTTGCTATGTAAAAATATAAAGCATGGTTCATTCACACATTTTCAATTCACTACAACATTAAAAGCCCACAGGTCATGTTTGTATGATGCAGTTAACATAAAACTAAGAGCTTACTGCAATCAAAATAAAATATTCCTTACTGGCATTACTTCAATAATTGACCTAGCCCAGGGTCATTTTAAAACAGTTTAAATGCATCATTAATCCAGGGTATTCCAAAGCAGCTTTACTAATATGCTATAATAAATTAGAACAGAAAAGCAAGGTTGCACTTAGCATGCATTTTAAAAAAAAAATAATATTATAACAAAATATGCCAAGCATGCAGATTAGAGCAACATGAAAGAGAGGCATGATAGCAACATGACTCAGAAGTTTAAAAAAGATATTTGATGAGATATATTTTCCTTATTAGTCTCCTGGGTGTACATTTTTCTGACTTTCATGTTTCCTTCCTGTCATTTCCATCATAGCATTGTAGCAGCTTCTCACTCTTCCCTATCAGTAAGAGAGAGCTGCCAGTCTTTCAAACAACCAGATCAGTTGAGATTAATCTGCAATAAGGAGAAGGATACTAAAAGGAAGAGAAGGCCAGTTGTTTATTTTAGATCACACAAGTCAGGAGAATGGCAGGTTAGCAAAGTGCATTGTAAAGACTGAAGCCTTAGGCAAGTGCTTTTGAACAAACGTGCATGGTCTCCTAAACAAAAAAATCTATGAGAGTCCACTGTCTGAAGAGTAGAAATGACTAACAGGAAAGATTGGATAGAAACAAGGGCATAAATGAAAGGAGCCAATATCATTATTTCCGATGTATTTCAAGACTTAGAAATAGAGAGGGGAAAAAACATTCAGTAGATTGTTGCAAGTTATCACTGTGCAAAAACTGAGCATAAAGTCAGCCCACATACAATCTGTGCTTAAAGAGGGACAAGACACAAAAAAAAAATTAAATAAAAATCCAAATTTTAAAAGAAAAACTCAACTTGAAAATGTCAAAGACACTGTAGATTGTATTGAATTTATACTCATTACCATATACTTCTCCATGTATTTGCATGGTATCTCTCACAAAATTGTCCCATTCCTCACATGCTTGTTGGCACATTACACTCAGAAAAATAAAGTCCCTCTCCCTGTAGGAAGCAAAGATGGATTCTTCACCTCCTCCTGCCCATAAACAAGCATATGCATCTGTGGGGATATGTGTGTATATATGTAAATAAAAGGAAAAACTCAAAGCCCCCACTAATACGTACCTCTGAAGAGTCTATTCTACTAACAATTTCTTTAAAAGTCATTGAAGAATTTCACTTCTCACTGAATTTTATTTTCAAGCTTAATCAGTAGGATTTTTACTCTTGTAAGTCACCTAAAAAACATTAATATGACACAAGAAAGTGGAAAGTTTTCCCAAGACCTATATCTTGGAAGAGGTTACAAAGTGCACAGGCAGAAAATATGTGTGTCCTGGCCTTGATCTCCCATGTTCATTTGTCATTCATGTTCATTCCAGATGCAGAAGCAGGTTGCTGCTTAGCATGATGCCATCTCAATTTCCTTGTTCCCAATATAAAATACAATTTTTCTTCATTGCTTCTGAAGGAGACATCTGTTGTAAGTCTAGAGCATTTGAAGAAAAACGTCTCTCACATGTTCATATTGAAGTTGCATCAAAGAACACACCTTAATCGTGACTGCCCTACTGTTATGCTTGGGGTCAGAACATGCACTTACAGCACTTGAAATTTCTGAGCAGTATTTTGCTGAGACACCACCTCAGTCTTATAGAAAGCAAGTTTCACATTAATACCAACATTAATTTTCATTGCTTCACCATTACTGGGAAGGAGGTCAAGGATGCCCTTACGCTGAAAAAGATTTAATCTGATGTGAAACACAGGTTAAATATACTGCAGGAATATTTTGCTGTGAGGCTTTCGCATGTCATTTTTTGAACATATTCTGCTCATTTTAAAACCAACTCCATGGGCTTTTTAGGCCCACGTATGTTGTGTCTTTAGTGATTCTGCAACTTCAGTGAAGAATTTGTATCATAAAAGTTCTGAACTTATATTTTTATACCTGTGTTATAATTGCAAAATTTGATCAGCAATTTGACTGTCACTTTAGTTTATATTGATCAATTTGGGAAACACAACATTCATTCAAGCCTATCATTCATTTTGTACCCATAACAAATGCAACTTAAAATGCAGTCATTTATCAGAGTCTGAGAAAAATAGAAATATATAGCTTGTAGGATGTCTTTAATGTGTCTTTTACATGCATTCTCCATGCTAATGTGAAACTACCTCTCAATAGAAAAAGGAATCTAAAAATTTCCATGATTCAATTCAATATAGTAATTTACCCAGCAACCAAGTGAGAGATCAAAAAATTAAAGAACCTGAAATGTGGGGGTGGGTTTTCCAAAAAACAGAAAAACAAAAAAAAAAAACAAAGAAGAAAAAGAAGCAGGAGATGAAGGTGTGCTGCTATGTTGAAAATAAAAGAGTTTTCCCACTGAAAGAACACAGTAGGCATTTACTCTCATATAAAAAAATATATATTTTTTAAAGTCAACTATTGCATTAAACTACGTATTACATTCTGTGCAAGATGGAGGATTCAGAACTGGAGTATCACTGGTGGTTAAGCAAAAGATTTGGTATGATTTACAGCCTCTTCTCAAGCTATGTAGCTCTGGCTCACGACTGTTTTATCTATGCAGCTTTGTCAGAGACTGGCAAAATTTTGCCAAGGGTGAACCTAATCTGTGCAGAAGATATTTCAATTGCCAAAATCTGCTGGAGTTAACTCTTGTGGGTGGAAATGTCTCAGACCTCCCCAGTACATGTGCACTGTTTGACCCTGCTTTCTTGGAACAACCACATAAAGTCTCAGTAGCATTACTCAAAAGTTACATTCCATCTGCAACTTTTAGTCCAGGGACTGGATGGTAACACAGAGAGACAAACTGATAGTAACAGAAAAATATTTTATCTAATGCAAAATTGGGAGATTTTAAACAGTGAGGCAAAATATACAAGATAAAAAAATTTATCTCACGGCAGTGAAGCTGTGAACATTGCAGGGCCTGTATTTCCCAGGCATTGGCTCTGAAGAGAGACACAAGGTGTCCTTCCTCTTCCCCAGCTTCATATATAAACAGAACTTGTAATAGGCTGCTGCTATAAAATGTTCTTACTTGTCCAAAACATTTGTTTACATTCTCCTAGTAATTTAGAGAAACCTATTTCAGAGAGCAAAAATAAGTAAACAAGCTAAAATTTTCTAAATAAATTCATCTGTTATTCTATTTTAAATACTAGTACGAAAAAATTATACTTCTTAAAGCAAATGAGCACCTTCAGTTAGTCTGATAAATCTACACTTATACACTTCAGTGAGCAATCCAATTTCTAAAGCACTCTGTATTAACACTGGTGTCCTGACAAAATTCTAGTTCAGATAATTAGTCTGCCTAGCTAAATCTCTTAGCAGTATCACACACTGTCATAAACTGCTGTGTAGCGAAGAAGTAAGCTGTTAAATTGCATTGCTTCTTAAGCACAGAATCAATGGTTTATGGCTGATTGATGAAACATTTAGGTTTACAGTCCAGATTTTCTAGACTACTATGTCCAGTTTGCACTGTAAATTTGGCATTAAAAAGAAACAAACAAAAAACAACACCTGGCAATGCATAGGAAACTGCACTGGACATGGTAGCTCTTAGATGGCACAAGCCTGACAGAAGTTTCATGGCACTGCACGTTTATGCTACTGCCAGATGGCACCAAGCTCCAAACTCCTTGTTGCTGCAGCTTTCACAGGGGTTACTGCTCTTATGGTTCTGAAGACAACATGCAAATATTCTTCAACTTCTTCAGGGAGAAGTCTGGCAGACAGGCTTAGTTGTGGAGGTGGTTTCAGGTGAACCAATGAACTATCTATAAAATACTGTTCTGTCCTGTAATCAGAGCCTTGGGTGAAAAATTCAGGCATGGGATGGTAACCAACAGCTGGAGGTGATGGAAGGGAAAGGGATGCTGTAGTTATCTGTTAAATCCACATGTGGCTAGATAAAAGCCTTGTATTCCAGCTAGTGACTGCTTCCTACAGGCAGAGGCCTTCAAAAAACAGGATTTGACCAGAAGAAAAGGATGATAGGAAATTCCTTAATTAGGACCCTCCAAGACATCATAAAACCACAGCATAACATTGTCCTTATGAAACATGACTTTGCACAGAAACACGACAGCTCTGACCCTGCAGAGTACAAGCATTCAGAAAAGAGTGGGATATTGCAACCTACATATTTCTATGTTAGCTGGACGTACACCTCATAACTTTTGTTCCTGCAATTGTCTTAGTATATTGTTCTTAGTTTGGTGATTAAACAGGTGACTTCAATCAAAATCAGGTCTCTCCCATGGTGTTTTTTCATAAAGAAGATGGAAAGGATTTCTCTGTCAAAGACACATATTGAGAAAAACTACCCAGACAAGCATATCATCCAGCAAAATTTTTCCAAATGTGACAACTGTCAAAATCAGCTTGAAACCCATGAATCACTGCAGAGCTTGACCTTAAAAACCAGTTTACATTGTGTGCTGATTGCAGATGGGATAGAATTAATTTTCTTCACAGTAGCTGGTATGGGGCTGTGTTTTGAAATTGTGCTGGAAACAGTGTTGATAACAGAGGGATGTTTTTCTTGTTGCTGAGCAGTGCTTACACAGGGTCGCCTTTTCTGCTTCTCGTACTGCCCTACCAGCAAGGAGGCTGGGGTTGCAAAGAAAAAAAGTTGGGAGGAGACACAACTAGGACAGCTGAAACCAACTGACCAGTAGGACATGCCATAGCATATGACATCAGACTCAGCAATAAAATCAAAGGAAGAAGGATGGAGGGACATTAGGAGTGATGACATTTTTCTTCCCAAATAACTGTTAGGAGTGATGGAGTCCAGCTTTCAGCAGATGGCTGAACACCTGCCTGCCCTGGGGAAGTGGTGAACTATTTCCCTGTTTCCCTTATATGAGCTGCTTTTTCTTTACCTATTACACTGTCTTTACCTCAATTCATGAGTTTTCTCATTTTTACCCTTCAGATCTCTCCTCTATCCCACCAACATGGGAGTAAGCAAACAGTGATGGTATGGTGTTCAGTTACCTGTTAGGTTTAAACCACAACACACTGGAATGCTCAGAAAGAAGTCGGTTCAGAAAGTTGCCATCCCTTCATAAAGTCTTTACACATTTTAAAGAAACATTTAAAAACTGGGACTGCTATTTCTTTCAGTCAGCATAGTTTGGTCTCTTGACCGTGAGGAACATTTACAATATATGTTGACTTTTTAGCTTGGGATTCCTGAGTTGCATTGTATTTACTTGTTGATCTCTGAGCTAATTTTTTTTTTCAAACTTATTTAAAAGAGCCAATCATGTCTATCCATCAAAAAAGTTACTATACGCTCAGTTTTGCTGAAGTCAATTGCTACAAATGTGTGCATCAGCATATTGGTAGACAAACACCATAAGTTACCTGTCTAAGCATTAAAAATACAAGAAAAGCTGAATTGTTCTTTCTTCTATACATGAACAGACACCTGCCTACACACACACTTGCATTTCCACTGAACGGTGGAGTTGCACCGTTCAGTGCAGTCTGGCTCCTGACCAAGATGCACCTACAGTACCACCACAATTCTCCAGAGCCACACACAAGAGATAAATTCCCTGCACACGGAGATTAAGGAAGTTCAAGAATAAACTGAGGATCATGCCCCAGTTAAGGGACAAGACAAAGCTTGGGTATGCCCCCCTAATCAGTGAGCAATCTTGCACTCCACTGCAGTCCCCCTTATTGCAGTGGTCTTTCTACAAGTCCAAGTATTGGCATGCACAGAGATTTCTTGACCCTGCATTTTGATTTAGACTAATCTAAAATGACTATACAATAATATTGGCTGAAATGCATTATAAATGCTGGGTTAAATTAAAAAAAAACACATATCAAATATAGAAACCAGTTCATTTTATCCTGCAAGATATACTCTGTTTAGTAACATTCCTGAAAATTGATAGGTATTAAATTAACCACAGGAGGGCTCCCTCTGGTATACTGAATACAACAGAATCATACTGTTTATTGCCAAAAATAATATTGCATCTTAAAAGTAACAAAGATTTTAGACCTCAAATTATATTTTCCTCAGTAGGTACCAATATACACAAGGGAACAAAGTTATACATGAACAGTTTAGATAAAGAAGTGAATTACAGAAGTGTTAACTGTATTACTTAAACACTTAAAAGGATTGCCAATGCACTGCATTTTAAGACACTAATTCTGTTTTGTCGTGCCATATATAGGGGCTCTTGTAACCGATATACCAGCACAGCAATGAACAGGGCTGTAGAATAAAGGAGGATTGAACACACCAGGTCCCAGCTGCTGCTCTGGGGAGAGAAATGAGGACTTGCTTGGAACAGCACATGCATAGAAACTGAGCAGAGAAAGCAAGGCTTCATATTATCAGTATTTTTTATGGTTTGACAGGTACTCTCCCAAAATAGTACAAATGAATGCCAGCAACAGTCAAGCAGCTACTTTTGCGGACTTGAGACCGTTTGTCATCCTATACTTTATTTACTCCTCCTCTAAAGAGAAACAAAACTCTCTCACTTCATAAGTTTGCAGTGAAAGTAAAGGTGAGACAGAGGAACTAAATACATAAGTAACTGACAGTGTCCTGACAGTGTAATAAGAGAAAATAGGTGAGTATTTGTGTCCTAACCAAACCATAATGTGTAAAAGATATTGCAGCTACTGAAATCAGCTACAAGAGATATACCGCTAAGGGGTGGGGAGCAGGAGGAGGAGGTTTCATTCTCAAGATACAGCTTTTTATGCAGCTCCAGAAATAGAATTCAGCAAACCAAGCTTCACTGGAATCAATAGTAAGTTAACAGAGTTAACTGTCCTGGAAAATTTATGATTGCCAGAATCTGTGTGCTAAACAATAGGAAACATTGCACTTTGGGATAAATTTAAATTTTTACCTCTTTCACAGACTTCAGAAATTAATGGCTATTTGCAAGACAGATTTCAGGCTGAAACCACTTCCTTGATCCAGAAGACTAAGTCAGTACTTTCACAGCCACCAGATTTGTAAGGTCAGTTTTGTGCCTGTTTGCCAGCTACAACACAAGGCCACAGGATTTGCAAGGACTAAATTCTCCTTATCCTAAGAAGTTCATTTAAATCCATACCTCACGTATCCCTTGAGAAAGAGGCAATTTGGGGTTAACCAGACAGAAATAAAGACTTCACAGGACAACAGAAAGAGAGTGTGACTCTATCCCATGTAACAATGCTTTCTCCTTGCAGCCCAGCTGTATTTTGCTCTTTGTTCTGGACACTATGCATGCACCAAAATAAAAAGGGCCAAAACCATTCCGAATTTCTCTGGTAGAAGTGCCTCGATTAGAAGGTTAAAGCGGCACGTCTCATTGCACCAACTTGTAAGTGAAATGAAACCAGAAATCTACCTTCCTTCCTTTACACATCATAAAGCATTTCAGTAATACACCTATGAGTAAGTATTACAAAGCATCTGTGACTAAGAGATGCTGCTGTTCAATCCAATTTTAAGTGAGGAGACTTGACACTGGGCAGCAGGGAGATGACAAATCATTGAAAAAAGTATGAAATGAAGTTGAAATATATTAGGGGTTACTTCACTAGACTGCCCTTCTTTCAGTCAACTACACTGGCATCCCATATAAACAGAAGAAACATATCTCACAATGCTTTTCACCAAATACCTACATACAGACTCTAGAAAGCTGCAGCAAGAAATTTGGTTCTTTTACACAAAGTTATGTTTCATATACTGTAAGTGTATAAACAGACAAGGATAAAGCCCTACTGTAGTTAAACAAAGTAGCACTAACTTTAAATAGAATGAAATAACTAGGTTTGGGCACAGATTACATCCTACTGGTTGTACTACATTGTTGCTTTTCATCCACAGAAAACAAAACTGAAATGAAGTTTTACTAGCATAACTTAGTATCTAAAAGCTTGACCTTGGAATTTTATCAAAAGATTAGACAGGATTCTTACATCATACGCATAATATCTCAGTGACAAAACAAAAACAAACAAACACACCCTCCCCAAAGTTAAACTACCTGTAAAACCTGTAATCAAAGCTCAAGGGCACCATAATGTGCTAAGGAATCTACAAAACTTTTTTAAAAGAACAATAAAAATACCCTATTTGACTTCCCTTAATCTCACAGTATAGCAAGGAAGACTGACTTAAAAAGAATTAAATCAGAACTGCTTTTTTTTCCCTCATGTGTGTCACTTTACTGCCAAACTACTTTCTATGAAGATATTGTTGTACCATGTAGTTCAGAAGGTTCATATATGCACTTTTACCATTGATGCTCCACTTTAAATACTGTGAGAAACCAAAACTAAATTGCAATTATCAAAATAAAAAGATCAAGCCTATCAAGAGAAAAACCTACGATAGCCTAAAGAAAGTTTCTATGAAACAAAGATTCATAAAGATTAATGTTTATAGAATTAAAGCAATCAAAATCATTAATGTTGTCTGAATCACAGTTGTCAATACTGCTTTCTCATCTTTTAATTTTTCCTACAGAAGAGCTTCTCTGCTGAGAAACAGAATTTGCACAGAGACAAAGAATACTCTTATGTAACTTATTGTAGCACTATTTTCATGCATAAAAAAGTCAACTTATTTTGTCACATTAGAATTTCTAGATAGCATTAAAGAACACAAGTACCTCTTCCAGGCACTGGAAATGACACAGTCCCCAGGGGACACTGTTCTACCATTGAGCGAAGCAGACTATTTTTGCATTGTGGACTGCTTTTAAGCAGTTTCTCTGCTTACTGTTGTCAGAATCTCAGTGTTTCCTCCTTCAGCCTGCTATCCTTTCCTTGCTGTGCCAAGTAGCTGAGGTGGTGGGAGAGGCTGACAGAGCCCTCATTCACAGGGCAGTTTGAGGATGTCTGTTTTAGCAATGAATTGGAAAGCTTAACACATAATTAGTCAAAACATCTCTTCAAAACATCTCACTATCTCCTCAAAAACACCTGATGATCAATAACACTAATTTAATCGCTCTCAAAACAAGAAGGTACATTTATAAACATTATTTTCAATATCAGAATAACACTAAGACACACATTTTACCCATCAGGCAAAACCACTTGAGCCTGTAACCAAATTATTGAAGCCATAGACAGGTCTACCTTTCTTTCACGATCAGGACACACCATAGCAGTCCAACCATATATCACTATCACATGCTGACTCTACATATCTATGTAACCTCACACAATCACAGAATATATAAGAAAAGTCTGCTGCAGTTGCAGTAGGACTGACCTCTAAACTTGTGTTAAGTCACACTAAGTATCAAGTAACTGAACACCTCGAGGGCAAACAATGTCTGTGCTGAGTCTTACTAACTTAATAGTGAAAAAGGAAGTTACATTTCTACTATGATACTATTTCACTATTTCTAATGCAGTATTTTCTAGTATGACCTCATTTTTAGTGCAGTCGCAAAGTAGTCTTGCCATTTCCTTTATATTTAAGGGAGTTGAACTTAAACTTGTATTTCAACCCTTGTTCCTTCTAAGTATTTTGGGTTATAATGCACACATCAAAAGACACAAGTAACCTAATTGCATTACTTGCCTGTACTTCAACCTGCTTTCCCCACTGGGAAAAACACTTTCTCCACATAGCCAACATGATTTCAATCCTTACCATGATAGCAGAATAACATTAAAGTCAGTTGTAATGTTCGAAGTTACATTGCCCATTTTTGTTGTTTTCCCATTAAACAGTCACATTACTGCTCAATTAGTATTCAGGTTGGGAGAAAAGGGAAGGGCATAAAAAAAAAAAAAAACAAACAAAAAAGAAAACAGAGAGAAAAGGAAGCTAGCAAAAAGACCTTTTCAGAAAACTTAGGATTTTAAATTTTCTGGAATCTCATTAGTAAGTCTCACTAAGCCTTCACGTATGCTCAGCTGCTTATTTACAAGGATGGATTTTCTTCCATCACTTTATCCAGAACCATTTTCTTTTTTTTTTTAAACAATTAAAAAAGTTATCTCCCTTTGAGTACTAACCAGTCATGCTCTACTTAGAGCGCAGTCTTGAACACTAGCAATATCATCTGATGTCAAGGCATGTTGTGTTTTAAAGAGCCATGCAACATGGAAATCATTATTGGCATTGGAAACAGCAGACTGCAGTGTACGCCTTGCAAACTAATGACAGTTAGTTACAATTGTGTATAATTTTCTTTCACCAGAAATTACTTCCAACTAAATTCTAGCACCTGACACCTACTGCATTTTAAAACCCATGGAAAGATAAAATAAGCTTCAAATTAAGAAGCTATCCCTAACTTCCTCCTCTAGCAATATTCAGGGTATTGCATTAACCAAAGTTACGGTATTTTGGAGGACTAACTTCTGTAATGGATAGCTATATTAACAAAGAATCAAATATGCTATTGTTTAGTTGAAGGCATTGCCTTAAATACATTTAGTATGTGGAAAGTGCATTACATACATGGGTGATGACCCTTGAAATGAAGACTACTAATACAATAAAATGATAAATGATGCCATCTAATACACTCTAACATATAGGCTATGGAAGTGGTAAACAAGCTAAAAGATCAAACAATCCCATAACTTCTTACTAATGATCTATGAAATATTCATGTTAAATTTAAATTACACTGACAATTATAGTGTAGGGGCATAGCACTGTTGAACAGAACAAACATAAGCTTTGGTAAATTACAGGCAGGGTTATAAAGAACTGCATTACAACAACTCCTTAAAACTAAACTTCACCTAATGCAGGTCACACAGTGATTTATGAGCCATACATAAACCCAGCAAGTTGAAGAATAACTCAAGAAAAAAACAGCTTATGTCAACGGCTGTTATTAATAATAGTGATTGAAGAAACTGTAAACTGAAAATATTTGGGAGTTCGTTGTGACATCAGTCTGACAAGCAGTTACACACAGCGTAGGTGTATCAGGTCACAATAGTAATATTCCGAAGAGAAAAATACTGCCAGTCACTTTTGTCGAGTTTTCAACAGAAGAGGAAACAAAAAATCTCGGCGGTACGACACCTAGATGGATCCGGAGCAATTTCAGCAGACCTACAACCACATACCAGTTCGAGAAGTATTGCAGACGGTCAGACAAACAAAAGTTGCAGTAAAACCTCCACTTCTCGTAATGAAAATCAGAGCCCAGCATCACCCTCGGCTCACCAACGAAGCGTACAAAATCCCATGCCCTCCTAATTTCAGAAGCAGCCTCTGTGACTGCTCACCCTTGCCCTACCCGGGGAAGCCCAGCCCGGCGGGCTCAGATGTTCGCTCACAACTTTCCCTCCGGGGCGCGGCGGCAGGACAAGCGCACGTGCTGCCGCTCCCCGCACCGCCCCGCACCGCGGGTCCCGGACCGCCCCAGCCCGGAGGGGACGAGGGCAGCGCTGCGGGGCACGGCGGGGCAGCGCACGGCTCTCGGGCGGCTTCGCACCTACCTGCGGCTCGGCGGGCTCGGGCGGCTTCACCAGGTGCTTCTCCTTGTAGAGAGACCAGAGGCCGATGTCGGGCAGGAAAATCAGAGCCGCGGTGAAGAGCAGCGTCATTTGCAGAAACCTCTTCTGTTTCCTCTTCATGGCCAAAGGCGGGCTGCTCTGCTGGCGGTGGTGGCGGTGTCAGCTCCCCCAGCACCGCGGGACCAGGTCCTTCCCTCCCCGCTGTCTCTCCGAGGGGCCCGGCACCGCGGAGAAACTTCGTCCGCCTCACGCCTGCCCGCGCCGTGCCCGGGCGGGGCCGCCCCCCGCGGTGGCGGTGGCGGGGCCGAGGCTG
>JAWWMO010000138.1:35956976-35998543 GCA_035047845.1 Dendrocincla fuliginosa | reverse complement strand
TGCTGCTGATGCTGATGCTCGGTCTGCCGCCGGTTCTGCCGCCGCGCACCGGGAACGGGGCTTGCAATTCCCGTTCCGGTCCGTCCTCCTCGGCGCTACGTGAAACGCGGGGGGAACCGCGCGGAGAGCCCGCGGGCGGCTCGCTGCCCGGGGGCCCGGCCCTTTGCGCCAGGCAGTGCTGGGACGCTCACCTGCCGGGCGCTCCTCCCGCAGCGCCGCCTCTCCCGAGCCCGCCCGGCCGCAACCCGAGCAGCGCCAGCCTCCCCGGGACCGCGGGGGCTGAGGTCACCCTCCACTTCGGTAGCAGCACCGAGGGAAGGAGATGTTCAAAGCAATGCCCCTCCACTTGTCAACTTGTACTCTTTGCAATCGGACCCGTTTGGGCATCTGGTCTGAGTTCAGCTAGCTGCTCGTTCTGACCACGCAGTGCAATTTTCGTCTCAAACTAACTCCCCTCAGCAAAACAGGAGGACTCTCAAGTTAAGCTTACCAGTGTCCTTTCAGCTTTGTCATATCAAACAGTGGGAAAGCGTGTGCCAGACTTGGAACGTTAACGTGTCCAGAATGAATATTGAAAAATAAAGGTATACCTAACTTCCTTTTTTTTTTTTTCCTGCCTTGCATATAGAAAGCTATCATTTCAGCGACAGTCCATGTTTCTATTGGTGGCTAAAACATTCCTGAGTGTCTAGGTCTTAATCCTGCACTAAGAGTCTTCTTTCGGTAACCAAAATGCATGTCTGCAAATGGTGAGAAGTAGTCCTGTCCTTTTCCATGTGTGAGATCGGTCTTGACCATCCACAGAACTGTCTTGTGCAGAAAGCATTTTCTACATATGCATAAAACAGTAAAAGAGGCAGTTAAAGGTTATTTTTAGGAGAGTAGCTGGAGATAAAGGAAAGCTTGTGGGAGGGACAGGAAAACTGAACGATGAAGGTGGGATGAGAGCATAATGCATTTTATATAAAAGTAGGACTGGAAGGGACCTTGCAAGGTCAGCTCTTCCGAGGCTCTGCCCCAAGGCACAATCAGCTACATCTGTGTCATTTTTGACAAGTGTTTGTCTAACCCATTCTGAAGTCCTCCAGCGATAGCACCACTCCAGCCTCCTCAGGCAATCTGTTCTGACTTGCCGTTGCAGACTGTTCCTTAATGTTTAACGTGAACCTTCTTTTCTGTAATTTCAGAGTATTTCTTTAGCCACCAAAGGGACAGCAAGCAGAGTATTCCTCTCAGTCTTTACACAGTTAAAGCTGACTTCCAAACACTGTTCCATAGGCACTCCAGGACATCTCAAGAGTTGATGTCTCTTCCTGCTTTCATCAGGACTGTCTTCAGCTGATTTGTATCTTATTTGAAGTGCAATGTCCAAAGCTGGAGCTAATAAGCTACTTTGGACCTTGTAAGTGTTCACAAGAAAAGAAGAATTGTGCATCTGTAGCAGTCTGTACTTTCTTTCCGTGCTTCCATGTGGAATGCAAGCTTTGGTTTTAAAAGCAATAAGCTGTTAACAAATGACCATTGCATGATTTTGAATTTAAGTCTGTTTTCCCCTGTCATGTACTAATGTAATAAATTTGTTCAATTCTGCAATCCAGACTGTTAGCAAGAACTTCAGTGTGTTCAGATGCAGGACAGATCCTTGCAGAATTCTGTGAAATGTATGTTCCCACACTTGACATTTCACCATTCATACTTTACTCTCTCTAGTTTCAAGACAATTTTGCACTCACCCTGATAATTGCAATACCTAAGTAAACTAATCGTGCTTAGAGGAGTGTTGTGCAAGGCTTTGTTCTATTGTCTTAGTGACAAAGGATGTACTTCACTGTTTCCTTTTCACTCCTGCCAAATTATAAGGATGTCATAGAAGATTACCAAAAATGCTATGCAAGCATTTACACTTTTCAATTGTTGTAGCTAACCAAGGAGGTATTCAGTTCAACTGAATTTTAAAAATGTGGGATTTTAATCAAGACCTGAATCTGCTCAAAGACAAGAAGTACTCAGAAAACCAAGGGGCATTTATCTTGTCAGAAATTCCACTTTTTTAGCTTATCATCCAGAGTAAGGAAATTTACCAAGCATATAGAAGATTTTGATTCAGCTGTCTTTTTGTCTGGAGACATTCAACCCTGATGTTCTTCCACTCAGTGCAAAAAGCATAATAGCTAAAACTATCCTATGTATAGAAATGATTGCTATGAGATCATATAGTAATTGTATAGAAAAGTAGGACTACTGGCAGGAAATATTTAGGAGATGTTGCATCTAGAATTCCACAGCATGCCAGTTAAGGATCTCGGGAGGTTGAAGTGAATGCAGACATTGGCTCTCAGAAGATGAATTTCAGTTTAATGTCCTGAATCCTGAGAAAAATTTTATTGTAGGACTGTAGTCCACAACAGACAAATCCAGGTCTGCTTTGTAAAGAATTAAAGGCATATTTTTCAGCAAATAATTCTTTCACACAATCTTAAGCCACCTAGCCCTATTAAGCACTGCTGAATTTTAATAAGCTAAGCTAGTTTAAAGGAAGGTAAAAGAAAGTATCACTATTATGTGAGTTAAAACCTGGAAATACACAACAAGACATGGCAATAACTTATGCTTGGCCTAGAAGAACTTGCAGTGAAGGGGCAGAATATACAGTTTTTGCAGTTTGGGAGCATGTTCAAGCCTCCAAGTACTTGATGTTTGAAATCTCAAGCCATAAATGATAAAGAATGAAAGAGGTGCATCCTGAAACCATGCACACGTTGGCACCATAATTTAGTGTCTTGGGAACATATTTGCGTTTCTAATCTTACGTGTCCTCCTAAGCCAAAAGTTCCACCAAGGTTCCTGATATGACTTAGCACATAAAATAAGAGTGTAAAAAACACTAGCAGGGATAAAAACTAGTGAGCAAGATGACTATGAGAAGCTGTTCAGACATGCATTTCAGATCTAGAAGGTGAACTCTGGCGGCCTGTGAGGTAAATTTTTTGAAAGCACAGATTTATGTATAGAATTTTTCAAAAGGGACTCCAGCTCATGGCTAATCAATATTCTTCATGCAGGAAAGCCACTATTCAATGTATCTATTGCAGCAGCCAAACTCTGCACTCACATGAAAGAAAAGTACCCACCTTCACATTCACTGTTAGAAACAGCAGAGATTGATGTGCTGTAAGCAGAGAATGAATCTAGTAAAATGATGATTAACCATCTGTAATATTGCCATATAAAAGAGTGAATAAAGGTAATGAAATGGGAGTTTGCTTTGATTACAGTATTTACCTCCAGGTAACTCATGGTGTAAAATGGCCTGGTCTGTTCCCACAGTTTTTTTCGCTCTGCTTAGTGGGAGACATGTAGTGTTGCAAACCACTGTCAAGGAAAGCAAGATGAGAAAAGGGACCTGTTCTTTTACTAGTACAACCCTGATCTGAAACAGTTGCAAACAGTTGGTGATTCTGGTATATAGGGGACTGACATGCTGGTTTTCATCCTTGGACCTCCAAGGGTGCCTCAGAGAACCTCGTATCCTCTCTCTGTATCACTTGCCTTAAGACCACCAAAATATCAAGGGAAAGGCATGACACTGGTAGCACACTAGAAATAGAAATGGAAATTCAATGTGATACAAAAGTATTCTTTTACAAAAGCTCAAAATCCAAGATCCTCCAAACTCCCACGGGAAACATTTATTTTCAATGTTTTCTGCAGAGTGAAGTTTCAATGTATTCACCTCCAAAAACTGAAATGCTTATTTTTATGCAGACTCTGGATATAAATAACAATATATGTAACAGGGTTTGTTTTTTTATTCTTGAGTTTCTGTTCCTAAGTCATTTGGGCCTTTCCTGTCTCCAGTTTTGTCATCAAGTTTCAAAATTGTCATCTCATATTTGTACTGCTGCTAACTGTGGAATCATTTTTTATAAATCTCATTTGTTGGGTTTTTCTTGGAGGCAAACTCTTGTTCTCAAGGTTATCTGAGAATTTCAACAGAAACAGAAAGCTAGGAGCCCTCTTGTGCATACAGGAAATAAAGAAATTCATTTCCCAGAGAGAAGCTCAGGGGAAGTTCCCTTTATTAAGATTTTTGGATTCTGACTTGTGTTTTTTAAGTGGCTAAGTTTGGCAATATTGCATGGAGCGGAAAATTTACTTGAGAAGTATACTACAAACATTTATTAAAATTGAAGCATTTGTAAATCTGAAGACCTTTTTAGCTAGTGGAAATTTTCTAGTCATAGTATACTTAAAGGTTCATTACCTTAAATAAAAAGGGCAATAGCAATGAAAAGAACTAAATTGTATGAAAATATTAGAGAAGTTGTGTGTCCCTTCCCCCATCCCTACCTCCTTACCCCAAATCTTTGTAATTCAGAAAATAATATCATTTCTCTTCCAGAATTATAAAGTTTGGTTTAAATTCTGAAGAAAAACTCCATTAAAAGTCAAATAGAACTTAAATGAGTAATGCTAACACCATGAATTATTTCCACTTTCAGATCTTTATTCTGTTTGACTAGCTGGATGATGGATGATTGCTTCTTCATTGTTGCTGTGCCACTATAAACTAAAGAAAGCAAACAAAAATGCTGATGGATCAGTCTTTTTGCCAGTTACCTCACAAGCTGCAGATTCACTACTGCACAAAAGAAATCACTGAAATGTAAGGGTAATCAGGAAAGTTTATTTTGAGAGAGAAAATCAGTACAATGTCAAATATTT
The DNA here is from genome assembly GCA_035047845.1 of Dendrocincla fuliginosa. NCBI lineage: Eukaryota > Metazoa > Chordata > Aves > Passeriformes > Dendrocolaptidae > Dendrocincla > Dendrocincla fuliginosa. The sequence goes on along the minus strand of JAWWMO010000138.1, from coordinate 35,993,818 downwards.
CTAAATAGCTCAGTAATCATAAAACACTGATGTCAGGAAAAATAGTTGCTCATTCTTCCTTTCACAAAAATCCACAGTAATTTGGACCTAAATATGGTGCAGGAACATGGCATTTGCAGAAAGTTGGATGAAAAAAGTTATCTTCTTTTAGATCATCTTTTTCAACATCAGAACAAACTCAACTCTGTGATAGCTAGGAAAAGCGCTTTGCTTTCTTTGAAGATCAACCTTTCTTTTCAGTCTTCTCCCTGTCCCATTTCAGCAACCTTGCTATACGCTTTCCAAGTATCTAATATGGCCTCACATCAACATCACTGTTTTCACATTTGAAAGACTCCTTCATCTGATAATACATAGGGCCTTCACACTGTCATCACAAAATCTGATCCAGGTTGGATCTAAAATAATGTATTACTGGAAATAAAACAGCACATTCTGCAAAGCTTCTTTAACAAGGTTGAAAGTCTCATCTCACCAAATTTGTAAAATAATGCATCAAAAGGTAGCAGATGTCACCTTCAGTTCCAACTTTTCACTAGAAGCATCACCCACAAACTTCAGAGACGTCTATACTGATAAATAGGGGAGGAAAATGGTCTAGAGGGAGCTTCATATTGCTTAGTTGCTCATTTGCCTTCTGGGGTTTTTGGGACGATCCTCGGCTGGACTATGCCTGGGTCCAGCACTGGCAGTCATTTATTTCCATTAACAGTATGAAAGGATGAATGGATGAGTTAGCACCAGGCTGTTCATATCTCTGACATCCCCATATCATCCTCCCAGTCTGCAGAGCACCACATGCTCCAAACCTTTATCATGCCTTCCTGCCATTCCCTATGGTACATTACACATCTTTGAGGTCTGAAAAAGCCCCTTTCGTGGCTTGCACAGAGACTTCATGTCACCTCAAACACTGTAATGGCCTGCATCTTTTCTCTACTGTTCTGTCAGAGCTCAAGATGTCAGCTTGAAAAGTGAACACACTAAAATGTTGGTTTGCTACTTAGAGTTCAAAATACATGCAGTATTTCCCTAACTCACCAACGGTTGACAATTTCTGTGAATTATACCTAGGACAATGAATGCTATCTATATAAATCCTTTCTTCATTTGTAGATGAAGAAACTGTCAAAGAGAATTTAAATGAAGATCATAATGCTGACAGCTCCAGTTCCATTAGTGCAAATTTCTAGTATACATGTATATAAAAACATGAAGCAAATAAGAAGCAGCACATTTTTAGTGCATTGAATTCTGTCGTGTACTGTAAAAAGGCATAATAGATGCCAAAGAAGGCAAGATAATGGTCTATTCTGGCTGCAACCCAGCAATTACATAACCTGTGTTCTAATAACTACATAGTGCTCCATCATTAAGGAGAAAATTTTATTTTATTTAAAATTATAATCACTAAATCAAATGACTTCTTATGAACTGTGTGAATGTATGATTTGAAATATTAATTCCACCATATTTGAGTAAGAAAATAAGTGATGAAAAAAACAAGGCTCAAGATAAATAGTATGTATTAGTATTTTTTGTAAGGGATGTAAGTTTTTTCTGCTTTTTTTATAATTAACATTTTTGACACTTTACATGCAAATATTGTAGAGCAGAGATAAGCCAAAGTAGAACATAAAGGACTACAATGCCACTCAGAAAAAGTGTTTATCAGTATCTTTATAAACAATAGCTACTGTCAGGCTGATCTAGTCTTGCTAACTAGATATTTAGTTTTTCCTGTGGAAGACGTTTTTTATATTTCAAAATAGCCATCATAAGAACTGGATGATTTTGTCAGCTATTGTAATTCAGACATCACAAGCTGTTTTTTCAGTCTCAGGCTTCATTCAGGTTCATAGGATATTCTACGGTAGTAGCATTCAGAATACATTAAAGGATCAAACATAAGAAGTACAGACTTCACCAAATATTATGAAGGAAATAAAGACAAAACTACCTAAACAGTCTCTTCAATAGCTTATATAAAATTTTTGACTAAAGTCTTCCAATTCAATGAGGCTCATAATAGTGCAAAGATGAGAAAATAAAGTATTAATGGCTATCAGATGTAAAAAAAAATAAAAATGTTACAATGTCTCTAATTAGTCCTAAATTTAAAGAATCCAAGGGAGGAGTTAATATTTTTAATTTCCTTTTTCTTTAGGGGGAGGGGGCTTGTGCTCACTGAATAAAAGACTAGATAACACCTATCAAGAAACTGAGAGCAGAGAAAATTTTTACAAATATATGGATGTCTCCATGAGCACATCCTTATCCCTTTTATGAATATTTGAGTCGCCAATTTCTGGTGTTAAAATATCTACAAGTTCATTGTCTCGAAATACCCAGCTTACTGTGTGTTTCTAACTGTGATTTTGACTCCAAATAATAAGAAGCAGCACCAGGTGCTAGAACTGCAGTACCTTAACTTGAGAGCTGGTAGCGCTTAGACAACACTAAAATGTATGTGGGGAAAGCCATTAACATCCTCTGTTGCTGTAATGTGAATCAATAAGTCCTGTCCTTTCACTACAGAGTTAGAGCTCTTGAACACATGTATCTGGCTTGAAGTTTTTCCTAAAAGTGAGAACAAGAAGAGCTTCATTTTAGCTGCAGCAGACAGGAGTAAACGAGAGGTGAGTCAGGCTACAGGTAATAAACCAGTACTTGGTGTGGCTTGGCAAACTAATTTTTTTCTAAAGCTAACATTCTGAAAGGGAAATGTTGTTCCACGGTAATGTTCAATCTTAACAAATATAATTTAGAAATTTCCTCACCTCATTATACAGAGGAAACATTTTTTTATAATTAGGATGCTGAGGGCCCTCCATACCTTGGGGGGCTAATTTTAGTCACTTAATACAATATCAAAACGATCATTCCATGGTCAAGGACAAAAAATAGAGCCAAATGGATTCTCAAAAAACATTCATCCTGAAGTTAGTGATAAATTTAAGAATAACTAATGTTAAGAGCTCTTTTTTGAAGTGATTAATGAAGTCTGTGAGATAGCAAATCCCCAGATCTCTAAAACTTTCCAGGTACCTGCACCTGCAATTTTATACATACTAGAGGAGAGAGAAAAAAGTAGGAAGAAGCTTCCTGCTATAATTATAGATTCTACTATATGGCTATAGTTTCTACAATGAAAAAAAATCTGAATTTGAGTTGATGCAGAGGCAAAACATAACCACAGTAAAGAAACTTTTAAAATTGGAAACAGCAAAAACTTTTAGACCTTTTTAAACAAAACTCAAAGAAAGTATTCCATTTTGATATATATGAGGGCTTTTGCTTAGTCCAAAATTAATTTTCTTTTTCAGTTCTTCCTTTCAGCCATCAGCCTCCTTCTCCTACCCACCTCTGTTGCGCCACACACATGCTTAGTTGAAGTTTTTCACTCACGTCTTTCCCATGCTTTAAATGACCTTGCATTGATGACATTGGCACCTCATGAATGTAGATGTGTGATATTGGAGCTAAATAACTCTGATTCATGTTTCTGACATGAAGAGCATATAATAAGTATATGAAAATATATTATACTAAGCACTTTGCAAGACAAAGAGTCACTACAGTTTGAACACCTCAGCAATAGGTAGGAATTTTGAAATTTCTTCTAAAAACTTCAAGCTCATCTTCTTAAGGTTTCACACTTGAGTTAAATGCTTTCCAGTCCTTGGGAAACCACAAAAACAGCTTGCATTAGTGGTATTACACTTACATGTTTCAAGCTTTTTAAGACCATTTGGTATCTAAGGGTAAGACTGAAGACAGTATCAGCCTTTGTACATAGGAGCTAATATGACAAATCAGGTTGCTTCACAATGAAATGCCTCTTTTTAGATGATGTTTATGTATAAGAACAAGTTAAATTGTCATCTCTTCTTTCTCTCAGGTCTCATACTATGGCATTCTGCTAGCAGAAAACTTCCTTGCCAATAGAGCAGGCCCCATCTATCATTCAGTCCTCTTGTTTCTCAGCAGAGTTAAAAAGCCTGACAGTTTCCATGAATAACAATGGCACATACCCTTATATCTTGGACACATACACTTATGTCTTGCAGAGAGGCACAAATTTTATTGATGAAAAAGGAGGAAAAACCCTTCAGTGTTTAGAGTTTTCTGAGCACTGCTTATGTCTGGTTTTAAGTGAAGATGGAACTGCCACTGTGTGTGAGACGATGATTCTGCTTATAGCTGTTACCATGTAATTCTGGCCTAGGCCACTGTGACTAAGGACCCGTTTTCACACAAGTCTATTTTTTAACCAACACCCAATGCTTTCACAAGAAAGATTCTTATGTATCTGAGTTCCAACAACTTTTTATAAACATATTGACCATGTTCATGCATCTGCATTTAAAAAGCTACTTAAGCACAGTTGTTTGAGCATATTCTTGGAAAATATTCAAAAATCATAGCAGAGAGGCAGGTTTTGGAGGAGTTGTTCACAGGCAGCATGTAGAAAATGCTTTTACTGCTATGAGAGCTTTCCATGGTAGGTTTAACAAACATAATTGTATACATATAGTTATAGAAGTACATCTATACTACCTAATTTTCAGAAAAGCTTCACCTACCTCTTTGGCAATAGGTTTATTTTGTCAGTGCAGCAGACAATGGGAAAAAAGTTCCAAGAAAGGAAAGTACCTCACCCTTACTTAGCTTACCTAGATTTTGTGATTAATAATGCAGCACTACGTCAGTAATTGGTCAGCCTGGTGTCAGTCAAAATTTTATTCCTAGCACAAGCTAATTCAAATTTCAATCTGAAAATTTCCTCTGGTCTCTTGAGATTCTGGAAAACTAGAACTAAATGTTTTTATGAAAGAAAAGGGAAGCCATCTGCATATAGACCTGTATTTAGAAGTACTTTTTATTATTGGCATGAGTGATTTGGTATTTTGTTTTTCCTTCAGCTCAATTCTTGAACTTCTGACTGTATACAATCAAGTTGACTGAGAAATATACTTAGGTCCTCAGGGGGTATGCACTATTTCAAATTATAATTTAGATATACATTCCATTTTTTTTTTAAATAAATCTATCTTCACTTTGTAAAATTCAGCTCTTGTAGAGGCTGGTCAAGCATCAGTCTTTAGGAAAAATGCTGCTGAATATTATGTTAAATCTTGGCACAAAAAGAGGTATATGCAAATGACATTTTGAGAGTCATAATCAATAAAGGAGCAGTTTAGAATGTTATATAGGGAAAGATAGAATACCTTGAGGGCTAGAATGATAAAAGTGAAACTGACTTTAGTATAGTGTGGAACAAGATCACATATAAAATGTTTGGAAAAAAAAGTCATGAAAATTGGGAATGAAATTTTGGCTAGTAGACTAAAATTTCAACAAATATTAGAGGAAAACAACTTAATTTTTTTAAAGGGATCTTTTTAACTTTACGATTAGGAAAATATATTGTGGCTATTGCAGCAGCAGAGACCTCACTTAATAGATTACTTAATAGTCCCTTCCAGCCTAAGGGGTTTGGCTGATTTGTTGGATCTGTTTGACCGATGCTACTCCTATCTCTGTCTGAAACTCTCAAAATTCTGTATTGCCTTTCTACTCAAGAGCCAAGAGAGTTGTCTTACCTAGTTTTCCAGCTGTTTACTTCTTTTGAGGATTAGTGTTTAAAGACTGAATCCTTTTGAAAATGCTTGCTTTTCAAAGTGCTGATGGCTTAGTCACTTTGAGAAATCAGCTACTAAACAAAAAGAACAGAAGATGAACCAGACATAGCACAGAAAAGAAGTAAGGTTTCTGCTCAAGTAAAACCCTACTGAAACCAAGCTGGTGTAGGGTCAGAGTGCCTTTTTAGGGAAGCAATAAAGCTGCTTCTCAGATTGGATCACCCACTGTGTAATGAGTCACACAACCTACTATTTCTTATGCAGCTGATTCAGAACAAAGGTCCAAAATCAAAAGACAAAATAGGTCTTCAGATTTTGTTTCTTTGTTTGTTTATTTGTGAAGCAAGAAAGCTGTAACACAGCCTGAGTAGTTTTGCTAATTTCAGAAAATTACCTATCAGCCTCCCTTATAAAAAGGGTGGCTGAAGCAAGGTGGAAATAGAGTTTGCACACATTTATTTTATTAATATGGCATAGTCATATTGCTTAAAATTGAACTTCATAATGTGACTCATGCATGAGTTGCCAATATTTTGGAGTAGGAAAATCTGTTTCTAAATATGGTAACCCTGGTCAGGCTTGGCTAGTAATCCTTCTTTATTAGTTCACACCCATCAATCTGTATCAGACAGAAGGACTGATGAATCTTTCCAATATACACAAAGCACGTCCTAAAACTAATAACTGCCATTCCAGCTACCTTTGTCTAAAATACAGCGATCCTAACAATGTGAACTCTGCTATGTCCTTATTTGGTGGAGATAAGTAATATGTGACATGTCAGTATATGTAACCATTTGGTTGTATTTCAAATTGCGTAGAGGTTATTTTTTAAAGGTACTTTTCTTATGAGCATGAGAGGAGTTAGCCCCTTTGTGGAAGACAGAATTTAAAAGCTGAGGCTAATGTAAAATTGACACAGTATTAAACATCAAATAAATGGTATATAACAGCTTTCAAGATGGAAACAACAAAAAGCTTCATCAAAAAAGAGGAAAATTCTGCTGTTTTGTTATACATACTGCGGTGGTTCAGTAAGAAAGTTCATTTTTATGACTGAGAGAAGTTCATAAGCGTAGGAAAATGATGATGAAGTTAAAGAACTTCAGAAAGTTAAACAGTTGTTTGATGAATAGGAATGTATTAAAACAACTTCTTCAATGAGAATTTAAAGGATTTCTTTTTTGGTCATCTTTGTATTCCTAAATAAAGTCTCAAAATGTATTAACTTGCAAAGTTTACTTTTGATAGCTTAGCAATCTTTCTACTCTTTACAACTATTTCTCAATAAAATATCATGTTTTTAAAATGTCTTATGACTGTCTGAGGTTATATTATGAATAGATAGGGTAGAGATAGTAATAGAAAGACATTTAAGTTTAATATTCAAGTAGTATGATGAATGTCAACACTGCAGTTGCAGTTACAATTGGTAGCTCCATGGTGGAGCCAAAAGCATGAGCTTTACACTTACTGCTGAGAGAGAATCAGAAATATCATATAAGTGTGACAGCATCCAGCTTCCTACAGCATGACTTTGTTCCAGCATACCCCACAGAACAGTTATTTCTTAAACTAAGCTGCAACTGAAGTGTGTCAGGAAGTCTATTTCATTAACTGAAATAGCTAGTTGTTTTTAGAGTGCCAGTCATCAAGTTTCATTGCTGCTGAGTGTAGATTATATCATAAGTATACCACAGCAAGGGGGAAATTTCCATTTCAGAAAGGAAATCATAAAAACAAAGCCATTTCACAAAGATATCAGACTATAATCAAGTGTCCTGGGGACAATCAGCATCTTTGATTTTAGCTGAATACTTTCATACTGCTGATAAATTGTACCATTCACTGTAAAGCATCTTAATTGAGATGAAGTGTGTAAGTAATCTGTTTGCTAAAGAATCATTCCAAAATTAGTTCCATAAAGAAAAGAGTATCCTTTCTTATTCACAAGCATATTTTAAAATACAAATAGTCATATATGTCAGTCTTTAGTGAAGTCTTAATCTCGTTTTCAAAGCAGAAAGCTCTGTTCTTTGAAATTATTAATTTTTAAGTATTATAAACTTTAATGTTCAGATACACATTAAAATAATATAAGCAAAAATAATGATGTAAAATAAAAATAATTCTATTTTATTTTATACTAGCTATGTACAGTTCTTTCATTTAAAAAAAGGCATCAAAACTGACATCATGAGTGAAGCTTGAAGCTACTTCCCATGTCTAGTCAGGATAGATAACTCTTAGAAGGAGAATGGGTCCCTCCTGTTGCATTTCTTCTTGTCACATTGGGGAAACCCAAAAGAAAAATCACTATCAGTTTACTACACTGTTTGTGAATTTGTGCAGAGTTCATATGTCAAGTTATTATTCTGGATGAACCACTGTGTGTCACAGACAGTCAACGTTATTTGTTGAAGACATAGGATGATTTTCTCCTAAATCAATTAAAAGCTATACATTTGTGAGAGAGGGCTTCTTGTTGCATGAGGCTGTACAGTTCTATGGCTTTGTGAACCTTCACTTGGAAAATTTCCAAAAATTTTATCAGAACTCACTTATGTCTGATAACAGTGGGTTAATTCTTGTTCTGAAGCAAGCAAAGAGCACCCTGAGTTGAGAAGTCCAGTCTTCAGTTCCTTGTTACAGCTGGAGAAGATTCCTTTGACAGTGGCCAAGTTTTGCCTGGCTAATGTAAACAATTAACAGCATCCTCTCAGGTTTCTTAGACAGTGTTGTCACTCATAATTAACACTCTAGGAATGACATTTATTCCTCATTTAATAGTGGTAATAGGGAGTCACTTCTGCAACTTTCTGGAGATAGAATTTTCAGGGCTGTGCCCTTTAAGGATACTTATAAAAGCAGATGAGCTACGAAAATGGGTTAAGTGTTCATTTGTATGTATGACAGTCATTCAGTATACTAGCAATTAGGGAGAATATCAAATTTTAGGTTGCATATGCAACTGGCATGCACATCCTGTACTCATTTTGGAAAGGGTACTTCCTATTCAGTAGTAGATACAGAATGCTAACAGGGTACATTTTTATACATAGCTGTTGGTCTATCATACTTGATCCATCTCCATTCATTTAAGTCATTCATTTAAACGTAAGGGAACACTAGCTATTGAAATATACATTGCGAGTTCAGAGTGAATTTCCATTTGTCTTAGTGTTAGAGGTTAAGTAAGCTCTGAAGTATTATCAATCCTAAGAAGTACTGTTTGAACTAAAATATACCTTTCTAATTTATAAGCTCTTCAGTTAAGAGATGTATCTACTTAAATAGTATTTCAGAGATGAGAGACAAACGTCTGGAAGCATTTCTACAGCTACAGGTGAGAGTGAAGGCTCTTGGTAGTAAGTACAAGATACTGTGCCAATTGTCTGGAGCAAAAGTAAAAATGCAACAATAAATCACATGTAATTATAAAATTGTATGATGCCTCTAATGACATAATTTGCCATCAGTGACCTACTTCAATAGAAGAAGATTTCAGAATACTGAAAGTTTTATTGCAGCACAGATTGTTATTGTTAGTACTACTGACATACGACTATTTGCACAGCTGGTTTAAAGTGGAAGATCTGCTTTTGCAAAATAGCGTACCACATCCCCATAAGGAAGCAGGCTGCATTTCCATTGATTGTAATTATGAACTAATGATCTCAGAGACCAGCTGGACATCAAGGAGGCTGTTGCATTAGCGACAGGGAGATAAGGGTGCTGAGATGACGACTGTCATGCAAACACCTACTTAGCATATTGCCAAGAAGTTCAGCTGAGCTGACAAGGAATATAAAACTGCTTATATAACCACTGCCAGTTGTTTTGCTAAGGAAAAAAATTGTTATGACTCATGTGAAAAGCAAAGGTGTTACCTGAAATCTGAGGGAACAAGTCAGATTAGTGCAATGTTAAAAATTTATTGATATGCTGCTAACCAAGATGAAGAAGGTGGTTTAAAAAAAAAAAAAAGAAAGAAAAAAGAAAAGAGGGAGTAACTCTACATGAAAAATCTGTAGCTAAGTCAAGTACTGACAATGCAGAACTGTAACACACATGAATTGCTGAAGACATAGGTCTTTAAAAAACATATTTAGGAAACTGTGGTTGTTAAGAAAGATCATACAAATATTTGAAATAGTAATTTAGAAAAATGTTACCACAATAAGGTAGTCCCTAACTGTTTTTCCAACATGCATAAAGAAAATTTGGATGGATTTGGGGCAATATGGTTTTATTAAAGCATGTAAAATACAAAACAGGATAATTATAGCAATGCTAAACAAAGAAAATAACTATCAAGCTCAAAATAAGTTTCTTTTAACTGCAATTTTATTTTAATTTGGAGATCATTATGTCGACTAAAGATTAATAATAACAGATGTGGATATTGTTTTGGACCCTACAGACCAATAGCAATAAAGCAGCTGTCCAATTATTTCTCCACAAGAAAAAAGAATATAGTCCTAGACACTAAGAATTGTGCTAGTACATAGATTTCCAAAGGAGTGATTTCCCCCAAAATAAAGGTCATCATAAATCAAACAGGTGAGAAAACAATATTTAAAGAGAAAGATGTCAAAAGAAATTTGGAAACTCTTTTAAAATAGGATGGCTGCTAGAGTGCAAGTATCGTGCTGCAACAATTCTGTTAACCAAATGAGAATGACATCAAAAAACATGTCCTTTCATGGTTGAACACAATGTGAGCACAATATCTTCCAGTATAAGAAAACAGCAACAAGGAAATAGAAAATGAATCAATACTTGCAGGATATATATGATAAAGGAAGCCAAAGAAATTGTGAAAAATGTATGGTAGAATGGGCTTAACTAATTTTAGTAAGAAGATTTAAAAGTTAACAGGTCAAATGTGGTGGTGAGTGATTAGGTGCATGTTCTGATGGACATAGCAAACTAATTCCTTACAGTGAGAGACCTTGCAGCTGCTGAGTTTTTTCTGCTCTGCCCCCACCAGTAGTGCTGGTAATTCAAGTAGTGCCTAAGTATCTTCACAGGGAGAAAACGCTGCATGTCACTTAAAAAAAGACAAGATTAAGACACAGGTACCTAAAGTCTAAAATCACAAGAACTCATATGAGAAAATGCATGCAATTTAAACAATTAGTGGGATTAAGCCTTGTTATGCTATATTAATACAATGGGTGGACCCACCTGCTTTTTTTTTCTGGAAGACCTACATTATCCAGGAATACTTTTTGGATTCAGTACAGGGTATCTTGACAAAAGAAAAGTACCAGTCACTACAGAGGTCAGGCTAAATGGTCCAATAATATCTGCCTTTGGTGAAACTTTGAATAATATCATTGTGATAGCCTCTTTTCATGTCATACTTATTAGAGGAGATAAATCCTTTACTGTATGCCCTGGATCTCCTTCCTGTTGTTAATCACTTCATAATTTCCCTTAGAGAATATATTGACTAAATTGCCTCAGTCTCAAAGTATTCCTTTCCATCTTTATATCTCTGTGAAGCATCTGTAGCTTTTTTCTGTGCTGAGAAAATAAAATAAATTTACTTATTTTAATATTTTACTGCCCCAGACATTCTTCAGTTTTCTCAAATCTGAAATAGCAGATAGATTCTTTGGAGAGAAACTCCAAATTTGCAGAAGGCTTTTAAAACCTTTCCTTCATAGTAACTTGGAAACTGCTTCCCAGAAATTTTCAGTTCCTTCCAATTCTTTTTCTTTCTAATTAAGATATAATAACTCTTCAGAAAAAGTTACCTATATGAAAAATAAATTAATAGAAAAAGGAAATTTCCTTTATTTTAAATACCTTGCTAGACTAAGTGCCTCAGCAACCTTTCTAGTTTGACCAACTGGAATGAAAAAGAAAAAAAAGGATTATTTTCATGCAGTTTTATCTATGCTGTTCAATACAGAAAAAGGCAGAACACCAAATAACAATAGTAAAATCAAATCACAGCCCGTGTCTAAAACAGGACATTTTTATCTGGAAGGCCATGTTACAGCTGATAATATTGAAATTAAATTAATGGACAATTCTTGGTAAGAAAGCCTAAGGCAGAAATTATATACTTTGCTGATAATCTGGTGTGAAGCTGGAACAACCAGTCCCAATTTAAGAAGGCCATGATGATGAGGGAGTCTAATGGATCACCTGCATTAATATACTTTGAACTTCAAAGCACATGCTTTGATGCTCTTCACCAATGTGGGAGCTGTACTAAGAATTTATATGTGGTTAATCGAGGTAGAAAAGAAACTAAAGGGGAAATTACAACAGTAAAAGTAAACTCTTTCTTGTTAGAAATTTACTATAATACATTTATGTGTAAAGACCAATATCCAGAGTTGATGGGACTCAGGATCTCTGACCACTAGGGATCCTCCCAGGAAAGATCACATCACATCAAAGTGTATCCAAAATGACTCTTTCTAGTGCCAGAGTGGTGAAAAAGCTGTGGTGTCAGTCTTACTGGCATTCCCTTTGTCAGTAAAACAGAGGACTAACCTATAAAATTATGTAAAGCATATACAAATGTATGTTAGTTACTACTTTATGCAATATATAAAATTTCTTTCTATCTAGTGCTTCAAGGCACAAAACATTTGTTTGATTTTTCTTTGGACCTCATTCAAATTTAAACTCTCCTTCAGGGCTATAAGATGAGCTGCCCAGAAGAAGCTCAATGGAGCTTAAAATATACCAGGTGCTGACTGGATTCACTGCCTTGCCAGTAGCTGTAGTATGAAGCAAACTTGCCTTTATTGGCTCCTTAGGCAGTGAATCTGCCCTACTTTTTCAACACAGCCCCAGGCATGCTGCTGATCATTTAGATTTAAGCTTATTGGAAGTTCTAAATGCCTCTGACTGCAGCTACCTGTAGGTTTTCAAAAGATGCAACTGGCAAGTCGACTCAGAAATCTGCCTCAAACTTAATCTCAATAAATTACATTTAATCTGCCTACTGTTTGATACAAAAGTTCTTCTTTGTTAAAAACACATCCAGTAACTTTGAAGCACAGTGTGGATGAATGATTGATGAGTATCAGCAGTTTCTTGAAAAAATATTGGTTTCCTGTACATAACAAAGCATAAACATTTAGAATATATTACTATTTTATATGATCTTAGAAAATAAGGTACTACAACTTTAGCATTCCAGCAAAGAAATTTAGTCCCTGGTTGGTAAGTATTTCTCTCAAAGTATTTTGGGTTTTGTCTTTTCTCAAAGTACTCTAGAGATAGGAAATTACATTTCTTTGTGAATCAGACAGATAAAATAGATACTGTAAAATGCATCCATTTACTCTACTTTCATTTTACATACATGGAACTTTAAAATTTATGTAGAAAGTCATATTTTCAAAGGGCTGTTCCTGTTTGCTCTACATATATATAGTTAAAACTTCCCTAAAATTACCTTAAACATGATTGTATTTACCCTCAGCGGGAAACTGAACAAATTCGAACATTCCCAGCAACTAAGTTTTTAAACATACCTACCCATTTACCTAGAATAATAATCCAAAGGATGACCAACATAAATAGTTTCAATTTAAAAACTGCAGACCTGACCTAAATTGCTTTGTAATTTGCTGCTAAAAGTGTTGATTTCAGAAATATTCGGTGTAGATGTGTACAGCATAATATATGATGATACACGTATGTAAATTTCAGAATTGATAGGATTATTCCTAAGAGTATGCTTTAATTATAATTAAATATAATAAAAATTCTTCCAGAGCATTGAGAAGCAATGCAAGCAAAAGTAAGATACCACACCAGCAAAATAAGAGATCAAATTGGTCCAATACTGAAGGATTCTTGCAGAGTCCAGTCTAACATTTAGAAAAGTCTTTACTATTTAGAAGTCACTGGCTCAACAAATTTTGATCAAGTTTGAACTTCTTTACTACTTTACTTTTACTGGTGGAATTTATATTCCTTTAATTCTGTGACTTTATGTGCCATTGCACGGCTGGGCCTAAGGTAGCATCTGAAACATAAAACCGGTAAAGACCAGATAGGCTTCAGAAGCAAGCTTTGTCCATCTTACTGACAGGGGTCATTTCCATTAATATCATATCTTAATAACTATGTCCTTGGACTGGCACAGAGCCCTGCATATTAGCTTTTCTCATGAACCCTAGGATTGAAAGTTGTTTACAAAAAGGATAAAAGCACGACACATAGTTATAAAAAGTCATACTGCATGTACTAAGATTGATCTTTTACTTCAGTACACATACTTTTAAAACATCCCTATTCCTTCAAGTTGAAGGAGAGGAAGAATTATGTCTTGAAACCAAAATTCACAGTTAAGCTATTTCTCAAATATTACTAGAATAGCTCCCTCTGGTGAGTAATGATTATCAAAAAGAATATATTAAAAAATAGATACCATCAACTCTCACTGTTCTGCTTTTTTGTTGCAATGACCATGGTAAATAGAAATACATATGTCTGAAAAATCCTGCTGATTCACAGCTATTTGGCCCTAAAATAATACTCACCACCTTATAGGCACTAGGACTCAGTCAAAGTCACTAGCTGGTCCAAGCATATGTCAATCCCCACATCTACAAATTGCACCACATTTTATGATTCACTTAATACATATTTGCTTGCAAATAAAAATGCAGTTTCCCCATTCGATTCAACCTAACAAAGGAAGTTATTGAAATCCAGACTTTTATAAACTAAAGCTCAGTACATTAAACCGGTGCATTTCACAGTATAAGGAGGTAAAGAGAATCTACACTGTCAGTTCTTAAGAGATATCTAGTTACGCTGTAGTAATTTAGTTCCTTTGTTTATCTAAGCTTACTCTAAGAGTCCTCAGTGTGATCTTTACTGCTGTAGTAGTCTATATTGTACAAAACTTCTAAATGATGACAGCTTACCTTCTATTCCTCTTTCTTGCTCAGAAACAGCACAAATGGCTGAGAACAGGAAACACTTTTCTCCTTCATCTCTTACCTAGCTCCTTCCCATGAGCATCTTCTTCACAGACTGACAATTTTCCTGCTGTGAATTCCAAGGTTTATAATTACTTTTGTTGTGCCAATTAATCTGTAAAAAAAAGTACACGCCATGAGTTGTTTGACCTTTCCAGGACCTCAAAATTATTTCTACATTAAGAATGAAAAAATATTCTGGTTAAGTATGTGAATACAACTTTCAGAAGAATGTAAAACAGAGAGATCTAATTTACATGAAGATTCTGAATGTTACTGCAACTAGATATAAAGTGTTATTAGAGCTTTTTTTAGTCTGTTGTTAACTGCTGCTGAGGAAGTGTCAGACTTGTTCCATTGTCACCTAGGGCAGCACTAAAAGGCACAGAAAACATAACTGAGAAAAAAATGGCTGAGAGTATTATGTATCCTTATCAATCATAAGGAGCATATTCCTTTATGAAATTGTGATCACCTGTTGTAGAGACATGAGAAAATCATCACCAATGAACTGAATGAACCCCAAAGAGTTGGAGGAGCACCAACAGAAAAAGACAGATCAGCACTAGGATGTGCAGTCACACCTTTTGTCAGACACCACACATGAAGAGGTGTTCTGTCTTACACAGGGGCGTCTCTACCCCCATAGATCTGCAAGTGGACTGGACATTTGGGCTAACTAGAGTATCCTCTTTCCCAGTCACTCACCTTGCTGATAGAGGTCTGCTAGTCTTGAAAGCAGTCACAGCGTGCAAGACCAAATGCCCAATCCTTTTGTACCCTTGTCATACATTGTCCTATGGCAACATGCAGATCCGCTCTATCCCTTTTGAGAAAACGATCCAGAGCACTGTGCAGAGTTTTCTAAAACAGGAAATGTCATAGTTTAGTAAAGTGGCAGAATGACTTTTTCTGTTTACCCCTCTTTTGGACTTTGTTTGGGATTTTTTGAACAACATACATTGAAATTCTGATTTCTTAGAAAGCATCTATTGTGATGTGGATAACTTTATCTGCCACAGTCCCATAATCTCATCCCTGAATAATAATAGTCAGCTCAGAACTCATATAAAGGTCAAATATTTTCCTTCTATTTCTTAATATTACCTACTATTATTTTCATCAGCCATTTTGTCACCCAGTCACAGTGACTTCACCATCCCTCTAAAATTACTTGTGGTTGGTCCTTTTCTTTACTAAGATCCTGTAATTTTGGCCTAACAGCAATTTGCTTTTATTCACATCCCTTTCCAGGGTATTCATGAATACAGTAATCATGACAGGTTCACACAGATATTCCGGTGAGACTTCAGTGTTGACCTCTTTCCACAAAAAGCCCACTATTTATTTCTGCCTAGTAAATAGATATTTTAATAACTAAGAACACAGGAATAGCACAAGGGTTTACAGCAGTTAAACACTTTCTATGGCAAGAAAATATCACCATATTTCTCAAGGCTTTCACACAATTATTAGTGAGTTATACTTTTAAGTGTTACTAATAGCATGTATCTCTGTAGGCTGTACTTCTCTGTAGTTCATATCTTTTATATTTCAGAATAAAAAGCAATCCTAAAGAGCCTCCAAGGAAGACATTTGTGTTTTGCTTCCATGATTGTTAGAAATATATTAATCATGATTCACATTAGTTGTTTTTACTGACTGTGAGAAACAGTTAAGTGCAATTGGCTATTTGTCCAGAAAACACCTTCATGTTTAACTTGCATAAATAATCCAATCCAATTACTTCATCTGGTTCCTGCTGTGGGATGGAATGGCAAATGGGCTTATCAGGCATGTGATTAAAGATGCATATTTGGCTTTCAGGCCCGCAACAGGAACCAAATGAAGTAATTGGGATTATTAATGTAAATTAAGTATTACATTGTAGTGGCACTGCTAAGGTGAGTAAAGATTAATGAACTGTTTTTAAAACCAGGAGTGGAATAAGTTTAACAACTTAAGCTTTAGCTTAGCTTTATCAGGAAGAAAGTTTTTGAAAAGAAAGGGAAATAAACCAATGGATGATGCTGAGCACCAAAAGCAGAGATTTCTATGTGAAAATTGACACATTTGTTTTATTTTGTTTACAGAAGAGTGACAGAAATCACAGAGAAAAACAATGAGATGGTGGAGAATGAAAGATGAGTAAGAGCACAGCATGCCAATCCTAAGAGAAATGTTTTGTTCCATCTACCATTATAGCCAGAAGTCCTTCTTTTTCTGTATTTTTATATTTGTAGGGAATGTTGCTATTTCAAGACTTATTGAGAATCTTTGCCTTAGCTCTGACCCTGCAAAATAGGTCAGGGCATTTTGAATTCTCAAATCCTTCTGTATGTGAAAAACCTAGAATAGACCAATCTGTTCCAGTTTTAGTCTGTTTAATTTCTTCTACTGCAGTTAACTCTTGTTACAAGGTCTTGTAAAACTTGTACTGGGAAAACAATGGCAAAATATATTTGAGTATGGCCAGGTTCTTCGATCTGGAACCTAGATGTTAGAGCAATTATTTTACTAGACTATGAGATATCCATGTGAGAAATATTTCTCATTTCTCATAGTTGTGTGGTAAGGATGTTAAGCATTTAAACCTTCCTACTGTTTTCCAAATACTTTTCTCACTTGAACTCTGAAGCAATTTTTGAAAAAGGCAATGTAATGACTTGTTGATGCCATGACATTGATAGTACTGTTTAAATGGCAACTTTTGAGTCAAGAACTTCTATAATCAAGTATTTTCTATAGTATAGAAAATAGTATAGTATTTCTATTGATATCTTTAATATCAATACTTCCAACAATTGATGTTTTCAGACTACACATTTTCACCCATAAACAAGGAAAGAATGCTACTTTTGCTCTTACATGAAATTAATGGAATATTATTCATTTAAAACAGTTACTGATTTATTCTGCTTTGCAGCAAATCACTTGGGAATGTTTGCTGCTTTTAATTTTCCAGGGTTTTCTCCTCTATAAGCAAATTAGTAACCAAGTTTCTTGTTAGGCAGAATTATAATGAAACTGGAGTTCATGGGCAGTTAGGCAGAGCTGCCCTAAGCCTTTGTTTCTGTTGGGGTCTGCTGCTTTCTAACAAGATGCCATCATAGGACAGGAGTGCCTAAGGCTTCTGATATGACACAAGTGAGAATTATTGGGGCTACAAAGCTCACTGAGCATCCAAACACTGTGCTTTATGAGCATATTTGAATCTCAGCCATGTAGTTTTATTCTTTTGACTGTTTCTTGTTATGCAGCTGTACTAAAATATCAGCAATGCCAAAATCTTCCTTTGATATGGATCATAAAGCACCCATACTTGTCTTTCTGTATTATAACATTGTCAGCATTTCTGAAGACAAAACATGTTTTTTCTCTCTCACAATGATCCTATAAATTCTTTGCAATTCACTGTAAACACTTGAGTAGCCCTCAACGACTAAGACTGACTAGTATATACAGCAGCTTTAAGATCTATCACCAGCTTTACAAGAGACCATTTTTCTAAAGGGACCCATCCTGTTTACTTTCTTTGGAGGGGGAGGAATTATGGCATGCATACGTACATAGTAACATTGCCTGAGTGTGGCATCCAGAGTGTTCTGAGGTAGAACTACTTCAAATTGACAGAAAGGCCTCAAAGTAACCATTCCTCTTTGCAGAATTCTCACAGAAAGTTGTTTTGTGTTTGTGGGGTTTTTTTGGTTGGTTGGTTGGTTTTGGTTTTTCATATAAAGCACGCATTTAAGCTGTGTAGTAAATCAGAATGACATGATGCAATTTCCATTTCTTCCCTGTTCAATAGTGCCATGCTATTCTCCAGACTTCAACTAATCATTCTAGAATTGTAGGTCAAAAAGGAAGACCATTTTTTCTGAATAGCTACAGGAACATCTTTTTCTTGCAGTATTGAAGATCCGGACTACAAGGATAAGATGCTGAAGATCTTTCTTCACCTGAGACATTAGGAAAAATTCCCAGAGTGACTGCAACTGCAGAACTGCAGTCATTGAGACACAGCAGAAACCTTTAACATGACACAGTCTGTTTCCTTTTATGGATTATTGAAAGTAGTTTACAAATTATATGGATAGGCAATTCATAGCTAGTTCTTCAGTTTAGCATTGCATATGCAATGGCATTTGGATGAAGTGCCATGGGTATGTTTGCCAATTCAGGGAAGGAATACTAGAGTTTTGTATGTATCTAGTCTGTAGCAAATGCACAGGTTCATCAAAACAGAGACCTACCTTAGTAATTTGGAAAAATATTTCTTCCATTTATCTTAAGACCTTGTCACGTGAAATTACAAAATACACCTGAACCATGTGGCAACAGTCTAAATTAAAGTACAATTTTTAGCTCATATTTCTCCTCATAAAAGAAATTTGCTATCCTGCAGTTTGGGGGTAAAGGGGAGATTTTGGGTCTTGTGCAACCTAGTAACCAATAAGTTTTACAATATTTGCCATTATTCTCTATAGGTAACTCTGTTTCACTCTTACAGAACTCCACAGTTCCTCTGGGGGCTACCTCTAATTCTGCTCTTTAGTGAAATTTGCTTTTATCTGTAAACTTAGAATCATAGAAGATGCTGAGTTGGAAGGGACCTATGAGGATCATCGAGTCCAACTCTTGGCCCTGCAGAGAACATCCCAATAATCACATCAAGGTCCTTGAAAGGGCTGTCTTGATGTAAGCTAATGCAAGACTTTTCTTCTTCCCTGCTCAAACATTTTTCTTTTCAGTCCTTACCTGTGGATTACATTTTCCATGGACATTTTGAAATTAATATTTCTGAAGTAATTCTGGGATGCATTTTAATAGTACGTACAGTTCACTATATGTAAGTACATCAGAAGTTTGATCAAAAGTTTTTAGGTCAGAAGAAAGGCTGAATTAAATGTATATCTTGTTTCAAGAGTGGTCAATAAAACTATGAATGAAAACATAATCCAGAGTGGATAAATGTCAGATGGTATGCAATTTAAAGTATAGGTTTTTGATACCATATATGACTGCTACTCAAAGCAACTCATTGCAGAACTTGCAAAAAGAGAGAAAAATCAACCTGATTTATTTCTGGGTCAAGGGTAGAATTTGGTTCAAAATACCCTTATCAAATAATGACATTGTGACAGTAACCTATATCCTTATAGAAATAAGAGATACAGTATTAACTATTCATAATACTGTTGCTTGCCTTCAATTAGCAGTGGTGTATAAAAATGTGAAGATTGTTAAAAAAGGAAATTAAAAAGAGCAGCTGACAGGGTAAAATACATCATGAAAAATAGATAAAGACACCACACCAGCCAATCAGAATAAAAATAACATTACAGCAAAAGCTCATCTAAAAGGCTCCATCTCTGAAAAAAAAGAGCCATTTTATTTGTAGGACATACCATAATTAAATGAAAGAGAAGGATCTTAGGAAAAAATAAATCAAAGATGGGGAAGTTATGAGTAAATCAGGACAAGAGAATCATTCCTTTTGATAACATAAAAATGAAACCATTAAAAATGGACAAATAAAAGATTTGAAGAATGTCTTAGTAAGTACGCCCAGGCTATGAATAATTTTAACAAGTTATCATAAGCATGGAATCTGCACAATGGTTGTATGACCTTGCAATCCTGGTCCAAAGATCTGTGATTTCGGGGTGAATAGATCCTGTAGGTATTAAAAGGAGTGCTATGGGAAGAAAAAGCCATCAGAGAAAATTTGAGCATTCCAATGCCTTAATGTTCGTAGCAGAGAAGCTGAGGAAAGCTTGTACCACAGACCATTCTTTACAGGGGATAAATATGAGGAATTGTTTCAGTCAGACCTTCTAATAAATCATTTTCAATAAGAGATCAATGAATTGAATAGTAATAAATCACACAGATCATGTGATATTTGCTCAATATTTCAGTGTGAAATTGCCAACATGTTAAATGTATTACATATACTTTCAATCAGTTTTACTGCCAGAGGAAAGGAACATCACTGGTGGAATTTCAGCTTCCTAGAGAAATCTAAGTTATTGTTCAACAAGGCACAAAGAAAAATGATAAATTCTATTACACAGACTTAAATTAGTAATTAAAAAAACCCCTTGACATCAAACAAAGGTTGATGAGTAGCTTCTATATAAAATACATAGCCAACTATATATTATCCACCTTGAATAAGGGACCACTTGGAAAGATTCTGATAGAGTGATATGGGCTTATGAAGGCTTGGAATTAAGTGTAAAAAATTCTATTCATTTTTTTCCTGTCAAAACACCTGAACTAGGTGATGTCCTTAAACTATCAAGCAACAGATTTAAAACAAGTGAAAGAAAATAATAATTGTAAATTACATAACTTTGTCATGGCATTTAGCAGTAGCAATAATGGGTTAAGAAATAATTAAAGAAGAAATAAAAGGACACCCATCAAAATCTGGTGTATATGATGTGGGAGACAATAACCTAATAAAATATGTATGATAGATTTTTGGAGGAAATACTGAAGGATCATGCATCTACTCTAGCTGTATGTTCAGTATGTTTTCCCTATGCGCCTGTGACTGGCCACTGTCAGAGCTGGGATTCAACAGTGATGAACTGTTGCTCTGACCGCTAGGATAATCCCAATAGAATTGTGTTTGCTTTGTTTCTAATGCTGCAGCATTTTAGCAGAAGAGGATGCTACGGTAGTCACATCATGTTCAGATAGACCAGAACAGTTAAAAGTTTGTATTATACACTAGCAGTTGAATTTTGAAGTTGCAAAATGTTTGTCAAAAACTGGAATAATTCAGTTGGCATTTTTAATAAATCTAGTCATGGTTATGGTTTTTATTATGTGAGAGGTGGGCTTTCCTTTTACAGGGGAGAGTGTTAGCTAGCTTTTTTAAACACGACACCTAGTATGCACATCATTTAAATTTAGATGTTTGCATTCATTTTATCATGCTACTCATTAAAGCTTAGAGTAGTATATACAAATTGGGCAAAATCTGAGGGAGTGATTAAATACCATCCAGACAAGGTACAGGGTTCATGGCAGAGCTACCCCATAGTAGCATTCAGATATGAATTTGGACACGATAATTGTTATTTGTTTTGACACTTGCCAGTGCCACGCCTGACTCTTACTTACTCAGAAGGCTAGCTTTATGTAATTTTTATTCTCATAATGTATTTCTTCTGATGTTCCTTTACCTTCAGTCTTGATGTTATATATATGAGTATTATAATCACAGAAGGTTCAAAGAGTATATAAACATACACTGAAATTTTATATGACAGTATGTTTGTGACTATCAAAATTTACTTTTAAAGTAAGTATTATGAATTCTTTCTTTAAAAATTTTGCTTCTGACATTTACATTAAAAGCCTTGGTTGTCCCTTCAGAAATACATTCTGAAGAAAAAAAAAAAAAGAGACTGAAAGAAATATATGTGCTGTTGCCACATCTCCTCTATAAGACATCTATAAAGTTGCAACCAATACTTCTCATACTTACCTGTGTCCTTCCTTTTGAAGGGGAAAGAATTATTTTTTTATTTAGGTGGGAAAGCTGCAGAACTTTTTAAACTGCTTAAGTTCTTCATAGTGGCAGACATACATTCAAACAGGTTTTAAAAACATACAGTAGATGATAAAACCTCTTTTTGTGTGAGGCATTTTGTCTGAATGCCATGACACTGCACTGAAAATCACATACCTTATAAAAGTGTCGCAATGCAAATGTATTACCTCTGCAATGGAGACTGCTGCCCTTTAAGAAAACAGTTTTCTTCCTTTGATGATATTTTGAGATATGTCCTGCTGCTGATCCTTTCAGAGTTCTGTTTTATCTTGCTTTCTCAATGACCTCCTGTAGAGGTAGGCTCCCTTCCCTCTTCCCATCAAATCATGCAGTGTGGAGCACATCAGGCTTTGCAGAGTTCCTTAAATATTTGGTTGAAGGTCAACCCTGCCATCCAGGAGAGAACAAACACATAGTTCTATTCTTTACTACACTAGAAGAAACTTGGAATAATAATTAAAAAAAAAAATCGAAAAACACAGGAGCGACATTCCCAGTATGATGGTTTTAATTTGTAACCCTGCAACTCTATAACTTGTGCAAGTAAAGGCTTGCCAACAGTAACAGCTGAATACTCAGGTGTGTATATTTCACTTATTTTGCAAAGCAGAAGAAAACAAAGATGCAGGTAAGTCAGATGTGGAGAAAAGGCTGGTGTTTTTCTGCTGCTGACTGTGTCATCGAATTATGGACAGTGGTTTGGTGTGAAGCTTTGATCTTATCGAAGAAGGGCAAAATTCCTGTTGTTATCACTTCATCTGGGGAAATTAATATGGAGTATTTTGGAATAAATCATGGAGATCTAGGGTCCCAGAGAACCAAAGCCTTTCCTGCATTTTTGTTCTCTTTATGCCAAAAACCTGAGTGTGTATAGCAAACACTTCTTTAGGCAGATTATTTGAAAATCCAGAAGTAAACATATCAGAACTTCAGTGCCACTCTTTACCTAGAGCTAGCATCAATGCATATCCACACAACAGATTCATCATTTGCTTAGAAACACTTCAGAAAGTTTTCTAAGAAAACTTAGAAAACTTAAGAAAGCTATGATGTAGCCTCTGAACAGCTTCAAATAACTACAGTGTTTGAAAGAAAGTAAAGTGCTTTGCTTTCATACATGGAATTTTCTGTCCAAGAAGCAATCCTAAAATAGCAGCATTTAACTTTGCATTAGAAAAATATTTGGCACCTGATACTTCATTGAGCCTCCAACAATTGGAATCCAAAAAGTCTAAGTTCCCAAAAGCACAAGGGAACTTTTGTAACCTATAAATAGAGACTTGGGATTATGATGGTAAAACTGAAGCTTTTCATGGAATCACCACAGAGTCATAGTATGGCTTGGTTTGGAAGGGAACTCAAAGATCATCTAGTTCCATTGCTCCCATGGGCAGGGACACCTTCCACTTCAATTTTATAGATTTCTAAAATATACTTATTATATATTTTGCCCCAATTGCTGAGTATTCAATCTTTATGTGCAAGAATAGGTGTTCATGATCACAAAAAGTGGTAGAAAAAATTTAATAGGCAAATATTTTCTATTTTTTTTTTTTTGTAAAATACAGAACAACCACAGAACATGCATCGTCAAAGTATGACAAATTGTTTCTTGACCACAATAGGAAGGCTTTCTATAATTTCTGCTTTCAAGGTGATTCTGAAAGTCACTCCTATTTGCGCATATATAAAAGTCTTCATTGCATATCATCACAACACTGTTTTACCTGCATACTGTGCTTGCCTTTTTGCACATCCTTCTTCCAGGCTTTTTCTACCTTCTTTTAATTTTCTTTGGCTCTACAGGCAAATGCATCTGCCATTTTATTTAAGTGATAAAGTGCTTTTAGTGACTTGTCAGGCTCACTGTTACCATAGCATCTGGGACTTCTCTTTATGATCTTACACAGAGGAAGATAAACACAACAATAAAGTAGTGAAAAGTTCTTATTTTCTACATGGAAAACAGAGAAACCACACTACTAAAGCATGAAAGAAAGAAGCACTGGTTTTCCCACCTATAAACCTTGCTTTCTATGATGAATTTTTCAGTGACATAGAATTGTTAAGGTTGGAAAAGACCTCTAAGATCATTGAGTCCAACCATTAACTTATGATTGCTTAACCTAAACGTAGCTTTCCACTTCTGCAACAAAGTACAGATTGCGTTTATGGTTGCCTGTGTAAGCAAGCAGACATATTATTAGAAGCATATTATGTGTAAAAATACATTTTAATTCAGTTTTGATTAGTTTCTACCTTAATCTCAATTATATATGCAACAAATACCTTTATTAACTTAATAAGTATTCTTTGCTTGTAATTTCAGTGTTAACAAAAGACAACTTAATTGCTTTTAGAAATTTACTTTATTGCATTTTCTGTGACTTATCAAGTGAATATTGTGTACATCAATCATTGTTTTATTGTTGAAAAAATTTTCAATTACAAGAATAACTCACATTTCAATAACACTAAATGGTGTTTCATTATGTAAGAGTCCATTGTTAAGATGCATAATATTCAGATTCCCTTTCATTTAATAGCAGAGCCAATGTAGAGAAAAAAAAAAGAGATATAACTTTAGTACCCTCATATTTTCATTTCTGTTAAATATCACAGTAAGTACGGTTCACATATATCAATTTGAGTATGCAGCAGTTATGGGCTATGCTTTTGTGTATGTAATTTCTTTTATTAATTTTCCCACAAATCAAATTATATGAGAATAAAAAAGGGAAATAAGGATAACAGTTTCATAAATATCTTAAGGGCAAATCAGAAATTGTGTTACAAATCATTGCTATATTATTCTTTCCCTCTGTATTTCAGCTGGAGAATGAGGAATCAGAAATTCTCATATACTTTTCCTCTCAAAATAAATCAAACAATATTTTAAATGGCTTCCAGCCTTGTTTTCATATGCTTCTTTGCTGTATTACATAAGAAATAAAAATTAAGGTTTTGGTTTTGTCATTTGTTGGGTGGGGGTTTTTTTTGTGAAAACTGATGCATATATTTCAAAAAACATGCAATCACAGAAACATTCGCAAAACCAAACTCCTGTCTTTAAGAAGTAGTCATCCTTCCTTTGAAAATTAAAGTATTCACTTGGATTTGTGAATGTCTTCATTTCCCAGGCTGCCTCTGACCTGGTTCCCTTTTCCTTTCAAAATACCATTAACAGGCCTTTTTACTGTCATAAGCCAGAGTCTCCTAAAAAATAATGCAGGCTGTGCTCCCTGAATGAAAAGGTGCTGTTCTGACTGCTGGGCACCACAGAGACTGGGAGGGGAAAAGCTGCTCTTTGTAATGCTGAAGCTCAGTGCTGGTGGCAAGGGGCCAGAAAAGGCCACCTTTTTAGTCCCAGAAGCTGCGTACCCAAGTCTTAGCATCAGCAAAATGTATTATCACATCTCTTGGAGAGCAAGGTGTGGGAATCTCCCAGGAGTAAGGTAGACATAACCATAGAGGTTTCCTCAGTGATTACCCAGTCCGTCACTGGTCACTGAACTCAGTGTGCACAGCTCCTCCTGATTTACTTCCTCCTGTATTTGGGGATCTGGATTACCTTTGTACAACCCAACCCCACCTGGCAGTAGCGACCTAACCCCAATGAGACCCACACTGTGAATTTCTCAGGTGCTGAATATCAGCATCCTCTCCATCTGTGACTTTATATACCACCTATGTATGTTAAGACCTAAAGAACTATATCAGCAGCTATGACTTGTGCATGCTAGAGAATATCCAGTGAGATCTTAAGCCTGATTACAAAACGTGGTTGAGAAAAATGAGCTTGCCAGATGCCATGTTTCATAACTTTTTACATGTAGGTAGCTGAAGCCTAATTTCAGAAAGAAGGGCTGTTGTCCACTTCTGAACAGCATTACCCAATGTCTTTTAGCTGCAAACTGTGCTGAGAAACTCCTGGTACAAATCAATTAATTTCATCTTTGACTGCTTTGTCAATCAGTGTAAGAAGACATTAAATCGCAATGGAAAATACATTGTAATATAGTGATTATTCTCCTGGGATGTCATAAGACATGAAGAGCAGCCAAGAGTTTCATACACTATAGGACAGTAATTATCTCATGACAAGTATGGTCCCTGGAGATCACTTTAGAGCTACTTTAAAAGTATTGTGGAAAAAAGCATTATATATGTTGTACTAGAAGATGACAAAAATAGCACTTTGCAGTCACAAAAATGAGTTTCAGCTGACTGTGAGGTACACACTGATTAATTTAAAGTGTTAACAGTCAATTGAATGCTTCTTCAGTTAAAACATATTTATTATAGAGTAGAAAAACCAGTTAATCATCCTTTGAAGATGTAGCATAAGAAAGAAGTTGAAAAACAACTTCTTTTTTTTTTTTAGTCATTTAACTTGATATAAAGCACTTCCCTTGTGTTTTTGACTCTTAAAACTACTTTGAAAATGCAAGATCATTTTTCCTTTTTTTTTGAAAAAAACCAAACAACCGCATTTGATAGAGATGCAGAATATTGCTAAAGAAGGATCGTTGAAGCTATGGTTTGAGTTCTGGGTAATGTCAATACCTGACCTAAATCGCAATCAGTTTACAAATCCTGCACTAAGATATTCAACTACTTTGCCATATGCCTCCTTCCCATCTTGCAATACGCATTTGCTTATGCAAAAAAGTTCTAGCACTAGAATATTTTAATATCCTTGAAAAACCGCATATGGTTACTGTTTCTCCTCTTAATACAAGGACAACTAAAATATTTTTTCTTTAGCCTAAAAATTTCCCTTTCACCCAATATATTTGATTTCTATTTCTATCAAAATAAACCACGTAATAAATATAGCATGTGTGCTTGGGTGTGTGTATATGTGTAGGAAATTTTTTTCTGAACCATCTGCTTTCCTTGAAAATGTGACCTTCATGAAGCATATAGAAAACTGAATTGTAGTATACATAAATATTTGCATACACACTTTTTGTTGGTAAAAACACCACTTTAAAAATTACCATTATAGCTGGAAAAAAACAGCAAATTAGTTAAATTGTGTAATACACAAGTACTGGTAGGTTACTGCTAACTAGGCTTTAAAGGGGAATTCTGTAACATGATGTTTATAAAAAGGTTACTATAAAATGTATTCCTGTTTGCAGATTTAAGACAAGATATTATCCTTACTTTTATCAAGAATCATATGAAGACAAGCAAACACCTGTTGATGCAATATGAATTCTTCATGCATAATAAAGTCAGGGGATCAAAAAAACTACAGCGCTGCCATATCGATTACATCTGCATAGTGTGTAAATTAAAAAAAAATAGTAATAACATATTTACAATTTTTATAGGGTCTCCTAGGGCATATGATAATATTGAAACAGGACAGGAAAAAAAAATGAAAAAAAGGAAGGAATATGATTTTGAGGATATGATTTACAAATAATATTTATTAAGTGCCATTGAATTTGTATTTCCTAATTTTTCTGTCTCTGTAACCAGATGAAAGAATAGAAAACATGTGACCTAGTTGCCAGTATTTTTGTCACACCTTTTAATAAAAGGACTAAAATACATACGCATTTCTAAAGTGCTTAAGGATTACTTAATAGAAATAGAGGACCTATCACAAAGGAAGAAATCAATTCAAGCCAAAAATGGTAAAAATTCATCCTTGGAGAAGGGCCAGCACATAGTCCATGTCCTATTAAGGTTTTAATTTGACAACTTCATTGAGTCTTGTGTAATCCTGTTCCCAGTGTCTGCTCCCAGGATGAATTTCACACAGCATAATGCAATATCACAGAATATGCCAATTTGGAAGGGACCCAGAAGAACAATCAAGTCTAACCCTTAGCCCTGCACAGGACCATCCAAAAGCTCACACTATGTGCCTGAGGGTATCGTCCAAACAATTCTTGGTGCTGAGACCATTTCCCTGGGGAGCCTGTTCCAGTGCCCAACCACCCTCTGGGTGAAGAAGAACCGTGTTCTAATATCCAACCTAAACCTCCTCTGACAAAACTTCAGGCCATTCCCTCAGGTCCTGTCACTGGTCACCACAGAGAAGAGATCAGTGCCTGCCTCTCCTATTCCTCTCATGCAAAAAGTAGTAACTGCAGTGAGGTCTCCCCTCAGTCTCCTCTTCTCCAGCTTGAACAGACCAAGTGCCCTCAATCACTCCTCACACGGCTTCCCCTCAAGGCCCTTCACCATCTTCATTGCCCTCCTTTGGATGCTCTCTAAGAGCTTAGTGTCTTTCTCATATTGTGGCACCCAAAACTACACACAATATTCCAAGTGAGGCTGCATCAGCACAGAGCAGAGCAGAACAATACCCTTTCTTGACCAGCTGGCAATGTTGTGCCTAATGCCCCTCAGGACATGGTTGGCCCTCCTGGCTGCCAGGGCACTGCTGACTCATACTCAACTTGCCATCGACCAGGACCCCCAGGTCCTTTTCCGTGGCACTCCTTTCCAGCATCTCATTCCCCAGTCTGTACATATATCCAGAGTTGCCCCATTCCAGGTGCAGAATCCGGCACTTTCCCTCGTTGAAGTTCATATGGTTGGTGATTGCCCAGTCCTCTAATTAGTCCAGGTCTCTCTGCAGGGCCTCCCTGCCTTGAGGGAGTCAACAGCTCCTCTGACTTTTGTGTCATCTGCAATCTTGGTTAGTATCCCTTCCAGTCCTGGATCCATGTCATTTAAAATGCTGACAAGCACAGGAGCTAAGATGGAGCCCTGTGGAACCCCACTAGTGACAGGTTTGATGACACCCCATTCACTATTACACTCTGTGCTTGACCAGTGAGCCAATTGCTCACCCACTGTATAATGTGTTTATCCAGCTGTGTTCTGGACATTTTGTCCAGTAGGATACAGTGAGAGATGCTTTTGAAAACTTTACTGAAATCCAAAAAGATTACATCAACTGGCTTCCCTTGTTCAGGTAGGTGGGTTACCTTGTCATAAGAGAAAATTGGGTTGAATAAGCAGCACTTTCCCCTCATGAAACCATGCTGGCTGAGACCGATAACTGAGTTGTCTTTCAGGTGTTTTCCAATACATCCATACCTTTCATACCTATCATAACTTTACCAGGCACTGTAATGTGACTGACAGGCCTTTTCAGGATCCTCTTCCTTGCTCTTCTTGACAGCCAGCTGGGACCTCTCCACATTGCCACAATGCTCACAAATCTTTGAGAGAGGTTTTGTGATGATATGAACTGGCTCTTTAGAGATTCTGGGATGAATCCCATTAGTCACCATAGATTTGTAGAGATTTGGCTGGAGCAGCAGATCGTGGACAATTTTAGGGTCAACTGGGAGTTGATCATTTTCACAGTCATGGTCTTCCAGCTCAGGGCACTGAGACCTCCTTGGTCTGTTATCCATGTTGAAGATGGAGACAAAGAAAGCGTTAAACACCTCTGCCTTGTCTCTGTCTGTGTGTGTGAGATGACCATCCTCATCCTGTAAGGGGCCAGTGATATTTCTATACTGCGTATTACCCCTAATATATTTGAAAAAACTCTTTTTATTTTCTCCCGCTTTTCTGGCCAGCTCCAACTCCAGTTGAGCTTTGGAAGCATGAATTTTTTCTCCCTAGAGCGGCATGCATAACCTCTGTATTCTTCCCATGAAGAATGTGCCTCTACCTTCCTTTTTTGCCTTATTACCAAGAGAAGATCCCTGCTCAGCCAGGCTGGTGTTCTGCCTTGTCTGCTTGACTTCCAACATTAGGGAATTGCCTGCTCCTATGCCCTTAGGAGGTGATGTTTGAAAAGTGACCAACACAGATGGACCCCAGCACCTGCAAAAATATTTTTTCCCAGGGGATCTTACTAATTCCCTGGGCAGCTTGAAGTCTGCTCTCCTCACATCCATTGGTTTTGCTGGTACTTTTCCTCCTGTCAACAGAGATTTTAAACGATCACTTTATGGCGACTGTGGCCAAGACAGCCACCAATCTCCAGTGTGCTCCTGAGATCCTTGACAAGCAGCAGATCAAGGAGGGCATTGTTTCTGAGCCAGCTCCCTTAGAATCTGTTCCATAAAGTTGTCAATCCAAGTTTTTCAGGGATCTTCTGGCCCAGGTTGCACCAGGTGTGTGATGCTCCCGGTTAATTTCTGACAAATCCAAGTTCCCCATAAGAACAAAGGCAGTTGACTTGGAAGTGTCCCTTAGTTCCTCAAAGAACAATTTGTTGGCACCATTGTCCTGTTTGGAAGGTCTATAGCAGACTCCCACAATGATGTCCACATTATTTGTTTGTCCCTTGATTCTTCCCCAGAGGCTCTCATCTGTGAATTCCATGCATTCTGACCCCTCCATTACAGTGCATTACAGGTAGCATTACAGTGCCACCCCTCTGCCTCTTCTGCCCTGCCTATCCCTCCTGAAGAGCCTGTAACTGGTCAACAGGGAACTCCGGTCACAGGACTCATCCCACCAGGTTTCAGTTATGCAGTGAGGTCAGATCTCTGGGATTGGGCTAAAGCTTTAAGCTCCTAGTTTGTTCTTCATGCTGAGTTCATTGGTGTGGAAACATCACAGGTGTAGTACACTGTAGTCAACACCTCTTGAGGCAGATTGAGGGATCCCATGGGTGCTGGTTTACTCAACTTTTGGTACACTATCCCACTGCTCATCACTGGCAAGCCTGGTATTTTCTCTTCCACCCCCTCTCCAGGCAAATTTAACATTCTATCAGTGAGCCCCACTAATTCCTGTGCTAAAACTCTTTTTCCCCTCTGGGAAAGGTGCATCCTACCAGGTGTCAGTAGACCAGGTGTTGAGTACATCATCCTACGGTCAAAAAACCCCAAATTTTTTCAATTACTTCAGCCTTGGAACCATGCATTGACCCAATGAATCTACCTGTTCCTATCAATATTATTCCTCATTACCGGAAATATCCAGGAAATCACTGCCTGTTCTCCTGGTCCCTTTACCAATCATCCCAGGGCCCTGAAGACTCTTTTGATTGCCCTCAGACTTCTCTTTGTTATTTCATTGCTGACAGAGCAACCAATAACAGACAGTAATCAGAGGGCCTTACTACACTGGAGAATTTTCCAGTAATGTCCCTTATCCAATCCCCTGGGAGACATCATACTTCCCTGTGAGTTGGGTCCAGTCTGTATATTAGACTTTCCCCCTTAGAAAGGAGTCTCCTATTACAACTACCCTTCTTTTTTTCTTAACAGAGGAGGTCTTGATGCTGGATACAGGTGAAGTTGTTTTGAGAGGCCACTACACCAGAAGGACCTTCACCCACCTCACCCATTGTCTGGCCTGCTAGCGCCAGAGCCTCATACCTGTTGTAGAAAGTACCAGTCCTACCTGTCAAAATTTGAGAAGGAGGAGGAACCTTCTTCCTGGTATGTGCGGTGACTTGCTTCCAGCCTTCATCTTTAACAGACTGTTGACTAAGAGTCCTTTGACTAATTACCCTGTAGGGTTCTCCACTACAATGGAGGTTTGAGTCTCCCAAGGCTCTTGAGACTGTAGTGACTCTGAATATAGTCCATCTCTTGCCCATTCCCCTGAATACTACAATGCTTATTCACATCTTCTCGTAGTTCCTTCACCTGGAGACACAACTTACACAGCACACCTTCTGCAAAATAACTGTTTGTTGGTCCCAGCCTGACAAAGAGTCATCAGGCACTCCTGGCAACCTGTGATCCAGAGAGTTGCATCTGCCATCAGCAGGTCTGTTTGTCTGGAGGCCTCTGACATGGTTGGTTCAGTGACTCCTGCAGCTACAGGGGATGAAGATTTATGTTGAGTCAACACCATAAGTGAGGCAGCTTAAACTAAACGCTAATAAAACTAGGGATGAAAGGATCTCTTTGCTCTTCCTTACCAGCTACAGAATCTGTTTATTGCTTCCAGTGGATGCTCCTGGGTTCTTCCTGCTTGCTCTGCCTCTGTGAAGTGCAATGCCATGCCCCTTTCTGCCCACTCCTGTTTGCCATGCTGCCTGCAGTAATTTAAATTCCCCTTGGTCTCTCCCAGCACTGCCCCGTCTTCACCTAGTTGGCTGCTGAGCTTGTAGAGCTGTTGCTTGGGAATTCCTGGACTCAGGAACCCCCCTGTATATGTGTCTCTCCTACACAGACTTTCCTTCACTCAGAGCTGCTGGAGCCTCCATGACTGGTGGTTTGTGTAGGTCAAAGGCCAAAGAAAGCATTAAAAGCTGTGGTGTTTACAGGCCATATATAAAGTATAGCCTGCTTCGACATAAACAAAGAATAGCAGCAGTAGTAGATGCAGCTACAGGTTAAGGTTCCCAAAGCACCACTAGTAGTATTTTCATGTCCTAAATTTATCCAAAGAGGAGGCACTTGCTGTGCTCAGTGCTATTCTCCTAACACTTATTATCCCCTCTTTAGTATTCTCTTCTTCAGCTCTCCAATACAACATGAGGCATTATACGTTATCTCCCCTACAACATGTCCCCTGTCTCTTTGCAAAATAAAGCCCTGCTTACAAAAGGTTAAAGATCACCTCCAATAGGCAACTCAGGATCAGCAGTGTTTAAAATGCTATACAGTTTAACCTTTAGTTAAAGACCAAACTGTGAGAAGAGGCATTACTTTTTTTCCTTCCCCAAATCCCATAGGTAGTTTCTGAAGACAAATTCCATTGTTTATTTGTGAGTAGAACACAAGAACCAGAAAATGCTAGTTTTTGGAAACAGGATATTTTCTAACAGTATTGGAGCCATTTAGCAATCAGAAAAAAAAAAGAAAAAAAGAAAAAAGAAAAAAAGAAAGAAAAAAGAAAAAAAGAAAAAAGAAAAAAGAAAAAAGAAAAAAAGAAAAAAAAAAGAAAAGGGTTTAGTGTTAATCATACTGATATGTTCACAATCCATGTATTTTAATTTAGATTAATTTCTTTTTGTAGCTGAATGGGATGAAACTTTTAAAAGCCTCTTAGCTTTACCAGTGGTTGTGTTTCATTTTACCATTGTTTATAATCATCTATTTACACTAACATAACAAATGTGGTGCCTCCAGCAAAAAGCTAAAAGTTGATGAGAAACAGAATGAAAAAGCACCTAAATGTTAAAGTAGTCAGCAAGATTTTCAAGTTTGTTAAAACTAATACAAGCTATCATTAGGGTACTCTACAGTTCAGTGCTTCATAAATATGAAAAACGAAGCAGTAATGCTTTTTGTACCTTTCAGCTTGACTTCTATGTTGTTTTATCTTCCTTTAACAAATCAGGATGCAGAACCACTCATAAAGCTTTCAGTATAGACCAGCAGTATAATAATTCACTATGTGCATCCTGAGCCACTTACAACTTGAATGCACCCAGAATGATTGAAAAAAATATATCTAATTACATAAAATACAGCAACCAAGAACAAAGAATTATCTGTCTCTCCTCTAAAGTGAAGACGGGTATCTCTTCAATATTTTGCCTACTTATTCACTGACCCAGTTGTCTTGACAGAGGAAAACAAAATGTTTTTTCCACTTCTGTCTGCTGATTCCTATGTGTCCTGAGGAAAAGTAGGATTCCTTCCAATTGGTGGTTGAAGCTTTCCAAAATGAAATAAAATATTGAAGTACTTCTTTATAATTTATGCACCAAAAAGCATGGCAAAGTGGCTCAGACTGAGTACTGAAGCTGCTTCAGAAAATTATATAGTGGGAGAATCAGTGCCAATTCATTTCAAATTTAGCAATGTTTATTAAAAATGAACAAGTGCATTATTTACCATATAACTTTATCGGGGTAGAAGAAGGTAATTCCCAGAATGTTTTAAGTAAATCACAACTTTGGTCACTTGCCATGATATTTCTTGGGAATACAAAAGTGGGTAAAAAAGTTCTTTGGTAGAACATTGAGTTATTCAAACATTATTTAAAAAAACATTTAAAATTCTGAATTATGAATTTATTCAGAGAATCATAGGGCATTTAGTAATAAAAGTTCTATGTGGGAAGGCATGCTATTTTTACTCAGATGCCTATAATATAATAACATGTTATTGCACTAATAAATATCTGACTGACCTGACTCACAAGAATATCATGGAAAATTAAGTGAAATATCTAGCTAGAATCTCAGTGGCAAACTGTGTCTTTTTATACAATCAATTATCAAGACTTATAAAAAGTAGAAAACTGAAAGCATATAGTTGTGAAAATGGACACAATAGTTTTAACTTTCACTCAATGTTTATAATAGATAGTGTCCAGGCATCAGGACTTCGTTTTTTTTTTTTTTAATAAAAGGTGTCAGATTCTAGAACAAAGAAAGAAAGATGGTATTTCATTTTTTCTGAAGTGATAGAAAGATAGAAGAATAAACGTCATCACCTTTTTTATACATTAAATGAAATATTCAGGAGAAAATATATCAGGATCAATCCAAAGTTGAAATTTTCAGTGGCAGTCTGCAAACGTCCCTGCAAGTCAGCAGCACTTCCCTGCTCAGGAACTGCAACACAAGGCCATTAATTTTACTGTGTTAATGATTGGTTTCAAAGCCAGTGCTTTTAAAAATAATAAATTAAAATAAATATTCTTTCTTTTCTTTCAGGTATGAAAGGTATGTTAGAGAAACTGCAAACATGAATTGAAAAGTCAGCTTACTGCTACTGGTATTTTACATGGTTGGAACAGATAAAATAATATTTAATATTTCTTTTTTTTTGTGAGAAACCTCAATAGGTATCATTACCCAGAGCTTTTCCAAGTGCAATCTTTTCCTCCTTTTCCATTTCTATAAGGAATTTTTCATATGCTTCATGCATGTATTTTCATCAAATATTCAGAGGGCATCTGGAAACAGAACGAACCTCAAAAAAGCAGAGATGTTAAACAGAGTAACCAAAGTCCAGAGAAGTCTTCCCTGTTGCTAGATGATTCATCCTGAAGCACTCAGTGAGTCATAACTTGTGCCACCTCCTGCTCAGTAGTGCGGAAATAGATGTTGTTTTGTTATGATTTAACCATTCATCAAGGAGAAAATCCATAAATTCATGAAATATCTACAAAATGGAATTTTAACAACAGATTATGAGAACTGTGAGAGATTCAGCAATTCTGCTAGCATATACCTGTAAAGATTCATACTTCTCTGACAACATTATGACTGAGACTCAAGGGTGCAACCTGTAAGAAAAAGTCCTGTCTCCCTTGTTGAGGATGAGGGTAGGGCCAGTGAGTTTACCTTGTTATTCAATTTGCACTTATTTGTATGGAATTCTTTCTTCTCCAGTCTGTAGAACAAAGTTAAGTAGCAGATGGAAAGCTATGAGGTACAAAGGCTAATGGTGAAACAAAACAATAATGAAGAATAAAATATGCTATTTCTGTTGTAATGAAGTCCATTTGGCTGCAGCTTTAGAAGCATGTTATTTTAGGCTCTCTAGTGATGCAAGGTTTTAACAGTCAATGAAATACATCTTAAAAAAATGAAAGCAAACATGTAAAACTGTCCCTAATACTTCTGTCATCAATATGCTTCAATCCTGACCAGGATTACAGAAAGGATTCACAATTAAAAGCTTAATATCACATTGGCTTATAAAACCCCTGAATGTGCTTTATACTTCTCAAAAAAACCCCACAACACCGATTACTCCCAGGTGTTCTGATTTTATATCAAAATGGAATTGGAAACCTCTGTTTGATCTCTTACTGTCTCATCAGTGGTTTATCATGATCTTCTTGCTCCATCACTGCTCACTGCTGCTTCCTGCTGACACCCTGCCAGGAGGTGGCCTCCTGCCACCGAAGTCCCACCTGAACCAGGAATGTCCATCTCCTGCACGAGCAAAGCAAGGGGGGAAAACCTTATCTAGACACCAGTCTTGGGCCTGTCCCTCTGACTGCTGTTTGGCCACAGTCCCTGAGAAAAGCTGGTTTTGGTTTGACAGGGTGCTGAAGTCAGTATGAAAAAGTGTCCTCATTATTTTGAAGGTTTGAAAGTTAAAGAATCTGGAGCATTTCTTCCAGCACAGAAATACCAAGTGCTTCATGGAAATTAAGGCAATGGCTAATGGAAGTTTTTGTAGGGTGCGATGTTATTGAACTGTCAGGCACTGGGTTTATTCACAAATCTGTGAATCCCTAAGAATGCTACAGGCAAAAATCCTTCCCCTGTGGTGCATCTCCAGCTACCTGTTCTCAGGAGATTTAAAACCTAGGCTTTACTGTCTTTTCTCATTCATTTTGAATAGCAGAGCAGACAGGCAGAATTCTGTCTGTCTACCTTGTCACTGTCTAGTAAATGAAATTCACAGAAAAAATGTTGCAGAGCCCCAAACAGCAAAGTGTTGCAATCTCTTTCACGTGAGAAGTGGTTACCTCTGAATAAAGACCTCATAGCCCCAGTAGTGACCAGTACCACCAAATTTTTGTATCAGTTGCTGAATTTGAATATGCTGTAAACTTAGGACAAAACTTCATTTGACATCAAGTCAGTTTTAATGAATCTGACCCTCTAATTCTCATCTCTCAGAGCCACCAGCACTGGTGTGATGAATGGACACATTTTTTAGCATACATTTTTTTAAATCTCATTTCATTTTATAGTAGATTTTTTTGTCTTAAAACCTTTCACTTTTATTGAGCGATTAAACTGCGTTCTCAGTCAGGGGGAAGAAATGCTCATAAAACAGAAATAAGCTAAGC
>JAWWMO010000138.1:35930215-35956148 GCA_035047845.1 Dendrocincla fuliginosa | reverse complement strand
GAAATAAGCTAAGCCGTAATTTCTCAACAGAAGTTGCATTTTTATTTCCTCCATCATAATAGGAACAAGTATTTGCTTTGTAAAATAAGATGCAGTCTTCTAAAGAGCTTAAAATGACAATTGTTGAGGGGTTTTTTTTTCCTCAAGTGATATTAGTTTAGAGTTCTTGAAATAAAAAAACCTGCTTATGGTATACTGGCCTTATCAGATAAGTAAAATAAAATGAGGAATAGTTGTTGGAATCTTTTTCTACAACCATTTTGCTGAGTGATGGGTGTTTTCAATGCATCACACATATTGATTTTATTTTTCCAGAAAACACTTCTGCTTTAATGCAAACATTTTAAAGGTAACCCTATTGCTGCCAACAAACTAGTAAAATCCTACTTGTTGTAAACAGTTCTGATGTTAAAATAAGATGACTGGATATCTCTTTGTGATGGTTCAATGACTACCAGTGAATTTTATAGATGATGTTGAAAAGCATAAAACATTATGTATTGTATCTGTTTTCAAGTATAATAATAACAAAATTAGGTTTAACAAATGTTGATTTGAAGGATTGCCATTTGTAAGACAATATCATTTTATTTCACTTATCATCTCCATTCCTATTAATTTGCTGTGGTAACTTCTAAAGTATGTTTCAATCCACCATGAGTAAGAAAGGAAAAATATACACTTAAAATAATTACACAAAACTGCCTAAAATATGGAAAACACCACCACTATGTATTTCATTTGAAGAAAATATTAAACCACAAAACTATACACTGAAAATCTATGGAGAAATTCTTTCTTTTTCCACTGTTAACTAAATGTCACTGAACAAATAAAAGAATTCAATGATATGTTTTTTTAGAAAATACCTTACTATAATATCTCTATATTATGGATACCTACCTACTTAGCTACTTTCATGTTCAATGAACACAAATACCTCAAAAAAAATTTGGATAGCAAAGACATCCACACAGCAACAGAGTAGACAGAAATATCTAACAAGTTGGTGTAAGACTCATGTTGGTGTAAGCTTTATGAATATACATACAGTTCTGGTGTCCTCTATAAAAGGACATGGAACTGTTGGAGCAAGTTGAGAGGAGGGCCACAAAGGTGATAAGCGGACTAGAGCACCTCTCCTATGAAAACAAGCTGAGAAAGTTTGGGCTGTTCAGCCTGGAGAAGAGGAGGTTGCATGGAGACCTCATAGCAACCTTCCAGTATCGGAAGAGGGGCTACAAGGAAGCCAGAGAGGGACCCTTCATCAGGAAATATAGTGATAGGATAAGAAGTAGCTGTTTCAAACTGATAGAGGGGAAATTTATGTTAAATATTCAGAAGGAACCCTTTACTGTGAGGGTGGTGAAGCTTTGGAATTGCTTACCCAGAGAAGTTGTGGATACCCCATCCCTGGCAATGTTCAAGGCCAGGCTGGATGGGGCATTGAGCAAGCTGGTCTGGTGGGAGATGTCCCTGTCCATGGCAGGGAGGTTGGAACTAGATCATCTTTGAAGTCCCTTCCAACACAAACTCTTCAATGATTGTATGCTTAAAAATTGGCTAAGACCTTCATGCTAGCAGAAATGCAGTATCCAGAAGAATCCTGGCACCAATACAATAAAAATAATAGTATGTAAAATTCTTTGATCTTAATGTAGATGTTAAGTAAATGAATTCTTATTTTAATAAGGAAACTTTCTATAAGATTATAATCGTAGTCCTATAAAAAGCAAGAATCCTACTCATTTCAGTCCCTATCTGAAAAGCAGCAGCATTTGAAGCTGCTACACCATTTGAAAGACATTTTGCCACATAAATACATTAATTCTTCTGAAGTATGATGAGTGAAAGTGGCAAGAACATGCTTCTATTCGTTATTATACTCTAGTTTACACCAGACTGAAAATTTTCTGGCTACCTTAACAGTCTTGATGAACCCATACTGATTTTATTAAATCAAAATATATCAGCAAAATCTATCAAAATAATTTTAGAAGGATCATTGTGAATATCTTTCTGAAGATATTTTGGCTGCACGTTCCAACTTAGGAAAAACAAAAATCAAAATCATTACACTTATTTGTGATGAAACAGACATTCCAAATTTTTACCAGTCTTGAAAGGAGTCATGCTCCAGTTCGTGCTTCATCCCTTTTATGGCATTGCACTGTGTGGAAAACTGAAGAGTTATAACACTGAACTTTAAGGACTCTTAGATCAATAAAGCACTGTGACATGCTGTACTCCCAGGTGAAAGGAAAATTGAGCTGGCAATTGACATCTCGGATCTGCCAGTTCCTTACATTCACAGAGACATTATTATTTAGTCTGGTTGAAAGAAATATTCTAATATAACCAAAGGTCAGGGTTGAGTAATAAATCTGAAGCTAGAGTCAGTTTATCATAATACTGCCATGTAAAAGTCACAATGTGTAAGTAAAGGTCAATTTTAGCAAGTCATAATCAAGTGTTTTTCCTTTGGGCTATGGTAAAAAGATCCTCTTTTGTGTTATGTGATAAGTAAATATTGAAAAGTATAAAAATCACTAAATAACATATTACAAATTATCTAGTTTTAATCCTGCTGTATATAATATTTTTAGAGACTGCATTACCATTCCAGTCTGTTCTTTCAGTTTCTCATCTTATCACCAAGTCAACCTTACCATACATTCTTCTCAACTGATAACTGGAAACATTATTAACTCATTCTACAGGTGTTTTTGTGGACTTCCAAAGTTTCCTTACTTTTTGTTTCACCAGAAGCATGGAGGGATTACCATACGATTTAGAAGAGCTTCACATAGTAAGCAAGTTGAAGAAATGCTATGTAAATCATCATTTACGTTTTCGTAAACTTTATGTATATTATTTAAAAAATATGCAAACATAATACGTTTTTGTAAACTTAAAGTGATGTAAGTAAACTGTACCTTTCTGTCAGTGAAGACTAGTGAACTAAAAGCACTACGCTACTCAAGCAGCTGAAAATATAAAAGCATTCATGTGCAATTCCTCCTTAAGACAGAATATTTCATCTGCAAACCTGTTCATGAATCAGGAATTGCTATTCAAAACTACAGTTTTGAGAAAACATAAACGTGAGAGCTGGTTTACACTGAAAAATAGCATAAGCATTAATGTTTGAATATTACATCTTGTTGAGACCTCAAAATAAGATCCTGTAACAAGTAGTAGTCCTATATAACCTTATGCTCGAAAATAGTATGCAATCGAGGCATTGTCAGTTAGGGGGTCAAGAAATATGCAAGACCTTTGAGTAATTAGTGTGTAAAGTACTAATGTAAGCACGGAAAATAAAGGGAAACAAGAGCTTTGTAGGACACGGACTATAGTCAATGTCCATTCTGAACTTCTTACTAATTATGTTTATTATCAGAGGCCCACTGAAATTTTCCACTGCTGTAGACATTTGGATCACAATTGCCATTATCAAATCTTTTATGAAGGTTTGCCAAACATCATTAATATTTATCAGCTTTTCTCCTTCTCTCTTCCTATGCCTTATCAGTGTTTACTACACTGATAAGAGATGTTGGAAACCAACAAGAATTCAAATTATTAAGACTATGTCCACTCTTGTTATTTCAGGAGTAGAAGAGGTCATGTAAAAAATATTTTTTTTTTGTTCTGGTACATTTTCTTACACAGAAGAAATTTTCAGAACTGTACCTTTTCACTTTTATTAATCTAATCTTAGCAGTGTTTTATTCCTGGTCTAGTCACATATGACAAATTTTACAGTATTTCAAAATATTTAATTATTTATCCGGAGCTGCCTAAAGCTACCAAGATTCTTAATTTTTCTGCACAACATCCTTTAGGGAGTTCTCATAAGAACTAGCAATAGTAAATACCATCTGTTGTCTTTACTTCCCTTCCCTTCCCACCATCAGGCATTTGTACACATGGATAAGTCTGAGCTTTCTTTTCTCTGGGCTGAACAGTCCCTCCCTCAGCCTTTCCTCATATAAAACATACTACAAGCCCTTAATCATCTTCATGTCCTTTGCTGGACAGGCTTCAGTAAGTCCATAACTCCCTTTTAGTGAGAAACCCAGTCTAGGCACAGCACTCCAGAAATGTCTTATTAGCTCAGTAGAGGGGAGAAGAATCACCCATGTGTTCAAGATTATCATTTTACCCTTAAAAGGTAGGAAAACCTTTTTCAGATGGAATTTTTAATATCTTTCTGATATCTTTATATTAGTGCATGACAAACTATTTTGCTTTTCTTGGCAGTTTACTCAAGATACGTTATTAGAGAACTATGACTTAGAAAGATGCTAGTTTCCCTTGGAATTTCTGGAACAAGCTAAGGATTTTCACTGCATGTTTATCAAGTCCAAATTTCTAGTCCCTACAATTTGGTAGAATAGGTTATGTCCCACTGTATCTGTGTTTTACTTGCCTCATTCTGGTTTTGCATAGGATGCTTCCCCCCTTCTTTTTGCCCACATCCATGTGATACTTTGAAATCTATTACATGAACTAAATGTTTTTCACAATGTTAGAATTACTTTTTAATCAATAAAATACCCTCAGAGATTAATAACTATTAAAAGAAAAAAGACTAACACAAGTTTCATCACAAGTTGTTATAATCAATATTTCAACATCTCTTGAATGAAACATGCTAAACTTCTCCATACCACAACATATTTGTATACTTTTTCAATTTCTGGTATCAGACATAGTTAGGGCCAATTTAGATATGGACACAGAATGAGTGGGAAAAATAAAACATTAATGGGGAAATAAAACCCATCTCCCACAGTAATCCAGGAAAATAAAAATATAAAGAAAAGCGATGGTTGTCCTTGATGCTTGGGTGTGTTTGTGTTTTGTACCTGTTTCAGTTAAAGGAGTAGTTATTTAAACAGCTCTAAATATTCTGTGCAGTAATCTCGAAATTTATGGGTACCTGCTGGTTACAGTTACAGACTATTTTGACTATAATGGCTTAGCTTTAACTTATTGCCATGCTAACCACTGCAGGCTCCATTACCTTTCAAGTACCTACCATAAATGCTGCCATTAAGCCCTAGCCTTCCATTTGTGATACTGTTCCTAATTTTTCCAGTTTCAAAAATTATATAACTGTTCTTCATAATTTCACCCCTCTCTTACCTGATGAAAAGGTGCCTTTGATTCTAACTAGATCAAGCTACTTTTGGTCTTGCTTTCATCCTACTTTCTTGCAGGCTCTATAACTAAATTGGTTTTGGTTCATTTTTCAACAGAATTCAACTAGAATGCCAAATTCTACATTTCTTTCAAGTCTAGGGCACTGAATTGGGTTAAAAGCAGGAATATAGGCTTCCTAATTGTATATGATACTGCTCTGGAGAACCATTAATCTTTTAAAAATAACAGACTTGTGCTTCAGAAGACACTGAATGTATTGTTAACTCTCAACAGAAAACATGAAAAGTAATACAAATGCACAATCACTGTTGCAGGGGAACTTTGGAATGATTTGGTTTTCATGCTTTCCCATTTGTGAGCGAGGCCCAGCTACTACTGCTGAAGAGCATGAAATTGAGTTGTCATTATTACTCATTATATTTTATTGTGCTAGGAATCATTAGGAATCAAGTATGTGAGAGTCATGAGAAATGGGGAGTTTATGTACATCAAATTTCTACCGTTATGCTCCTCTTTCCAGTTCAGTATTATTCAAATTTCTTCAAAATTATTCAAGAGTATTTTATTTTTATGAATTCTTCCTTGTATGTCAGTACTACAAAGGTAACTTTCATCCGATTCCCTTCTCACAATGACCCCACCTCTAAAGCATCCCTTAAAATGTGATTTATCTCCAATTCTTAACAAGTATTTTAAGACTATCGACCTTTCCCAAATATCCTCTGCCCTCAGAAATCAATGGTAAGCTCATGCTGTTTGAGATTAGCCCCTTAAAGGCTTGCTTTGGTTGATGGCTGAAGGTTTTCTATATAACCATTAAGAACTTCGCTGTTCTCTTCCACCATTTTATCATCAGATAATCTTTAGTTTGCCACCAATGGGCATTATTACATGGGAAACTGAATTTCTTAAATACAGTAAGGTGATTCTTGAAGTGTTATTTTGTTTTAAGGTGTCTAAGCCTGGATAGACATATTATAAACAAAAATATTCTAGGAAGTTAATAAAATACCACATAATGTAGACTGGTAAATACACTGTTTCACTGTCAAAAGTGATAAGCTTGACCATATTGTGCAATAATTATTATTGGTGTAAGAAAGAGTAACTTAAGTGAGTTAACTAAATTTATTTGAATTGATCGGGAAATACACAAAAGTAGAATTAGAGTATAATTTAGTCTATCATTCAAGGATGATATTTCTAAGAGCAGGAGAA
The DNA here is from genome assembly GCA_035047845.1 of Dendrocincla fuliginosa. Lineage (NCBI taxonomy): Eukaryota > Metazoa > Chordata > Aves > Passeriformes > Dendrocolaptidae > Dendrocincla > Dendrocincla fuliginosa. The sequence continues at coordinate 35,949,758 of JAWWMO010000138.1, read as the reverse complement.
TAGGATTGGAGCCCCTCTCCTGTGAAGGCAGGCTAAGAGAATTTGGGTTGTTCAACCTGGAAAAGAGAGTTGGAAAGGGACTTTTTACAAGGGCAGGAAGGGACAGGACAGGGGGGAATGCCTTTAAACTGACAGAGGGTAGATTTAGATTAGATATTAGGACCAAATTCTTTACTGTGAGGGTAGTGAGGCTCTGAAACCACTTGCCCAGGGAGGCTGTGGATGCCCCATCCCTGGAAGTGCTTAAGGCCGGGTTAGATGGGGCTTTGAGCAACCTGGTCTAGTGAAAGGTGTCCCTGCCCACAGTGGGGCACAAATTCAAACTGTTCTGTGAAAAGGTGAATCTCACAGTATCTTGGCTAATGAATTATATAGTGTCATTGTCATTTTAATGCACCAAGGGAAAAATAGATCTAAACACAGTACCATACTAGCTACTAAAATACTTTCATCTACTATTGTAGGTGAAACCAGGACACATATGTGGTTTAGTCAGCAGAGCCCCAAGACCCTCAGAATTGCAATATTTACATATGTAATGGGCTATTTTCTTCTCTGCCACAGGCCACTTGCATGAGTGGTAGGTCTTTCTGAGGAGTGTGAAATCAGCCACTGCCTTCACACTACCAATCCTGATACCAAGGTTCAAAGAGTAATGAATTGTAGCTTGGAATTTGGAAGTCTAAATGAAATTTTATGGTACTAAATTTAGTGCTCTATATCTCTAGTTCTACTAGCACTGAAACATAAAACATCATTCCATGAATGTGAAATTTGGAACTCATTTTAGGTGTAACTACTTGTTTTTATTTATAGAGAAATCCTATGATTAACTTTGAAGTCCAACATGATTGCATATCTTTCCCTTCACACTTAAATGAATGTAGCGAGGAGTTAATTGTACAGCCTTGCTGATAAGTAGGTTTTTCATTCAAGTCTGTGAATGGGCATGATAAGAGAGCAAAACAAGACCCCAAAATTGCTTGACTATATTTAGAAAGTGAATAACAAAAAAACCCCAACCAACCAACCAAAAAAAAACCTAACAAAAAAAAAAAAAAAAAAAAGAGTTCTCCAAACTGACCCTGAAAATACAAGCTAATTCTTAATGTGGCTATTTGACAAGTACTGCATGACTGTTCTGGCAGGATTACAGAATGCTTACAAATTAAGAGGAAGGTAGGACTGCAAAGAAAGCTCATTAATTAGCATTTTCAGTATCTCAGATGCAAAGAACAGCATAGACTCACAAACAACATTACTACAGTGTATTACTATCTACTGCAAAAAGAAAATAAAAAAGAAGTAGTGAAAAGAGAAAAGGGGTGCCATGGCTGTTGGGGTTAGCTCCCCCTCTCCCGTCCCCTCCTCGTGGCCACGTGGGCGGGCCACCCTGTCCTCCAAGGTCGCAGTAAGGAAGACACACACGCGCCGGGGACAGGAAGCAGAAAGAGGGATTTATTCACCTGGTCAGGTCATTTATAGGCCTCACAGCCGGTAGGGTCAAAGGGGAGGGATACAAAAGGACCAATCAGGGAAGGTTTCACACAACCTGGCTGGGGCTTACATGCTAATTAGGAAGGAAAGGGGTTCCTTTCCAGGGGCATGGGAAAAGGCAACTTTCAGTTTACAATACAGTAAAAAACCCCTCAGGTTTACAAGACACTTTGGTTGATTGCTTCATCTTCTACAGAGGCTTCCTGTTACAAAGGGGAACCTAGAAGATTGCTTCAGCACAAACTTTTTAAGAAAAAAAATAGGCAATACACCGTACACAAAATCAAGTCAATCTGCTTTATCTTATCAATGTTCAATCCACTTATGAAGCCCTCAGTCCCCAGTCGCCCCAGCCTCTTTAACATTAAATTTTAGAAGTTATGTATGTTAAAGAGCAGGTTACAGCATAGCATTTGCCTTAAGGCACCTGTATTAGTAGCTGAATGACATCTAGTTTTATACAGTGCAGCTGCATTGCTCCAACCTGAGCACAGTCTGTCGTGTGGATCTCACCACACTTTGCAGACACAATACTGGAAACCCTTCCACCATTTCAGATTTTCTGCATGCATTGATCACGACGTTGCTGCAGGGTGAGAAGAAATATACAGTGGCAAGCTTGGACTAGCTGTATCTCTGTCTGGCTTCTGTAAGGAGGAGCGCTTTTAGGCTCCTGCACGTCAATTTTCCCCTACAGCATTGTAAGCACAATTTTGTATTCCAACAATTATGCCTTGTGTACAAGACATAATTGGGGGTAAAATGCAGTTCTGTACAGACCCCATGTTAATATCAGAGTTTGATCTTATAGAGGTGACTTGATTTTTCCTATAACTTATTATGTAAATCAATTTTTGTTTTTGTAAGGATGCCCTCATTATTTCCAATAACAAAAATGAAATATTTCCAGATATGAGTAACACTGAATATGATCCTGGCCCTTTCAAGGCAGAAAAATATTTTGCAGATAAACACTACTTAAAGCCTTGTTGAATATGGTATAACCATACTGTAAGCAGTAAAATCAAAGACTTAATGCCTTTCTTACAACAATTTATCAGAAAACCTAGTAGAGTAACTACTGTTGAACTTTTAGCATGTAAAAGATTAAAACAAAGACCTCTCAGCATAACCACTTCAGAACGTGTATATTGTGATTTCAGAGAATCACAGAATAGGCGGAGTTGGAAGGGACCCAGAAGGATCATCAAGTCCAGCCCTTAGCCCTGCACAGGACCATCCCCAAGAGTCACACTATGTGCCTGAGAACATCATCTAAACACTTCTTGTACTCTGTCAGACGTGGTGCTGTGTCCGCTTCCCTGGGGAGCCTGTTCCAGTGCCCAACCACCCTCTGGGTGAAGAACCTTTTCCTGATATTCAACCTAAACCTCCCCTGACACAACTTCAGACCATTCCCTTGGGTCCTGTCACTGGTCACCACAGAGAAGAGATCAGTGCCTGCCCCTTCTCTTCCCCTCACAAGGAAGTTGTAACTGCAATGAGCTCTCTTCTCAGTCTCCCCTTCTCCAGGCTGAACAGACCACTCCAGCAGTTTATCTATGATGTTATATAGAAATAGAACATTATACAGACAGAGTGTTATGTCCACTATGAATTTCTATTATATAACTAGCAATGTGTTATGCATACATATTGTCAGTGTCTATACAGTAGATACAGTCTTATAGAGATAAATACTATGAATAAAAATGGTCTACTTGAAAGCTAGCACTCTATCCTTAAGACCTATTACCTACTGTCAGACTAGACAGTAATGAGAAATGAGATAATGGTGGTAAGATGAAAATGAAAAATGGAGAATGACAGTAGTGGAAGTCCTTTTGGTGTTTTATAAGTGCAATTGCTGTGTGAGTAATTTTTAAAAGGATGCACAGCATAAAAAAAAATTAAAAAAATGTTAAATATATGAACAGAAAATAACTAAGTATAATTTGGAAATAACATGTGTGCATCGTAGACCTTCTTTCTAGAAAATGAACACTCCTGTAGATTTTGCAATTAAGTCATTAAAATGAATTCAAAGATGACCTCCAGCCTTTTCTGTATTGTTACATATGAATAGGTCAATCTATTAATAGAGAAGTAGAAACTTGCTCAGACAGAGTGACTGATGAATGACAAAGCCCAACAAAAAGTTGCATATGAACAAGAGTTAAGTGAAGTAGCTTAGCAGCTTTGTTATGGAGGATACAGGTTTGATGCCACCAAAGTACCGTTATCTAAAGGAGATGTTTAATATTGAGACCTGGCACTTTCTAAACACTGAACTTCTTAAACATCAGAAGAAAGATATCCTACAATCTCTACATGATGTCACAGAGAAAATTTACTAACACTTATAACCTTTTTGCTGTTGCAATCAGTAACACTAGGAAGGAAGACATCAGAATCAAGACTTGGCTGGAATTTTCCAACAGTCCAAGTACAAAATTGCAAGCATCAAAATTGTCTCGAATTCCATCTTATATACCAGTTTAGTTTCACTCTCTTTTAAAGTTTTTAATCTTAAAGTTTCTTACATACGTTCTAGTCCTGGGGAAAAAAAAAAAAATATTTCACTACTCAACACTTTTATTTAGTTTGTTTAAGAGCCACAAAACACATTCTTCTGGTAAATTTTACATTTTACATTTTAAAGGGTGAGACTAATAAAAAGAATTGATAGCAGTCCCTTGTTTTCAGACCAGTCATGACACCCTTTTGCACAGACCTACCCTTTTTTTAACCCTACATGTTAAAGTGTCACTTACAAAATGGGGGAAATATGCAGTTCTCCACATTTCTCACCTCTCACCATCTTCAAAGTAAGTGGCATCAGGGAGGACACACCTGTGGGAAAAAGATAAGTATAAAATAGATATCAAAAACACAATCAGATCCAATGAAATTAAAATATCTATTTTGCATTATCAACCTCCTAATCCAATTTTCTTCTTGATAAACATTAGAATTCTGATAGATTTTATATCTAAGTTATTTAAAACATCTTGCTTAAAATAGCATCCCTCTGAATACCTTAGTTTTGTTATTTCAGGTGGGGTTTTTGTGGTTGTTGTTTTTTTCTTTTCTAAAAAACCAGCTTGCTCTAGAGAACCTAACTTTTAACTGCTTTGATTTATTTGCTAAGTCTCTCTTTACGATACAGTCTTCGATCCTTGGAGACCTAGAATAAGAGCTGGGAACCAGCTTCTTATTATACAGCAAAAGTAAGACAAAATTTCACAAAGGTAAAAAAACTAGGAAACTGCAATGAGAGAAATAAACAGAAGCTGGTAGAAAAAAATAATACACCTACAATACATTGTTTGGATTAGACATTTCTCTCATAACTTATAGCAGTCTGCATAAGAAAGGGAATAATTTATAAATACGATATGAAATATTATATATTTTATTATTTATATCTATTATATTGATATATTTCTATTTTACTATAGGTTTGGTTGGTTTGTTTTTGTGATCCTTAGGTTCCTACATATATAAAAAGAAATTATCAGCTTTTAAGTAATTATCACCCTTATACAGGTGAGAAGAGAAACATGTGAGAAGCAAAAATAAGCTTTTAAAAAGGTCTTTATGTTTTCTGCTTTTCATAAGCCAAAATATTAAGGGAGAAAAAAAATTGCAGGGGGATAGTGAAGAGCCTCACAATCTAATATGCAAAACTTTGGTTCTTAGGAGAATATTTTTTTCCTAAAAAAAATCAAACACCTTTTTTTTTTTTTCCATATTGTCTTATGAAACTATGAAATACTTTCCANNNTATGAAATACTTTCCAGAAAATATTTTAGATAACTTTAATTTTGAAGGTCAAGATGCTTATGAAAATATCTTGCATACAAAGAATACTCTGTTTCATAATAAAAGAATATTACTATAGCAACAATTCAAGTTGTTATGGTAACAGCGTCTGTGAAAAGGGCAAATGAGCTTACAAAATATTTAGATATTTTTCTCTGCTGAATTGTTTGTATTCAGTTTTTCCATTAAAATTCTTTCAAGCTGACTCAGAGGATAAAGTATGGAACAAAAGAACTACAAACAGATAGAGTCATCATTACTGTTCTGAAATATAAACACCTGTTTTGTTTGCACTCTTTATATGTTAATGATTGTATAACATTTGTATACTCTGAATGAAAAGACAATGAGCTCAATGACACATCCTATTAGACAACTTCTCATTTCACTGAAATTTTAAAATTTGCGAAGAAAAAGAAAGGAAGAGAAAAGATCATTCACAGTCAGGGAATTGAAATAAGGGTTTTATTAACAGCACTATTCAGGGTTCATCAGAATTTTCAATTTAGTTGAATCACCACACTATTCTGCAGGCTAAATGTAGCTGTTGTGTACACACAGGGGACGCTGCCCAGGACAAATGAAGTTCACATCTGCTTGGTGCAATCTTTCTTTCACAGACTGGCTGCCTGTGTTTGCCCTCACAGAGCCCGGGATGGAACCATGGTCGGGGCTACCAGGATGGGGTGGAGAAGGGAGCTAGCAGGCTCCAGCAGCATGAGAGAGGCAAGTTGTGGATTTCTGGACCATACAGGTGGGAGGCTCAGAGGAGTCTGAGTCTTGTCTTTTGTCACTGTTTCAACAGAAAGGGTGCAGTTGGAAGACAACACATTAATGTTTTTGAGTGCTTTGTGGTCCTAGCCAGATCTCTTGTGTTGCTGACCAGTGTGAACCAGGCCTTAATAATGTCAAATATATGATGTTCTGCTGAAAACAGCAATTCTATTCCTTACTTTGTTGGTTCAATTAAGTTTTCAAGCTTCCCAGGAAATAATTTCCATGCTGACAGTCAATCTGCCAGATACAAAGTGGAAAGAAAGCATACTTATGATTACTGCAGCAATAGAACTTCATGTGACTGTCCAAAATTACCTGAGAAAAGTATAGCAACGCTCTGGTTTACATACTGCAGATATTCAACTGATAGTTATTGATTTTGACCTGAGATCATAAGTAATTCTGACTAACATTGTGATGTAACCAATCTGTGGCACTTTCAGCATGGAGGAATTTGATCAAAATATGGGAGAGCAATAGAATATTTTGCTGAAGATATGTATTATAATTTCCATTGGTTATTTTAATATTCTACAGATGTTTTAAAAATATTGTTTTCTAATTTTGTTTCTAATTCAAACATTGTGAAGAAACAAGGAATCACTTTTAATTATTGAGCTATAGGTGAGATCCAGGATATTTTTATATAGCTAATTTATAATTGAAAAAATAGCCACTTAAAAGAAAAGCGCCACTCCACAGATTAAATGCACTCCTTATAAAAAGCCAGAACCTTAACTCAATTAAGTAACTTCATCTGGAACTAGAGAATACTGGGAGATGACAAAGCTTCTTAAATACTTCTCTGTAATTAGTACAGTATTTGAAGTATCTCAAAGTAAAGTTTCAAACTACACCAGACACCTCCATTGAAAGGTCATCAATAAACTAAAAACCCTTTTTTAATTTGGGGATATGATCAGAATAACAGACACCAAACATAATTTCTGGGCACACAGAGAGGGAATTTGGTAGACACATGCATGCCATGTAGATGCATCTACAATGGATGTTGCCAGTAGGAAGTAACTTGAATTCCATTGCTTGAAATAGTAGTCATTTTGAACTAATTTTATTTTTTTTTACAAAACAGTTAACCAGTTTGTATGAGCAAAGTATAATTACAAAAAAAAAAATAAAAATCTACCATCTTATGTCTTTTCTATCTCTATTATTCATTATTCTATGCAGCTGCTATGTGAAGTGTTTAAAGAGTAAACTATTTAAATAATCAAAAGTATTTTTTCAGTGTGTAAAACTCATTTTAGCAGATAGTGGAAGGTGTCATTATACAATCTCAGCTATTGTGTGTTTCACTCTGTGTAGCAAGAAATGCTGCTATTTATAAAAACTGAGAAAATTAATTAATGCAATTAATGCAACTAATAAATTTTACTTTTCTGCTTGTGAAGTGTTTGCAGGTAGGAATGTCTGCAGGCACAGAAGCTTATGACTCCATTTTTAGCCTTCTGTAAACAGTACCAGAAAAAAAGTATGTTATTTTTGAAATTTATAAGTATACTTGAAATATGAAGAATATTTTTTGAATATTTGGAGGGCAGTTGGAACATCCCCAATGCATGGAAAAATAAGTGCATTCTGCTTTTATAGATCTAAATTTTCTCTGGTTTAATACGAGAATATTCCTGCAGATAAACTTGCTGTATACATAGGATTTACTGAAAAAGTTTCAGGATGAAACAGCTCCCAGCTGGTCCAGAATAGTATGGCTAATGCCTTTACAACATCATTCTCTTCTTTGAGATGGCTTGATCGATTATTCCTTTACTGGAGTGAAGATGACCCAGTGCAGAGAATGCTTTTAGGACCATTTGTCATGATCTAAGACTCTTTCACCTCTGTGGAAAATATTTTGGTATGTGATAGACTCTTAAACTTACAAAGGTTAGTTTTGAGAGTCTGGTGCTGTGAAACAGTATAAATTCTTTTTCATTAGACAGTATTTTGTATAGAAGTATTTTGTCTAGGAAGAATTGTGTCAATATTCATTATGGTACCATTTTCTACATAAGTAGAAACATGCAGTCAAATGCAGTGGTTTTCTTGGACACATTTTTTTGTTGGTTTGTTTTTGTTACTTATTGACCATATTCAATAAAAATTAAAAAAAAAAAAAAGGGACTTATGGAACAACATCCTAAAATAGCAATTCAGACATTAACATTATTTTTCTCTTCACAAAAATGATCAATTATTCTTCTGTAAATTTTTATTCATTACTTTCTGAAAGTGTTCTTCACATTGTATACTTTATTCTCCCACATGCTAGGCCACTGTAATTTGTTCTGTAAATTGCATATTCCACTGATTAAAGTTCACTATATTTGAACCAAGTCACAGTTAAGATGTATCTCTCCTGATACGATATATATATATTTGTGACTAAGGCAAATAGCCCGTCTACTTGTGAATCAAAGGCTTTTTATGTAAAGAAGTTAGATTTAAGTAAGATTATATTTAATTTTCTTCAGCTCCTGAAATAATCTATGAACTAGTCTGCTGTGCACTGCAGCTAACTATTCAGATTATTTAGGATCTCTATTATTTCTTTCCTGGTCTATTTTTATGTATATACAGAGGACTGTGGCTCAAAAATGCAAATATATGCAGTGCTATTTTACTGTTCTGAAACCTCTGTTTATATATTCCAAGCTAGCTGGAACTTTTTCAAGAACCTTCATTATCTTAGACTTTTTGAGAATATTTTGAAAGCTTGAATAAATGCCTAACCACCAAATGCCTAGGGCAGCTAGGCAGTGTCTGAAGACAGTGAATTGAGTGACTCTTAAATTAGACATTTCCATGGTTATTTTTAATTAATCACCATATAAAATATAATTAGCATGCACCACTTATCATTTGAATAGCAGTTGGCAATTTTTTTATTTTGTAAATTCTTCACAGAGCACAAAGTTCAGGAGGAAAGAGGGAATCCCAGAGGCTGATGTCAGGAATAATCAGGAGTGATTTATTTGGCTGTTGCTCAGGATATAACATGCAGTTTATTTCACTCTTTACTGGTCAGAGTTTTTTTACAACTGTCCGTGCTCTTAATATCTTCTCTTTCTTTTGGAACGTTGATTGTAAAAAAAAATAACTGTATGACTTGCACAGAACCTCATTCTTGAGTGCTGTGTGGTTACTTCAGGTGATGACTGTGAAGACAGCAGGTAGCACAGGTGCAGGGCCCCCACTGTCTTCAATGAACATGTCTTTGTGCTGGTATGAATGAAAATTCATAATGCTGTTTTAAAGTGGATTGAAGAACACACAAGAAGAGCTGTAAGGCAGAGAGCATCCCTAGATAAACACTGGGAAGCCAATTTCTTCCTGTCTGGAGGCAGCAGCCCTTAGCTAAAATTCAAAGGTACAGATCCTTCCTAACAAACAAACGAGTCAGTATCAAAAGCTTCTGCACACCCCCAGCACCTCCTAAGACAACAGTTCTCGCCTTCATGGTGCCCAGAGCTGGTAAGGACCTTCAGAATCATACAGATGCACTTTCAAAGACCACACAGAGAACATTATCTGTGCATGCTTGAACAAGCCCATTCCCTATAGTTACATGACATGGTTGGCAGATCCTGCAGCATACTGATTGTCTGGACTCATTAACATGTGCTCCTGGATGACATCTCAAAAAGACACTTTGTATTTGCTCTGGAATGAGTAAAGTTTAGAATAATGCAAACTGATTTCTGACAAATGCAAACTGATTTCTGACAGACTATGTTCCCATCCTAACTACCTCTGTAGACATACAGATGCGACCACACTTAACATCTACAGGCTCAGTCTTATGCTCCAGCCAAGACAGATTACTTCAATAGAGCAAAGTGAAAAATATCATGGAGTTTTGCTTTCTTTCAGTTAAGTGTGCAAATCTATTAAAGCCGTCTTGAGCACAAATTTAAAGTTGATCATGTATCCAGAACGGCAACTACAGCAAATGAACTCAAATGAGAAAAGCAGGATTGACAGCATTGCCTTGCTCTGAGAGCATTCTTCCCTGTGAGCCACACGGCAGCATACGGACTGCATCCTTCATGTCATGTATCACCTGTGTGCACTGCTCTCAAGAGGGTCCTCCTAAAATTTCTAAAGACAAAATTCTTTCTGCTGTAAATGAAAAGACCTAAAGAATTACCTAATTTGAGGATGAGTTAATTACTACATTGTATTTGAACACTGGCCAAATTCTAGAAATAAGCGGAAAAGGCTTTCTGGAAGACTTTTTACACACAACTCACAATTTTTCCATAAGAAAAGGGCTGCAAGTTTGTGAAAAGAGTGGGGAGAAAATGGAGGGGAAAAAAACCCCGGTCTATTCTTCACTGCACACAAGCAATATAGAACAATTACTCTTTTGGGTTTATACCATTCCTAGGTAAGCTTTAGTAGCCTGATTTAAAATAAGATTTCAGCATCTGAAGCATGACAGACAGAAGATGGATACTTATCTCAGAATTTATAGTTCTATAAGTCCCTTCCTATCTACCCGAGCACACTTTGAACACTTCAAATCATCATTATTGCCTTCACTTCTTTATCCTAATGGGTTCTCAAGTGCTGAAAGTTTTTTCCTCGGTGTCATTCCACAAACATCTCAGTCCTGACAGAGCTGAACAGACAGACCATACAAACTCCTACTTAAGCTAATATAAAAAACTGACTTACTTTTCCTTCTTTTTTTTCCCCTCCTTCTGTGATTCTTGAAAGTATTCACAGAATACCTTCAGAACAGAGATATGCACAAAGCCATACTAGTGGTTTCTTAAATCTTCTAAACATTGCATGAAAAAGTATTATCAAGAACTTTCATGTAGCAACTAAATCGTTAGAGCATGTAAAAAGAGAACTAAAAGAGAACATATACAACTATGAAAGAAAAAACCTTACTTGTAAAGGGATACCCTATGTGCAAGACTATTTATATATATTCATAAAACCTTTACTTGGTAAGATATGTAAAATACTATAGACTAGACTTCTGATGGTAATCAGTTAAAATTGACATCACAGAAATGCAATTACTGGGTTGTTTGGTTCACCTCTCCCCTTTTTCCTGTATTTAATGATTCTTTTTAAAAGAGAACTGTAGAAAAAATGCTTGACTTCAGAGTTCCAAAGCAGACAAAATTAAAATTTTGAGGCTCTGATGGGTAGGTTACCTATGGTCCAGAGCAGGAATGGATATAACATACATCTCTACACTGAAAAGTTCCTGTTAGATTTTGGATTCCACTCAAGACATTAAGCACTTAAAAGTAAGTCACTAGCACTATTTTGTAATAATGCATAACTCTCCTTTTGGTTTAACTTTAGTTGTTTAAAAATATTTTGTTACACTCACAACCTTGCAAATTAAAAACTAAATCCCTCCACAATAGTATTCACCCAAATAAAATAGAATAAAGCAGTAGTCTAACCTTGAAAACTACTTGCTCCTAAACACCCTTTAGCAGGATTTTCCCCAGGAGACTCACCTACATAAAGTGATACACTTCAAGCAGGAGAGAATGACTAATGGCTCACTCGAGGCTTGCTGTCAGGAAATGTTCTTCCTGATCCAGCACCCTTCCAACAGGTGATTGGTTCAGAGTAATATTTTCCTCTTACCTTTTCCTGTCCAGGGAGAACGTTTTCCAATTTTTTTCCAGCAAACACTCTTCAGATTTTCACAAGCAGGGCATGTGAGAGTACAACAGAGTTGCTACTCTAATGAAAATGCAATTTTTTTGCTACCTTAGTAGCTGCTAATATCATTTTTTTTCCTATTGAGACCTTCTTAACATACCGTTTGTTTTAAACAGCCTATATTCTTGTAAACAGTTTAGATTGCTGTAACTTGATCTGTCAGACATCCTTCTTTCTAGTGTGGATAGTCAGGATACAGAAAAGGCCAGGTTAATTATGAAGAAGTTGAGTTAATTATGTAATTAACACATCACACTTCTCTGTAGCAGGTAGAAAGGAGGAGAAAGATAACTGAGGGAATTGAGTAAAGTTATAGCAGATTAGTTTATGTAGCAGAGAGAGCAGAAATTAACTTTGATGAGGCACCACAGCTGTGTATAATGCACTCTCCGGAAAACTGCATGAATTAGCTCACTCATTCACCTTCCTGAGAATGCAAGGAGTACAAGTCAGTAACTCAGTCAGGAGTTTCCCTCAGTGTCTACAAGCCTGGATGAGTCTGTCCCTTTCCTGAACTGCGGAGCAGAAGACTCCACTGAAGTCTACACAGAAGAAAATGCTACTTTGAGTCCTTACTGTCTACATCTTGCAGTCGGCAGGAGTGAAGGAAAGTGAAAACACTAAAGAAGTTCACTTAATCACAGCCAGATTGATGGATGCTGGTAGAAAAGAGCTCTAGCTTATGGGGGTTTGCTTTCACTGTAGTTTTGTATAGTCTTGTATCTCATATCAGAAATGTAAGAAAAGTACCTGTTAACTGATGATCAGTTTGGCTCATACTTTCCAAACAAGCCATGAGTTTCTCTGGCTTCCTAAACAAACCAAGATACCAGGACAAAAAATATGAAGTTTATATGGAATTAAGGGGTTTAGGGTGCTTGCTGAAACTGGCATATGAGTTTTAATTTCCTGACACTCTTTTCCCAGCAAAAAAAGCAACAATTTACAGAACTCTGCTGTGTAATTAGAAATATTTGTAATCTATCCACTGACTGAGTTTATTAATTCCATTTAACCTGTGAAATGCACAGTGCTGTCTGTCACACTTGCTTACTGCTGTCAAGAGATGCACAATGGCTTTCAGGAAGTGTTATAAAGGTCTCAGCTGTCTTACAAGGCATGTTATACTTCTCTTCAGGAGTACCAACCTTTTCTGAAATAGAAAGGGGACACAAATCTGCACATTAAAATCCTCCCTCTAAAATGATGGTTTGCCTTACTGGTAATTCATCCATCCAAGTGACTTAAGATTCAACACACAGTACTCTTTCCCTATTTTAGTAATGACTTGGCTTATCAAAGTGACAGCTTTGTGCTATACCTCTACCAAAAAACCCCAAACGAACATATCCCCAAACAAAAAACAAACAAAACCCCTTCATCATAGATAAGCATTGTGTGAAAGCAACAGTGATTTCAGAGACTTTTTTATTTCGGTCTTAGTCTGAGTCTTAATGTGCCTGTTTCTCTAATGTCTCAGTTTCTCCAGCACCAGTATCTATTACAGACAGTGAAATTCCCATAAACATCAAAACACATTTTGCTGCTGTTATCTTTTAAATTAGCAGTGTCAAATTCAACTCACTCTGATGCTCTAACTTTGTTCAATCATTGTTATATTACTTTTAGTCTTTTTTCACTGTTAGGTTGTGATGCTAGAACTAAATGCTTAAGATCATGCTTATCTGAAAACTACATGATTTAATGCCCACCTAATTCTACATTCATTCTACATTCTGAGCTTTACTTATGAAACCAGAACTGGGGCAGAATTTGGAAGGTCTCAGCACAAGCTTGACACCGTCAGAATTATTAAAATTTCTGAAATCTAAAAGAAATTGCATTTATATGTGCAGTACCATACTTCTGAAACTTCTGCAGCTTATGCTTGTAGTTGGTCTCTTGTATGTGATTTAAAAATGCTAAGTAGAGTGTTTCAAAACCCACTGTTGGTTTCTTTTAAATAGCATACTTTTCACCTGTGCACATTTTTTAAAGATATGCTGTAGTTTATAAGTTTTTTCTTTCCTATTTCTTTAATTGTAGCTCTAATGGATTCTTTTCCCTATTATATTCTTTCACTCAAGTTACTTTCTTAGTGTTTTCATACTACTATTTCTGTGTCATGCTCAGGACTCACTGTTTATCTTCTTCATTTCAGAAAAGTAGTTGCAGTGCCTCTGTAAAACTTAACACAGATTTATACAGAGCTCCTTTTCAGATATCAAACCTTTGAAGCTAAAGCTACCAGAGATTCAGTTTTCTATTTCACAGCTCTAAGCAAGGTCATAGTTCTAGACCTATACAAAACAAAAATAATGTTTTGTAAACAAAACAAAAATAATGTTCTGTGACTAGATAGATGAGGTGCAAATTCCGTGGTCAAGATTTTTTAAAAGTATATGGATTTGCACCCTAACTTCCCTACACAAATGTGTTAAATGGTGAACTCAGCAACAGGAATACTTATCTTTTAATGTTAGCCTTTATGAGTATTACCTTCATTTAGCTGTTTAAAATTTACATACACTTTTCTAGTTTTATGTCTCATTTATTTCTAGTTTTCATGATCATACTTTTCTCAGGTAAAAACTATGGCTCATCTTTCAGACTCCTTAGCAGCTCCAGCAAGAATTAAATACAAAGATTTTCCAAATTTGAAATCCAAATTCAAATCCCATAGATTTTCATAGTCCTATTACTATATGGACACCTATATAGTGTAAAAAAACAGCAAGCTACTACCTACTGTTTTGATTTACAGTTTTTAGATTTAGCTATCTAACTACATGATATTGTTTGTTACTTTAATTTTTTGTCTTCATTATTAACAATATGGATAACATAAAAATTTGGAAGTAAAGCCTCCAAGACCTGTCAATTGAGTAACAGTCAGTTAATTATAATAGATAAACAATAGTCTTATGTAAATCCCAGCATTGCTATTGTATCATGATCTAGTAATATTGAAAATATTAATTAAGCCATGTCCATGGTAAATATTCATACAGCAAGAGACAGTGTATCAATTGTTAATCCCAAAAAATTCTGAGCACCAAATATTTCAAAAGAAATCCAGCAAAAAAGCAACAGTAGAAAGCTGAAAGGAGTAAGAAGCAGCAGCAGAAAGGAAAGATCAAGGACAGAAAAGAGGTCATATGAGAGTAGAAATAAGTGGAAGCAATCAAGGAATGACATTTTATATAAAAGATCCTAGGTGAATCAAAATTGGTCCAAGTTGTCGTATCTAGCTGACATTCTTTTCTCTGTATAAGTAATATACCAATTCTTTTACTACATTTACAGATTAGTAGAGGCTCAAAATTCTTCCAAAGAATAGATGAGTTTTAAAAATGAGATACAGCCATAATCATAGGCTTTATGAAGTAGATGGGAATAGCTAAATACACATCCAACCTCAGGAGACACATAATAACTACAAAAAATATGAGAAATATTATCTGAAATGAAGAACAGTTTGCAGGAACAGAAAGCAGGTGAATAAAACTAGGGAAAACTGGTATCAATGGTTGTTCAGTGCTTTAAAGAATTTGCTTTCAAATTGGATTTTCAGTTTCTTTTAGAGACAACATAAAAAACCAGTACTGAATCATTTTCTTATTGTTTACTAAAACAACACTGGCATAATCATAAAAATCATAGAGTATTCAGAGTTGGAAGGATCATAGAGTCTAAATCCTAGCCCCAGACAGAACAGCCACAAGACACCATGTGCTTGAGAGCATTGTCTGAATGCTTCCTGAACTCTGTCAGGCCTGATACTGTGACAGCGTCCCTGGGGAACCTGTTCCAGTGCCCAACCACCCGCTGGGTGAAGAACCTTTTCCTAATATTTAGCCTGAACCCTCCCTGACACAATTTCAAGTCATTCCCTCAGGTCCTGTCGCTGGTCACCAGAGCTAGAAGAGATCAGTGCCTGCCCCTCCTCTTCCCCTCATGAGGAAGTTGTAACTGCAATGTCTCCCCTCAGTCTCATCATCTTCAGGCTGTACAGACTAAGTGCCCTCAGCTGCTCCTCATAAGGCTTCCCCTCCAGACCCTTCCCCATCCTTGTAATCCTCCTTTGGATGCTTTCTAGTAGCTTTATATCCTTCTTGTATTGTGGCACCCAAAACTGCACACAGTGCTTGAGGTGAGGCTGCACCAGCACAGAGCACAGTGGAACAATCCCTCTCCCCAACCCACTGGCAATGTTGTGCCTGATGCATTCTAAACTTCACAGTAGTTTGCTGATATTTTCAATGTTCACAGAGAAACTCAGATTCTTTTGGAAGATTGTTTTGCAACATTTTCAGCAGACATTGATTTCTTTTTGCAAGAAAACTATCTCGTGTTTCTTGAAACAGGTGATTTCTGGGACTAAGTTCCAATGCAGGGGTTCAAGCAGAAAAGCCATGTAGTCTGAATGTAAATGTATATATATTTTTATTTATATTTTACATAAGGTAAACAAAGAATGAAAGCAAGAAAATAATAAGATTCTCAGTTTGCAGGGAAAACCTCTGAAGCACAATCCAATTTCAAGCTCTCCAAATATTATTATTCTCCTTTATTAGCCAAGGGTTTTTCCAATAAGTGAACACCAAAGTATGTTTATGGTAAGAGAGGAGTTATGACACCTTGCTATGGGAACTGTCCCAGTGCATTAATTAAAAAGAACCTTGTTTTTCACACAGTCTTTTTTGTGGTTTGATTGGTTTTTCTAAATAATCTTTTGTATATAAACTATTAGCTTCATTGACAACAACCAGAAGCCCAGTGAATAGATCTTGAGGTGCAGGTATGAAATTACTTATATTATTATTGAAACTTTGATAGCACTCTTTTATGTTTGCTGCAGAATGTTTTAAATCAGAGCATTATAAATTGTAGTTTCTGTTAACTGGTATTGCCTGTAGTTAAAAAAATACTTATTCAGTGATGGGCACAATACTGATTTCACTGAATTTAGAGGCAGTTTCTCTCCTGTACCATCTCTCCACCATATATAGCTTTGAAATGTGATAAAAACCTAGTGTGACAGACAGAAATGGTTAGTGGCTTAAACATTGTTAAAATCACTAAAGACTTTTGTCCACTGTAGCAAAGTGTGCAAAGAAGCAACCGCTCATCTTCAACCACTGAAGCCCACCCCTCCCTCAACATGCCTCCAGACTGGAATTTGAACTGTGACAGGAACTTGGTATAGGATAAAGATGGGACTATTGTCCACTTATCTCATGTCAAGGAAGAAGTAAAAAAAGCTGGGGGAAAGAAGGTATCCACAATTAAGGCCAAACTCTACAGCTCTATTGAAAATAAGCTTTGACTGGGTTCAGCACAGAGAGGACATAGCCCACAGCCCACATATCTGTTTACTGAGGCCAGGTTTGCATTCCCTGAGGGAGGCTACAAGCCACGGTTTGAGGCCAGTAAGAGACAGATCCTGCAAGATGAGATGGTGCTTCTTATCATGGTAATTGTCTTCCCTCACACACAGTGGCTCAGTCGTTAAACTCACCACCACCCCCAGCTCTTCCCCCACACACACATTTACAGACGATATTCACGTGAGAGGCAGCTGAGAAGGGGTCATAAACCATCAAAGACCCCCAGACTCATTCCTGAAACCTTCCACCAGAGGACTCTATGTGATCCAAAAGTGTTGTGACACTTTCGTTCTGTGTTTTGATTCAGAGTCTGTTGCAAGAGACAGTGTAAAAGTCCCCACTCCCCGCACTTAACAGGGGAGGTACCTGGGTATTCCCACAGAGTTTGAATGGAATGAATCCATTGAACTCCATGTTTTTTGGGACCTTCACTATGAAGAAGACCAGAAGAGGAGGACCAATGGGATGTCATCAGAATCCACATGGTGGTGACTATCTTTCTACTTAACCTGTCTGTCACACTCTTTCTTCTGCTCCCTGCTACATTTTCATATTTCTTCTTATCTCTATTTCAAGTTTACTGTTAAATAAAATCCATACTATTGACTTCAGCATATGGTCTCGTTTGCGCCTTAATTCAGGCAGAGGCATCTCACTAATAATTCTAATACTTGGATCGTAACACCTAGGAAAACCCGGGCTATGAATGTGCTGTGAAAGACGTCCCTTAAGCTGTGATGCCAGACTTGTCTGGCCCACATCTTGAGCATGTCTCCATTAAGCAAAACTGGTGATCATATGCATTCCCTTCTGTGCTTCAAACTCAACACTTGCAAATAGGTCTGCTTTTTGACAGCTCAGTGATGTTAATGTTTCTGCTTTCTCTAGCCTCATTGAACAGAGATGACATAATGGATTTCATTGAAGCTTGTACAAATGATTGTGCACACATGCAAAGTGAATGCCATGTCTTAGATTTTGAGGAGTTTGTTTAGCTTGTCTCAGCTTGTTTGTGATGTACATTTTCTGCACTAAACTGGCACTAGCTGGATCATAAACTAGTGAAAAAAAAGCTCTTGTTGATGTTTCTGTGGAAAAACACATAATTTGTTAGGTATTTGGGATTTGGGTTAAAGAAAGTCTTTCATGGGACATGCAATTGCCAAATGAAGAATAGCAAAACCCCAAGTTAACTGGGGTAGTCTGATGTAATCTGCATTGACTTCTTAACAGGTAGATTTATAGACACATTCCGTTTCCATCCAGTCAAAAGGTGTAACAGCACACTAATAATCAACTGACATTTCTACCTAAGGACATACTTTTGTCATGATAAAACTGCAGTGTCTAATATCTTG
This sequence comes from Dendrocincla fuliginosa, assembly GCA_035047845.1. NCBI lineage: Eukaryota > Metazoa > Chordata > Aves > Passeriformes > Dendrocolaptidae > Dendrocincla > Dendrocincla fuliginosa. The sequence continues at coordinate 35,931,192 of JAWWMO010000138.1, read as the reverse complement.
TATATTAGGAAAGGGGTACATGAACTCAGGTTAAACACAAACTTCTAACATATAAGCACTTTTCACTCAAATATGTATGCTCTTCTGGGGCAATTTTCATAGTTTTTCTACTCATATTACTGATTCATAGCTATAAAAACCAACCAAACAAAAGAAAATGAATATTCAATAGAATGCTTGAATATTGAATAGAATGCTGTATAAACACAGTTCAAATAAAACCAGGGAGATGGTGGCTCAAAACTGTCATTCACAGTAACATGATTTCTGTATATGTCACATAAAATACCTGGAAAAAAAATTACAAATGAGTGTATAAATTATAATTATTGTATAGTTTGGTATACAATATTACACTAACCTCATCAAATAGAAAATACTTGGGAAGAATTCTGGGTTGTTGCTTTTTTTTTAGTATAATAAGTATCTGCTTTTGATCTGAATGCTTAAAGCCTTTCAGGACCTCTGACAGTGATGTCACTGACTATCACATAGGCACCAGATTTAGTATGGAACGGTAGCAATTTAGGAACTCAGATGTGTAATTTTTTGAAATTTCATTTTTGTTTTGACTGCTTGAAGGACTTCAAGTCTGAGATTTAAAAAAGCAAATATAAATAAGTGAAGACATTCCTCCTTCCCTTTACAGAGTGTATAAAACATGTTTATCTCTTGGGAAGAGTATAAAAGGATATATGGAGCTGGAGAAAACCCCCAGTGATTAGTTATTTTCTAGAGGTTTCCGACAGTATTTTGCAAACCTAAGAAGAACCATTCCCTCAGGACCCTTTGCTCTCCTAGTCAGTTAGGTTTCATCCTCCAAAGCTGTGCTATTTTTAGTTCCTTTGATGGATACTGAAATGTATGTTTTCAGAGAATGCAAAAAGCTATTTGGAAGTATCACTGTTGAAGCACTAAGTTAAGAAAAAAATAATTCAGCTTTTTCAGTATTAACAGATATGAATATTTTAAATAAT
>JAWWMO010000138.1:35898352-35929223 GCA_035047845.1 Dendrocincla fuliginosa | reverse complement strand
TCACTGTTGAAGCACTAAGTTAAGAAAAAAATAATTCAGCTTTTTCAGTATTAACAGATATGAATATTTTAAATAATAAATTTTATCCAAAATCTCCTATATACTCACCACATACTGTTATACTGAATTTACCTGTATTTTTTCATGACCTATATAATGTCAATAAAAAGAATGTCTTTATTTTAATGTCACATTGAAAAATGCAGTTTGACATTATGTAAGTAGATGTATGTTATTAGGATGAATTCTAAAGAAATTAAAGATTGTGGTGTGATCTATGGAGAGTTATAAATTAATATTTTATTCCAGAATTCCTCCTCTATCTTAAAATAATCACAAATGACTGTGAAAGAGCTGATGATAAAAAGTATTTGTGGTAACACTGCTTCTCACATGATGGATTACTGAGGCTTAAAAATTGACAGACTCATGAAATCATGGAGTAAAAAGAAACAGCCATATATTTTTACACACTGGAATTGAAGTTTTAAACCTAAACTACAAGATACACTTAACTAAGTTATCAGCCCACATTTCATGAATCCTCTGTGAGAAAATGAGAGCAACTAACTCCTCTGCACAAGACCTCAGCTAAGTTAAACCACATGCAGCCTTTCCTTAGGGAGAAAACAGTGGGGCAAGAGATTCCATTGCCCTTCTAAGATCTGCAAAAAATGTACTAGAAATTTGGGGTTCCACACCCAAATATTTGCCTGCATGCGCCAAGCTTTTAACACTGCAATATAAAAAAACCTTCAATTAATCTTAGATTGTTATTATAGCAAATGACCCCATGCCAGGTCAGTGCAAATAAGAAAAAGCTTGGCTGCTCTTAACCTATAAAATACGTCAAATGGATGTCTCTCAAGTGTGTGATAAAAATGCATCTTCACAGCCTCCAGCAGTATGGTATCTGACCCAAGAGCATAAGAGAAGAGAGACCATATTGAATGCTTTCATTTCCCCATAAAATGCTGATCATGATAGTTCAGACATGCCAGATGGAAGTAGTAGTGATAAATGGTGTTGATGCCTCAGGAGAAATGAGCTAGTAAAGTTATATTATGTTCAGTTGGGATTTTAAACATGTTATATAGTTAAAACTGTTATTCTCCTGCAAAATAATACCCCTCATATTTCAGTGCCATATCATAAATGGGAGAAAGAAATTTCAGCTGCTATTTGCTACTATGAAAAGCAGATTTTCTACATCACAAAAAAATATCTCTACACACAACATACTTGATATTTTTTAGAGTATATAAATGCACGTTTGAAATGATGAATGACAAGTATAGGAAAATCCAAAATGTTATTCCTCCTTTGTTTCTTATGTGGGTATAGCAGTATATATCTGGAAACAGGAAGGTAACACAATGCTAGGTTAGATAAGACTCACCTCACATTTATAACAGGTCCTTTGTTCCTTTTTAAAATTAGTCAGGAATTCTGTCCTAAAGGACATCAGATGCCATAGGAGGTACAAGGCTGGTTCCCATTTTGATCTGGATAACAGTTTAACTGCAACTAGAAGACATCTTAAGAAATTATACTGATCTAGGCATAATTTATATCTTCTCCAAAAAAACAAATCTATGGAATCTTCCCTTTCAATGTCCAAGGATTTTAGAGGGAGAAGGTAGATGCTCTGTACCCTGTAAGTCAGTCTGTTCCCAAAAAAACCTAAGAACTTAGAGGGCTGGAGGCAATTTGCCAAAGCATCCCATCATGCAGTTGTATTCCAAGGCCTTAGATCAGTTTACTAGTGACATGTCTGCGTTCATTCCTTTTTATTAGATTGTCTCCCATCAGTGGCATTCTCTTGATCTTCCGCTGTATGAGTTGAAACACCAGAGAAAAGAAAGGAAGTTAAAACCAGCAGAGTTGTTAGGAGAGGTATTATTCAGTTGTTCATTTTAGAGTATTAGTCAGAAACACCTTTCTCTAAACATCACCTTTTCCTTTTGTTCATGTCTGGAGCTACTATTTATTTTCCTGTGTCTGGGTTAAGAATGTGCTACAAGAGCATACAACAAATTTGTTCTTGGAGGGGAGGGGGACTGCTTATAAGGGAGACTGTTATATCCAAATCAATGAGGACCAACTGCACTTTTTTAGAAATTAGTGTTGGTGGAAAGGAGAAAACAAATCCACCAAATACACAGTGTTAATAATACTGTGCATACTCAATACTCGTCCTAAAAACATAAAGAAATTAACAGATGCTAATTTCTGCATTATTTGTAAATCCTTGAAGAATATAGAGGTGCAGAAGGAACTCTGATTCTTCACACATTTTGTATATATTACTCAAACTTTTTGTCCTTTGGCAAGTTGAAACTTAATTTCCTTTGTCTAACTCTTCTTATTTAATTTTATTAATTAGAAACCAGCCAAATTTAGAAGAAGAAATATTACAGAGGCATATAAGAAATAAGACAGTGAAAAAGTCTATCACGTAAAGATTAATTTGTCCAATTTCAAAATGTATATTGTAATATTTTATATTTGACAGGTGATCATGGGCAGATAGTCATTACAATTTATCACTGCAGGAAGTTGTTAAAATGACAATATGGGCAGGTATAAAATTATATGAAGGAGAAGTTACAGAAGATAATTTTGAAACTCTAGCAACTTGTCCTTTAAAAGTTTCAATCACCAAAAGAACATAATCCAAAATCTAATTATAATTTTAAAAGACAGAGTTGGAAAAAAAATTGCCTGTTCAGGTGGGGAAAAATTTATGCAGGCAAATTTCCATTGTTACTTCCTCCTATTAATCAAAATTTATTCTTTGCTACATGGGAATTGTGTAAAAGATCTTTGCTTCACCCGTTTTCTAATTTATTGACTGTTATTCCAAGGAACACAGAAATTGTTCAACCCCAATTTATGCCTTTGCAAATTTTTCTCTCTCCACTTTTGTAACCCTATCATTTATAAACAGCAGCCACGTGTTATTTTTAAGTGGAAAAGGAATGTTCTTTGGCACTGATCAACCTTGAGTGGAGTTTTATAGCAGTCTTATAAATTTCTCAATAGCAGTGTTTATAATGAAATTGCCTAAAGTACTCTGACCTAGTCTGCTAGTTGGCACACTAGGCACTCTTGATTGGGTCCTTGATACGAACTAACAAAAGGAGCTGGAAATTTTTCTTCCCTGTTGCTGCTAGCACTGCTTGTTGCTTTCACAATTCTGCAATAAAAGGTCCATGATTTTGGATGTTATGGGCTTTTCTTTAGGCTTTTCTGTTCTCCATTTGGTTATTGGGATCCATTGCAAGACTAGGACCTTAAGATCATAAGCTCTTGGATTGTAATACAATCTAGGATTGTATTGTACTGTGGAGTACAATGTCTAGCACTGAGGAACCATTGATCAGACTCTCTCTATAGATGCTGTTGTAATAGAAACACTAAGAGATGATTAAAGTGATGTATCAGTTTTATACTTTATGTTATGCAGAGTGAGCAGAGGTATTAAGATCTTTCTGAGATTTTCTATTTTTTTCCCGCCTTTATTTTTGATCTGCCTTTCAAGACTGAAAGGTCTATCCTAAAGGAGGGGTATTCACAGAAGCTTAATGGAAAAGCTGCTTCTGGAAGGAGCACTTTAATAATAAAATACTGAAAGGAGGGGAAAAGTGCAACAAATATTCTGACCTTTCCTTTACTTTATTGGTGGAATTTTAACATTATCGTCATGAACTGCAACTTTGATACTAAACCAACGATTTAGACAGGTTTCAGCTCACCAATATGTAATAAGCAAATACTATTTTTAATATTTTATTTATACTTTAGTATACCCACAAAATTCATATAATCAGTACAGAGGCCCTTCCAATCCTCACTGTAGTCAAAGTGAGATAAACTGAGATGTGACTACTGACCATGTTATAAAGCATTTCCTTAAGTTCAAGTATAACTTATTCTCTGTCTCTTGCTAGAGAAAGGACTAGTCTCACAGCAAAGCACAGTTCATCATTAAGAAAACTACAATCTAATTTTATTTAGCTAAGCTTTTAAATGAGCTTCTTATAGGAGACTGTTACATGCTTTCCACACAGAAACACAAAACATAACCTTTTCAATTTTATAACAATATGCCTCAAGAGCACAGAGTTTCCAGTTAAAAAGTATTACTAACTTGCATGTAACTTAAATCAAACCTGTTTTGGCACATAGGTTAGTGTTTCTTAACATTTCTACTCAGGTGCCAGTTGGAGTAATGAGAATCACACAAAGCAGCACCACTGACATGAAACCCATATGAGACAACACAGGGATTCATGTGAATCCCTGTGTAAATATCCAGATAGGTGGTACTACTCAGGAAGGACGTTGGAAGGGAAGTAACGGAAGTTGGACTGAATCTGAAAAGAGAAACAAGTCCATCTGTATTTGAAATAGATTCCAAAACACAGTTACAGCATTTTTAAATTCTTGTTGCTTGAATATATTCACTCAGTCCTTCTAAAGCAGAATTTAATTCCTGAAACCCAGAACGTCATTATGATGTTTAATACTGATGCAGTGAAATTCATTTGAGGACAGAACTGAAGAAAGTTCTCTAATACTTTATAATAAGCATCCTATTGAGAAAATAAATTAAATATCTAGATTACTTTGCACTTCATGGGGAAAAATTTTGGTTTCTGCTGAAGCCAATGGCAAAACCTTTTTCTTTCAATGAAGCAAGCACCCCACCACTGAGATAAAATACAGAGTGACTTTGCAAACCCTTAAGCAAGGATTAAGTAAACTTAGAGTTCTTTATAATCCTTGCAAAATGAATGGATTTAGTATCTTTTCCTCCATTTTCTGAAAACTCTGTATTTCACACACTCAAAATGGCATACAGTAGGAGCACAAATATTTTCTTAAAATTTCAATTGCTTAGGAAGGTTGAAATGCATATTGTTTCATTTTTGGTTTTCTATTGTACAGAGCAAAGTAAGCTTTTAAAAAATTTTGACTCAGTTGTTAAACATTGTTATAATAATGTGTTTTAAAAAATGGAACATTTTGTCACTTGTATCATTTATATACCCACAAAGTATAATTATAAATATACAATGAAACAAAATGCTGTAAATAAATTAGCAAGAGAAATTGATTTAATGTACTTTTAGCATATCTCATTCACCACTGTTCTGGTTCTACAGAATATAAAAAGGAAAGCATTTTCAACCTTATTTGTCCAATTTTGCACACATTGCAAAAAGCATAATTATTGTTTAGAAAGTTCCAGTTTTGTCTACATAAAACTGAATGTTTCTTATAACAATATAGACTTGTATCCACGTAGGAGGTTTTGGTTTATGCATCTGTTGTTATGAATAATAAGTTTTTAATTGACTACCCAGGACTACGGTCATGCTATGCAGGCATTGAAAATCATGGATATCTAGTCCAGAGGCAGAAGGTACCTGGATGAATATTCATGAACTTAAATAAAATTCCCGTTAAAATTCAATTCTATTGCTTTATTAATACTATCTGCTTATATTTAAAGTACTTCTGAGAACAACATCAAACATTATTATCTGAGAAAGATGATTAAGTAGCTTTTTATGTCCAAAATGTTCATGCATGACTGTAACATCCATATGTATAAGTTTAATACATTTCCTTCTGTCATTTTCTTACATTATTTAACTGAACAAAATTCAATAAAGCGCAGACTCCATAGTTCACTTGTCAACATCAACTACAGTTTGCACAGGCTTTTCCAGTTAATCCATCTGAATGTAGTCTTTCTTTGCATTTCTTGAGCCAACTTATTGCCTCTCAGTTTACCCAAATAGGCCAAAAAGTTTAAACATGAAAACCAACAAAATTCATGGGTGTTTGCAGAGTTATTGTCTATTGCTCACAAGATCTAATAGCCTGAATCTGAATTCTGCTGCATCTGGGCAGCCTCATCTGGTCAGTGTAGTACTGTCTTTCCTTTTTAGTCTCCAAGCCCCTAGAGAAAGCATTTTCTCTTCTTATTTTCTTAAATAAGGAAGGAAAACAAAGGACTGTGGAGTGCAAAACTAAGTATTGAATAAACTGAAAGCAAAGAATTCCCCCAAAAGTCTTGTGTCAGTTCTCTTAGAAAGGGCATGGTGGCCTCAAGCTGAATTATCTTTCTTAGAGCAGTACTACTATCAGAAAGCCTGTGTGAATCTCAAAGGTCAGTCAAGCTACCATGACTGCCACATGCAAAACACATTAAGGACTTCAGATGCTTGAACATTTGTCTCCAAAAATCTGCTTTTGTGTCATTGAATAATTTTGCTGCTTGATTAAATATGACATCAATAAAAAAGGCCAGGAAGCAAATTCTAAGTGCCAAAAGTATTTTTTCATGCAGTCAAATTAGAAAATGAGAGTATTCACATAATATCATTTCTGGAGTTCAGAGAAGGCTAAAGATAATCCAGCTGTGTGGTCCCACACAGTACTTTACAATGATCAGCGTCTCCTTTGAAGATATGGTATATCTTACAAAATTACATGGAGATGTGGAGAAACAAGAAGGAAAAATACCTACTTACCCTTATATCCTAGGCCTTTATACCTTTTGAAAAAAATAAAACTTTAATGGCATGGTGTAAAAATAGACATCATCTTATTTTTTAATATGAAATATAGAAATCCACAATATGGTGCTTTTTTTTCTTTTGCCTTTTTCTTCTTTTCCTTTTATAGCTTTATGAGTTATCTTGCTTTCTCCTGCTTTCTTTTGTGCAAAACAGATATGTCTGCCCTGACTGTTTCAGGGTTTAAGGTTTGCAGCTTAGGAAGGAGAAATGCAATTGTGAGCCTCACTGCAGGTATTTAAATGTCTGATCAAAACATTCAACAATAGATGTAATTAAACAGGCTCTAATTGTACTTATGTGATTCAATATAAAGAAAGAAGCTCCATTACCTAGTGTTTATGTCATTCCTTGGAGAAATGACCTTAATTTATTGTAATTTCCAGTTGAAAGATTACCAAATTGGTTCTGAACTTAAGTAGCCCTGTGGGTTCACAGTCATTTACTGCAAGATTACATGAAGTACACTGATCACTTCCAATTATAAAAAAACCTTATTTTACTTAATATATAAGTTTACTTTTATTACTAAACAGATATTACAATTTAACTTTCCTGTTGGGATCATCTTCCACCAAATAGTTAGTCAAAATATCTTTATAAACAAAAATTCAAGTTACACAGTACATATATAAAAGCATCATTTTGTGTATCACATGAACTTAGACAAAGAAAATATGCAACTTAGCTGAATTCTACATAAGATAACCAGGTTTATGCAACTAATCTTAAGACAAAATTTGAAAAAAAAAATTAGGTTTTATAACACATGCTACCATAATAAACACAGTCCAGCTCACACTCCAAACAATCTGACAGTGTTTCACAGTTCAAATTGTCATTGAAGTTTTCCAACTTCAGTAGAACCTCCTGATTACAGCCAGCTATTGTATAGGATCAAGCTATTATAGACAAGGGAAAAGCCAAACAGTGTTTAAAATTACAGTGAACAAGAAACAGTGGATCAAAATAAGAGCTCTATTTCAGTCTCAAGCCAATGAATAGTTTCACAAAATACAAAAGTGTAAACACCAAAATTACGAATAGAAATTCTCAGCACAGTAGGCACACATATTGAAAATACAAGTGTGCTCAGATCAAGGACATTTTAAGGCCACAATCACTGATCATAACTCTCAGCAATGCCTTATGATGCCAAATTTGGAACTTTAACAAGTCATTTAATGTCATATATAATGCCTTACAAATAAACTTAATCAATGGTCAAAATATATTTCTACTCTCTTTATGTTACCTTCTCTCATTTATCTGGAAAGCTTTATGCGTGATCACCTTTCTTGAGCTGGAAGAAGCCTGGGCTATATACATTTCAGACCTGATGGAAAACCGAATTTTTCACATTCATTCCCTGTGAAACAGTTTTTTCTGTCTGAAAATATCTTCACATTTGACTTTGTTATGCTGAACTCCAGGTTTTCAGACTAGATCTGCTTGATCTTACAGAAATGAGCACCTGAGAAAACACAATATTGATCAGGTCCCCATGAAGAGTTTTTACTGGAGAAAGCCCCAAAACAATTAAAAATTTTGTAATGGAAAAATGGGGTGTGTGGATGCATATGAGCATGTCTCTGCGTATTTATAGTGAAAAAGCCTTTCTCCCAGAGAATTTTAATTGGATGTTTTTCCTGTTCTTTATTAAAAGATGGACTTGCTGATGTCTCATATATTTTTCATAATGAACATGGTTAGCAAATTAGAAATTCAGAGGCAATGCCTGGAAGGGGATCATTAACATTCAGACAGGATTCCTGCTTAAATTGAAGCATTTGTCATGCTTATTGTGGTGATATCATAATCTGTGCACAAAATAACTAAATCTCATTCAAGGATGAGTGCAGTACACTCCTACAGAACTAAATGTGGTTCAAAGCTAGATTAAACTTCTGCTGTGGTCCAAATACCTGTTAGGTTCCTTGTCATTTCTCTGTGTTTTTATATAAAATACCTACAAGAAATTCATATTTGTCACAAATAATTGCATCCTTATCCATCACTAGAGCAAACTGAAACAAATACAACCCCAGATTAAAGCAGTATGGATTCTTTCCTTGTGTACACAAAAAGAAAGATTAAATGCTCCTTTAGGATCGTTGTCTTCTTCCACTGATAATGTGATTTATTTATTTTTTATTACGTTATCAGAAGTGTCTGCACTGAAAGTTATTTTCCTTTCTCAAAAAAATCTAATAAATATGTCTGAATAAAATTCTTTACTTGTTTAGTATTTATAAATATTGCACTATTTAAAAATGCAACGAAAACTGAATACAGTCAAATAACTTGATTATCAGCTATTAATTTATTAATAATAAAATATGCTGAATACTTACATAAAAACTCTAGGATTTCCAGTCCTCCCTCTCTACCAGTAAACTTTATCCTTCTTCCTCTGTACTGAAACTCTGACTTTTTTCACCATTTTCAGAATACTGAACATATATGAAGCATTACCAATAATGGGGCTCCCAATAAAATTCTGAGCAAGATAGAGTTGTGACTGCCTAGGTGCCATCAATCTGGGTGCCTTAAAACACTGAAAAGATATGCAACAGTGAAGTCTGCAACAAAACCAGACACAGATTAGGAAGAAAGAAGCTTAAGTTCTGTGTTACCCATTACGTGTTCACAGAGCACAAAGCCAGGTCGTCTAGGACTAAAGGCCTACAAAAAGCACTGAAAACATCTTTCATGTCCCTAGGCAGACACTGAACTGGTCAAGCTCTGGAGTTCCTTTTTGTCAGGAGCTGCATGACCTTGGACTCTACTGCAGGTGCTTCTATGAGACCACACATGTGCCTCACTGGATTTCTGGAGAAAATGGTTGTCTGACCCACCAGAAGCATTTTCTGAGACTTGGTGTTATAGCCATTGCTTTCCTGATTCAAAGTAATGGAGGAAAAGCAGAAGGTCCAGTTTATCCAAACTGACTACTCTGACTTCCCATAGATGAATATATGTCACTTGGATCTTCGGCAGCTGATCACCAGCCATTGCTTTGTTTTCAGGTAATGCTACTTAATTGCTAGTCTGAGCATCTACATGCCAAATAGTATCCTCTAAGAAAGTAAAATGACTGATAACTACTTAAACTTTCTGGAACATACCGCCTTTCACAAAACTGGATGTTTATCACAAAGCATTTTTAGGTGTACCCATCTGCCAAAATCAACTCCCTTGAAAAAGGTAGCATGAGATAACTATCTGTGGCTGTGTGCTGCTTCTCACTGGTGATGTTTTAAGTGAGAGTTTATGTACACAGCAGTCAGCATGGAAGTGCTGTGAAATTGATAGCATAACCTTTTCAGTAAAACTACAGACATAAGAGTGAACCATTGGTATGTCAGTAGCTGGCAGTTCAAATGCTCCTCTCTTCATTTTACAGTCTAAAACACCAGGTATAATGCTTTTCTAAGTAATTTATGAATTCAAATCAGCAATTAAAAGATCACTTTTACTAGTACAGGACTCATAGCTTAAACACAGTGCTGTGACATTGCCGATGTTCATGTAGTTTCTTAGGATGCTGTCTGAACTGAGGAGAGGAGGAGGTATGAGACATATACAAGAGGATCTCAGAAGGGTTTGCACATCAGGCATATCAAATCCTCAAGCATCTATCTTAGCACAGTGCTCGGTGTGTAGGCTGATCATCCTTTATTGTTCAAAATTTAATGCAAGACATCATGAGGTAATCTAGTCTTACTTGAAAGAAAACGAAAAAGAGGAAAAAAAAAAGGCATTTCACTCAGCTCTACCTGAATGCTTCAAATAAAAGAGTGTTTAAGACAACTAGATGGCAAGCAAAAGAAATCCAGTGTTTCTCTAGGCTTTATTTCCACAGAGGGGGGAAAAAAACCCAAAAAGGTAGAGAGAGAAACTTTTGTATGTGTTGTGTAAAGAGTTGAAAAGAAAGAGTAAGAAGCCTGAAGCTGTTTGGAAGGCTTTTCTCAGACACTGGGGAAAATTTCAAAAAATCATGCAGAAATGAAAGACTTATATTTTTACTGAGAAAAAAAAAAGCCATTCCAAAAAATAAAGGCCAGCCTCCCCAGCACCTGTAACAGGACTGTAGAAATACTGTCGGACTCCTGAAATATTGAAGAAAGTTTTTACTTAGAGGGCAAGTGAAGTAGGAGGCTCACTAAAAGCCTGAGAGGAAGAGGAAATGATTGGACTTGGGCAAGAATAAAATTCTCCAGAATAAATGAACCTAGGGAAGAATGCACAAGAATGCATATCTGAGCTGTGGTATTTCCAAAAGAAAATTTTTTCAGCTAAACTTTTAAATTATTACCACAAGAAACATCACACCTAGAAGCAGCCTGTGACCTCTTCATCATCTATGTTCTTTTTAAGCCAGCAGTGGGTGAAATGGTATCTTCTACCCTGTTAGCCAACTAGGTAGAGGTTATTTGTATTCATAACTTGAATTCTGCCAGAAAGGATAGTGACAATCTAGCCTAAAATATTCCTTGCCCATACTGAAGGAAGTTGATGAATGTTTGCAAATGCTTCAAGCACTGTTTTATTGTAAGATTAAATGCCTTTTATTTGGATGCTTACTCTTTTTGAGAGTCATATCTGCTCACACTTAACAAAATTATTCCTGTCAAGTCCAAGAGTTCCATTTGCTGTTGGACTTCTTTGATCTCATCAGCACGTCCTAAGCAAGCTACATTTCTTTGTGTTTTCATGCACTCCAAAAACTCATTTTCAAAATTACTTCCTTATACATAACTATTCATTAGGATTTCTGAATCACTTACAGTAATCGACATTTTAGGAATAAAAGTATTTGCCTATTAGGGAGGCATTTATTAGCACCCTATGAAGTAGTAAATTATGAAATTCACCATCATGTAACATCATAAAGGATCCAGAACACTCTCTGTAAGTGGTGCTGTCTCAGGGATTTTAAAAAAATGGTTTCTCTGAAACCCACAAATACACTTCTTCTAATCAGTGGGCCTTGGCTTTAGCCTGAAGTTAAATGCAAATGGAAATGCCCTTTAACAAGAAAGAAAAACACAGGAAAGAAAGAAAAAAGCTCTTATGGATAAAGCACAACAAGGAAGAAAAAATAACAATCATATCATTTCACAGGGTTCTCATCTATTCCTGAAATACATACATATGTAAAGTACACAGGTGGGTTAAAAAGGTAAGATACATCAATCCTTCCTTGAAACGAAGAAGCTCAGGGACAACTGTTGTTTATGTGCTTAGAGACCATTTCTCATTTCTCATCTCTCTTTATTCAGACAACTGGCTCCACGTACTATTGAAATAACCTTTACCTCCCTCCCCCTGAAACAAGACATCAGAGGTAAGGTCACGGCCTTTGGACTCTCGCCTATGCCCTGTTTAAATGCTTTGATATCTCTTAGAGATCCAGCTTAGACCAGTGCATACCCGCCACAAACTACTATGTCCTTTTTCTGACTGTTGGGCTGGAGTTAGATCAATGCTTTGGAAGCTGTGTCAAGAAGTGTCTGGAGTGGAATTTCTGACTAACTGAGAACAGGTTTTGTTCTTGAACCGCTATTTTCATCAATATTCATTTCATTACGACAACGCATATTGACTTTTGAGGAGACTTCAAGATTGAATTGTACTCAGAAGTCTGGGATTGCATTGGTGAATGCTTTGCACACAGTCTTGAAGTGATAAGCCTATTTGGATTGTGGCAAATTACAATAATTTGCTAAAGCAAACTCTGATCTAACAAGAAAGTCTACAGCTACATGCCTTTTGAAAACTTTGAAACATTTTACTGACCTTACTGTATTTTCCCCATTAGCCTGGCAACGAGCTGTCATACTTGGCACACAACCTTTGGTGTAACTCTACATTTCTTTTTCATTTAAAGTTAGACTTCCCATAAATTAAACATCAAAGGTCTCCAAGGATGAATACTTAGAGTAGAGCAGGTGAATATTTCTTATAGTAATTTGCTGTCCTGTTGACATTTGATCACGTAAAAAGCTAAATTTCTTTTGGTGCAAGAGGCAGAAATGCTCCAGAATAACCTGGAAGGGTCTCAGTACCAAATCCAATCTGTTACAGGAGAGCTAGCATAGAGCAGAAATATTGTGAGGCCAGTGCCATCCAGAAGGTATACCTTTTATATTTAAAAACTGCTGAAACATCTGGTACTAAAGTGAATGAAAAGCATGTGCAGCTTCCTGTATTTTGAATACTATCATCTGATTAAATATTTTGTAGGAAATTTTAATGTCCTTTAGTACTATTAGCAGGATCTTGTAATTATCAGTAGATCTTAAATCTGTCTCTGGACAAGGTAAATATTCTTTTTTTTTTATATTAACAAGTTCACATCTAATTAGTTTATTGCATGTGTTCACATTATTTTTATCTATAATTAATCCTGAACTTAATTTTTTTCATATCAGCATGTCAGTGTTAAGCTGCTATCTATAATGAGTCTGAATTATGTCTTGATTTGGTTCCTTCCATTTGTATGTACACTTCATAAGAAAAATAATATGATGGTAATTTCAATTTTTGTTCTGATTTCTGGCATAACTCCAAAATAACAATTTATAAAACACTAAATGAATTACACATTTTGAACTTAGGTAAATGATACTATGAAAAAACAGTTATATATGCTAAGTGTCCATTTGTTCACATTAAAAATCCATTACATCATTTGTCACTATTGGAAATGCCTCTTCCAAAGAAAAATCCTGGCCTTACCTGAAGTCAGTTGGAGATTTCAGTGTGTGCAGAGCTAGCAATTTTTGACAGGCAGTTCTTTGCCTCCTACACAAAAGTGATGCTGAAGGTCATGTTTGAAATTTCTTAGAACAGTCGTGTATGTATTTGGATACAGTAGGTAAATCTGCCACAAAGCTAATAGAACAAACTTGGCATTTTGAATTGACAAATTCTGTGTGAGTTAAATATTTTGAAAAATGCTTCTGCAATGATTCAGAATTTGGTTTGATAGTATGCTACCAAAAATTCTGTATATTGGCAGCTTTTCTTTATTATTTTTTTCCTTCTTTTAAGAAATTATGGCAGGCATTATACGAACAGAATGAACAGGAATTCTGTGGCATGTTCAGGTAGAAAAGAAAGACAAGAAGTTCAAATATACTGAACCAAGTCTCAGAACAAGTAATTAATATGTTTTGTGCTATATTTGCAACAACATTCAAAAACATTTGCTGAGCGGTTTCCTGGCTCAGCTGAAGTCAATGAAAGTTTTATCCTCAAATATGCCAGAATCAGAATCCTCATCCTTTGCATTATTCTTCCAGATCTTACACCGTGCAAAACAGGAATAGCATCACCAAACTGCATGCCAGCATCTGGTGACTTCATGAACTCTAGACAATTGCAATCCATCTTTCTCCTCTGGCTTCTGCAGCTTCAGTTTCAACCACATTGACTTGCAGTGTGTGGAGATCCTTCAAGATGCCTTTGTTTACTCTGCATGTGACAAACCCCAAGGTTCTTAAAGCTTCAGCTAAATTCTGAAATCAGTAGTCTTTACAGTTCCTTAATTTTCTCAGAAGTATAATTATTAATATTGGACATAAATGTAATGGGACCTGTGGTCTAAGAACTATCATTTACATTCCCTTGAATTTATTTTCTTGCTCACATCAAATACAAGACAACCACCAGTTATTCT
Source organism: Dendrocincla fuliginosa (assembly GCA_035047845.1). Taxonomy (NCBI): domain Eukaryota; kingdom Metazoa; phylum Chordata; class Aves; order Passeriformes; family Dendrocolaptidae; genus Dendrocincla; species Dendrocincla fuliginosa. Next base: position 35,914,943 of record JAWWMO010000138.1, on the reverse strand, counting down.
TAATGCCACATTTACAAAACCTCTCCATGCTTCCAGTGAAGCCTGTGGTTAAGCCAGGCTGTTGTACACCAGTGATCAGTTCCTTTGTCATTATGAAGCACTATTTAAATGTGGAAAGCAGATAATTTGAATTTAAAAAAGGTAAAATCTCTGAGGTTTGAACAGGCTTAGATCTGCTCTTCCCAGATGTCTTCTTTACTGGCTTAAAAAGTGAGTTCTTATGATTCTGAATCATAAATCACAGTCTTGTTTAAAGTAGACCTATTATTTTGGGGGAGTGCAATAGCACTCTGACTGACATGCTAATATATGGTTTTACATGTTGGCTCCATTGCCCACTATTTAAGATAAGGCAATTCACACTGAGGGTTTTTTTTTCTGTTCCTCAGCAGATCATAAATAAACTCAGAATGAATATGGATAACAAAAAGAAAGTGCTTGTACCATTTAGATTTGAAATGCAGGGGCAAATACATGAAATTTACATTTTAGTAAACTTCCACTAGAATCCTTTTAATCAGCATTGAAGGTATTCTGAAAAGTAGGAAATCTGATAGTGAATGCCTGACATTAATATAACTAAACCTTATATAAATAAGTCATTTCATAATGCATTAAATAACCCTGACATTCACAAAACAAATAATAAAATAAAAATGCACACCCTCCCCCAAAATGCATGCTTACTCTTATTATAATAATTGTGAATTCCTGTCCTTGGACAGAGAAGTGGATAGATACATTCAAAATAAAAAAACAAAAGGGAATTTCTTTGCCTTGCCTGGGTAATCTATGATGACTGACAAAATCCGCCGGACAGCCAATTATCCAATTCTTGTCATGAACAGAGAGGAACACCTTTGAAGTCTACTAAGATGGTTCATTCCTCAACATGCTGATGCACCAAGAAAACAACACGTTAGGTTGCAAACTTACAATGGAAGATGAAGGCAAAGAAGCAGCCTCCTGATGAGCTCTGCCTAGTATGGAGCATTCCTCCCCTTGTGTGGTGTGATTTCAATGCCTCAGCTCTCCCACTCCTGCCTCCCCCCACTCCCAGTTTTCACCTATCATACTTGGTATATAACCTTTGAAAATTTCTGCTCTACTTTTCCTTGGCCAGGATTTTCCCTGCTGCAACAAAGACAACCAGTATTTTTCTCCACTTAGACCAAACTGTACTTTGATTTCTAAAGAAAATAATACATAATCTTTAACAAACATGGAAGAAATGTGCCTTTGTATTTCATGGCTTTCAAGCCACTCACACACAACAGAAAAGATGTGCTGGTAGAAGTTTATCTGAAAATGGTAACTCTGGCTAGCTTTCTACCAGGTATTTAGATGAGATGTCAATACTTCTGTAACTGAGTAATTATTAAAATTTATTTTAGATTAGATGAGAACTTTATTCTTACCTGATATGAGAGTCCTCAGGTTTATATATTACAGCGTCAAGGTGGGTGAGATGCATATATTATTTCTTTATTAGTTTTTAAATTCCCTGCTAGATTTGCCAAATTGTTTCACTGTCACTAACACTGACACTAATTTCACTAAATATTCTTCCAGTGCAAAGTTACATGATAAGCAACTTATTTGCAATAACTCACTGATCTCTATTACAGCTGCCAGGTGCCACTGAAATTATAGCAACACCAAAGACATTGCCAGAAGTATCTCAATATGATATTTTAACTCCTAATAAATAAAATGTATCTCCAACACTTTGAGCCTACCAGGGTATAAGGTTTTGACCACTTAAAAAGAATTTTGGCTATTAGTCTCATTACACTAAAAATGATGGAGTGAGCAATTCAAATTTTCGGCTGAATTTACCCAAGTTGCTTGGCCTAGAGCCAAAAATAACAGTAGCCCTTTGATTTCCCATCTCTTTACTTGTCTTCCATAAAACACACAGTTTTAGAAGCCTTCAAAGTCTTTTTTCTTCTGAACATTCAAGTAGCCATAACAGGATACAGGATAACATCACCACACTAGTGAGCAACTGAAGCTACTACTGGATATTATGTTTGTCTGTTGAAATACAGCATAGTTAATTGACATAACTTTTTGTAATACAGCAGTGCTATATATTAGTTTGAGCTTGAATCAGATGAGCAAGGTGGAAAATGAGTACCTTGGGGCTCAGACTTAGGGGCAATAAATTTCATCACCATTTCTGATAGGCACCCTAGAAGAGTAAGGTGTTTTAATAAACAAACTAGACACTTTGATGGAATATCACAATTCAAGATGTGAGCATTTATTATTCTAACTGATTCCCATTCTATTCTGGATCTATTGTTCCCTTAAGGAATTCCAACCAACCAACCATCCAAAATAACCCCTAAAAGAAATGAAACAAAACAAAACAACCCCCCCCGCCCACCACCTTAAACCTCAGAAACACAGAAACTTAGTAAAGAAGAGACAGGAACTATTTGGCTAGATAAGATCAAACTTAAGTGTCTCTGAGATTCCCTGTTGCAGGTACACCTGCTAGACAATTCTCTTCATTAGAAATCATGACAGATGATAAGGATTAACTGGATCAGCCATAAGCAAGAAAGGGGGAAATATCAAATAGTTACAGAAATATTGTAAGGATTTAAAGAGCACAGCTGCCTGTCTTAAACACTGTCAAGGTCACAGAGGGAACTTGCCATAAGATAAGCTACTAGAGCAGGAACTTGAGATAAGAACAAAAGGGGGGAATTTGAAACTGGAAGGTGTTGGTTCCAGGTGTGGCAGAGGTGAGATCTGGTTAGCACATCCTGGTTAATGCATCTGGATAATGGATAATCTAGATAAAAAATACCACTGTGACAAACCGTGAAAGGAAGCAACTGCTATACACGTATCACCAATCAAACAAAGATCACTCCAAGTTGAGGGAATACACCTATGTGGATACCTGGAACTTAGACTATATAGACATTCTTCCCCCAGAAGAACATCTTCAGGACTCCCACCACCAAGAAGCCCAGGGTAAAGAAGGACCAATGGAATGCTGTTTGATCCATGGGTGGTGACTATCTTCTGTTTGATATCTTTCTCTCTCTCTCTTCTCTTCTGTTTCTTTCCACCTCTCTACTTCACATTTATTGTTAAATAAAATCCATATTATTGACTTTGGCATATGGTCTTATTTGCACCTTAATTCGGGCAGAGGCATCTCTCAATAGTCAGATCATAACTGGTGGCTGAAAACTGAATGTTTGCATACTGCAACACTTGTCAATCAGCAACCACACTGAATTAAAGTGCAACATGGGTCTAATTTATTCACTGTTTGAGCTCCAACTGTTCTGTGTATTGCATAAAATTAATCTTTTTAAAAGGTCCAAATCTCATTACAGTGAGCTATTGCAAGAGTGACTGCAATGCTCCCAAAATAGAATTTTTCTGCAATTGAAGTGTTTACTATATGTTCTGAGAGTTTGTGTCATAATTATGAAGGTTGAGACTTGCTCATATACATTATTGCATGTATAACCTTTGACAAACTGATTGGTGTAGAAACGCTTGCAAAGTACTAGTAAGATTGCTGATACAGGCAAACACATTATTCCTGGGTTTTTCTCTGCTATGCTGAACTTCAATTTTTGACATTACTGAATGACACCAATTTTTTTGGATATGAATGAATCATCTGTAACTGAATTATTGGTATTTCTCTTAGGTTACATAACAAAAATAGATGTAGTTTTGGTTGACAGACTGTTAAAGAACATGATAATGTCAAAAAAGAAACAACTGAATATGAAAATATGAATATGAACTGAATATGGAGCACTTTCTGTGCTCCATACTGGCCATACACAGCTACTGTAGTCACAAACTGTTGCTAAAAGTGATAAGTTGTTTCTGGGAAACACTGCAGTGACCAAACATGTTATGTGTTGTTCTGAAAATATACTACTAAACCATAGGCCATATACTCATATGAAAAGATTGTTACACTGAAGATTATTTTCTGCCTATAGCATTGTATTTATGTAGTGCTAAAGAATAATTAAAAAATTCCCTGTAAGTATTCCATTCCTACTTGAGTCATGTCTCAAAGGGTAAAGGAAAATATATTTTAAACTTCTAGTTTGGATATTTTATTACATTTGTTAAATCGAATCACAATTTTTTGTCAAAAATAACTATTTCTAATTAAGCTTTGAAAGTGGTTTCTGCCAAAGCTAAATTTATCTGATGTAATGTTATGGATATTTATTTTATAGTTCTTGGATTCTTCTGGGCCATCAATTTAAATAAATGAGTTATTTTTTCTAAGAGAGCGTTGCTAACTGTTGCTCCTGTATGACATAATGTTTCTGCAACAACAGAATTTCAAACTTTAATACATTTTTAAGTTATATTGATGAATGCAAAAAAATTGAAAAAAGTAAAGCATAGTCTATTTTATCTTTTTTTTTTTTTTTTTTTTTTTTTTTTTTAAATACACACAAAATAAAGTAGCCAGAAAAAATCTGGAACCATATATTTTTCTTTACATGAGTTTCTGCTTCCAAGAATAAGTTCATTCCAAGTGTTTACTAGAACAGCATGGCTGAAAATCTCTGTACCATTTTTTTCTTTAGGTCATACTCCAGATGAGCTAATGCTACAATTGTCTTTAGAGATCTTATCCATTTGCTGCTGAGTTTTCTCTGTTAAACAGTAAGAAAGATGGTAATTTCTTTCTCTCACTCCAAAAAAAATCAAGCTGAGGTGATGGTTAAGACTTTAAAATAAATATGACAAATGTACAGTGATGACTACCTTCCTGGAATGAGCCTATACTTTTTAGAAATATGACAAACTAAAATTCTATTTGACATATGTGATAATAACATAAGATATAAAGATAACTTATCTTTCCTGCAGTTTGCAATATACATCAAAGAGCAATGTATTTCAGTAAATTGCAACATATCTGCACACATTCTTTTTTTCCAGCATGTGATATGTTAATTTTTTTCCAACTTGGTTCAATTTTCTTTAGGTTACTATCAATAAATTTATTAAACAAACATATAAGCTACAAATAAAATAGTGCTATTATATTCACTATTGTTTTGTGATTGAAAGCAATTTTTTCTACTTCCATTTCCCCACCCCCAGACCAGTGTGCAATACAATATTTGTGCTTTCAGCACAAAATCACTGAAGCACATTTTAGACAATTTTCAGTGTAATCTCAGATATAAGATATAGTTTTTGCTAGTCTTTATGTAGGTTTTAGATTACTGAGTTAAATGTGTTAGTTAAATATATGAACAACATTATTCAAGCATGACCTCTCTTCCTGAAACTGTAAACAAAGCTCAGCTTGTTTCAACATTAAATTAAACAATAACAGCATGTTGTATTTACCATGTAAGGCCATCTTAAATGTTTATACAGCATCTATTATAATGAGACTCTAATCCTGACTGGAGCCTCTGACTGCTACTCAATTGAAAGGAAATAAAAAAAGAAGAAAAGCAATAATGAGTGTATTAATTTTCTTTTTAGTAATCTGTGGACCCAGTATCTCAGCCAGAACATCTGGCAATCTTACTTCACATATCAGCAAAAACTGAATAAGTAGACTGTTATAATGAGATCTCATGATATTAAAACATCATTTAAGTTATGGCAGTTACTGTTATGGGTATGCTGTAGAACAAAACATTTCAAAAACAAATTATGAACTAAACAATGTTGTGTAAGATTACAGAGTAAAGAACTTTATGTGATAGATTGATCAAGTAATAGTTATTTTACTCTGAGGCTAGGAATCATTCTGCCATAAAAAGGTACCTTAGGCGACTTTAAAGACTCCACAGCTTTTGTCACCCTTTTTTCCTTTCCTACACACTAAGGTTAGAGACAACTTGCCTCCAGAAGACCAGGGCAAGTTTTCCTTGCTTTTACTACTGGGATATGAATAGCCATTATGCCTTTACCACACCGCTGCAGTAACCAGGGGACATTTTGGTCTCAGAATATCATCCTACAGTCTTTAGCATGATTGAAAGGCCTCTCCAGGTGTTTGCTATTTCAACCTCGAATACAAACTTTAAGTTGTGCACTACAGTAAAAGCTATTCCCCCCCCCCCTCCCAATTCCTGTATTTTATACTCCTATACTTCTATAATAAAGAAAATATAAGTGCTACTTTCCCTGAGTTGCTAAACATACTGATCAAATCATGGGGAATCTTAATATCAAATATACTTCTCTCTATATTTTTATCTGATTTCTTATTGAGCTTTTTTTCAGAAACACCTCTGTAGGCCTGCTCCTCACATTTTCAGTCGGGGAATTTTTGTATCCACAATTCCTTTCTCTGTGTGATTAAAGGCCTGGAAGGTAACTGGCATCAGACAGCAAACACATGGTTTCATGTCAGCTTTCAATTTTTTTCTCCTCTTCCTAATTGGTCATCAAAGGCCAAGTAATGCCCAAATGGAGCATTATTGTTAATATAACTTAAATATTTCAAGTGGAGCAAACAAGATAGCATTGGATACTAAATCAATACTATATTCCCCATAGGCAATCTTCTCCACTCTTCTCCAAAGAAACCATATGACTCACATGTCTGCCTTTTCAGTTTTGACTGGAAATACTTGCAAGCTGCAGAAGTTTTCCATTTACATATAAACACAGAGAAACTTAAAATTAAAGGTGCTGTAAGGGCAAAAAGAAGTATCTTAATGAGCAATATGTTCTTCCAGTGACCCCAGCAACATTTAACAGTATAGTGCCCTCAGCAGCTACAATAAAACATCCTCATCCTTGATCTAATCATGAGTTCCACTGAAGGCCTTGAGTTAACTGTATGTCAGGGTAACTGGGAGTCAGCTTGGTTGAAGGCTGGGAAGAGCAAATAGGCAGGCTCCTATTTTCTAGAATTGCCACTGTACAATTTACAGAACTCTCAACCACAGAGAAAGAGAATGCATTTAGACTAAATTTAGGACTTCAGTGATATGGCAAAAGGGCTTTAAAACTGTACCAAAGATTAGATTACTTTTTCTGTCTTTCTTTCTTCTTCCTTTTGGTTAATCCTGCATTTTAGTAGGTTGCTGGATATACCAACTACTTCCTAAGGACAGAAGAATGATGATTTGTAAAATAAAAAGAATGAAGGCTAAATCGGTAAGATTAAAGATCCAACTACCAGATAAGAAAATTAGTATCTTACTAGATCTTATACAGAACAAACTACGAACAGTTTTTCCCTCTTTTTTAAGAACCACAAATTCTCTTCCCTATTAATGTTTTTTTTCTCTGAAATGATGAAAATATTTTGTGTTTCTATAACACAAAATGTTCTTTATGAATAAAAAATTTCAGAGCATATGTCTATCACATAATTCTTCCTGAATCATGATTATAGGAAATGAAATAGGGGTTTTCTTTGCCTTAAACTGTAAAACCTCTGTAGTAACATCTAAGCACCCACTTTCTAAAAAAACCCTTGGATCTACAGAAACCATGAAAACTCCAGATCACCTGATACGTCTTTTTAAGCCTCTGCATATAATCCTGGGTTTTACCTTTTTTTCCCACCCAGCAGCAGATGTGGATATCAAGTCTGGGTAGAAGTGCTGCAGCACATATCCTGGGACACAGCGTTACATCAAAGAAAGTATAGAACAGTATTTGTTACCATTAGACACATCTAATCTTTTGTCAGCTAGAAGGGATTCTGGGAGTTCTGACTGTATCTGCTTTCCAGGTAGGAAAGAATGCTGGCAAATGCAGCAATTCTGCAATTTTGGGTTCATCAAGTAAGAGCATGTAAATAGCTCTACAATTCAGAGGTGGTCAAGATATTTAAGTCTTAGTTTATTATTTTGTTAAAAATTAATATTGTACAACTTCTTGTACATATGCGCAAACCCCACTGGTTATTATAACTACACTTCTGTGCATATGCCTCTGCCTTGCCTGTCCTGTGGAGCATGTTTCTGTTCTTCAACCCACCATGACCCAACGTCCTATGCCAGAACAAATAAATAGCAGTATGGAAACCATGATGGAGCCCACTGCCTTCTCACAAGCACTGGAAATTAAGACCTGGATGAGCTGGTATTATTAAAGCATTTTTCACATGTTGATGACAGAATAGAACCTAATTACTTTGTTAGTTCAAGACCAGGGGATGTATATGAAACTAAATTCTCCTTAACTGTGCATCTAGAGACCAGATTTATATCTCACTGATTAGCAGGTTGAATCAACCACTTTGTCTCTGACTCTGTGTGTGTGGGAAGGGCTGGGCTGGCCCTGCAAGCACATGGTGAGACCTGCCCATAGCACAGGGGCTGCAGCCACATGGTCACAGGAGCCCTCGCTGGGCCGGTAGGCAAGGAAGGGCTGCCTGGTAATCCACCCATACTACACGCCTACAGCCTCTACTTAGCTGTGACACCCCTCACTTTGGCTAAGGGGACAGGGAATGGTCAGTGAACCAAAGGTACCACCTGCAGGGAGTGGCCACAGTGACCAGAGCAGAGGAGGAGGTGTACACAAGGTGTCCATTGCGGATCCTTGTCTGTTCTCTTTGAAGCCTTCAACATGAGACCTTCTGGGGGGTAACTGTGTTCTTTTTCTCTATTTACTCTGTCTTCTCTTAATCTCTCTTCCCTTATTTTTTTTTATTTTTTTTTTTTTGTCTTTTGGGTAACTAAAATACTTATTTTCTGTAAGTTATGGTTATCTAACTTAAGTTGCATGGAGTTTGTGTTTGCTGGGTGCAACAAAAGTTCCTTACTATAGCGATGCTTGATAATCCTGGTAATTTGTTGGAAGGTTTTTGTAAAGTTGCATGATATCTTTGTAAAATCCTTTTTGCCAAAATGCCTATTTTCTCACCAAATTAAAAGAAATCTCTTAGAGAAAAATGTGTAGTTATTCTCCAGATGTTAATTCAGGGTACCAAAGAACCAATGGATTTACAAGAGTTTGTGCAGGCAAAATCTCTTGAAGTGTGAAATTAAGATGGACACGTGGTAAAGCTGGACCGGGGTGTAATGTAGGCTCACTTTAAGGAGATTCAGACTATATATAAAAAGAGAAAGATAACATATATAAGCAAAGTTTCTCAGAATTTAATCTGCAGCAGCAACGGCTTAATAATGATTCTTTTTAGATGGCATCTCTGGCTCGTATCTGAAATCCAATATGTATTTTCCTTGGCCAGAATGGACTCATCCAATGGAGAAGTCACAGGAAAGTCCCATAAGGTTCTCCTGGTTTTTGAAGGACAGATTTTAGCATAGAAATTCTGTACAGATAGCTGAATGGCATCTATTCCCTAGTCTCACCCAAGACAAAAGCTGACTACTAATGCTCTGTGAGCCTTGCTTCATGATCGTTAATTTGACACAGCACTCCTCTGAGTTCTATTCCAATTCAAAACTTTTACTAAGGAAGTTTGTGCTCAGTGAAGTGAGGATCATAGTTAACTTTAGATTATTTATATCATATCCAGTGAGAAACATTAATAGCATTAGTTTGGTTCAGTCATGATTTTTCTTTTTCTTCAGAAGTAGATGCTGTTTCATTTAATAAAAATTAGACTGACACATTTATACCAGCAGCACTGAATGTCACAGCATCCCTGATTAAACATTTAGGGTGGCATGTCAAATTCTTGGCAAAGTCCAGAATCACTCCAATTTTCCAGAGGGGATTGGCATATACGTGACATCACCATTTATCACAAGTCTGCTGAGCTGCAATTTTAATGGAAAAGAAACTTCTACCCTGGTTATTCTATTCTGTGTATATTTACATAGCATTTTAATGAAGACTAAAGTTTAAGGTGAACCATACATTGACAAAAGTGTAAGTCCTAGAGTCCTACTTAGCATTAAATTTAATATGCTAATCCTATAAAATTAAGAACTCAAAAGACAGCTTACCATTTATAGATCCAAGAACTAAGGATCCAAAGACCTTTCATATATTTTTCTTTATGACTGTTTCAGGCAAAGTAGTGACAGCCAGAGTAGAAGTAGTATAATTCCTTCTATTCAACCCTTGATGTCACCAATAACACTACAATTTTTTTCTCACATGAATTCATATTTTTATATGAAAAAGAAAAATCAGAAGCTGCCTTTGAAAAAGTAGACGGGCAAAATAAAAACATTAATGATATTTTAAAGGAAATTCAAATATTCAGGCAGGTAAGGTGTAACTTTTTCACTCTTGCCATTATTTACTATTTTTAGCAACAGAAGTAAATCTTTTTATATAGTCCACAGATTTGGTAAACTTTTTGCTCTTACCCATGTAACATATCTGGCCAAACAACAAAGACCTCCCTTTAAGGCAGAGAAAATAACAATATCTATATCTTAGAGCTATTAAAGAAAAGTATTCTTGAAGAGACACTGGAAAGTGAAACAATTTATACATATGTTTCAATAACATATGGCCAATCTTTCCCACCAATGGCATGAATTCCTAATTACCCCTTCTCTGAATAATATTTAAATGTCAATATGGCTCATGAAAAATTGTAGCAACATAATCTTTCAGCAACATTACAATGCTTGGTTTTCTTACTCGTTCCTGCAAGCGGTATTTCATATGGGTTGTACTTTGGCTTCAAAACACAGTGAGTGCTTTGCTCAAGGTTACTCCACCAATTACTGAAATTTCTTAGTTTATGGAGTATATAAAAATAGTGCTTTAGAAGGCATTAAAAGGCATGTCCTCCTGCAAGCATCTCACTGTTTCTGGTGCACTCTTGTCTTCAAAACTGTGAATCTTCCAACCATGTGTTCACCATTCAACTGCATAAAAATATAAGTGGGATAAAAGGAACAACAAAATGCATTTATCATTATTACACTCAATGAAACATCACTTCGAAATGCACTTTGGGTTATCACAAGTTCAAGGAAGATATCTAGATGGCAGAGTGCATCCATTGCTGATGGATGAAAAGGCTACTTTTGGAAGTGAAGTTTAAGTTTCCAGATTATTCCTTGCAAGTCCCAAAGAAGATATCTTCTTTCTATCCATTACCCTTGCTCATCTTCTGCAATAGTCCATTGTTTGTATTAACTGTAAATACATGGAGCCAGTAAAATGCATTGTTCCTCTGCTAACTATCTCAAAGAAGGACTTTTGATTATCACAAAAGATTGAAAATAAAAATAATAATAATTAAAATATCACAGTTATTTCAAATGTCATGTTCTGCTTTAAATACTTTGGAGGCTATGGAATTAGTGTCTGTAGACACTTTGGACACACAGCTTAGAAATGGAGACTAAGTGAGAGAAAAAAATTAATTCTAAAGAAGTTTCTAGTGTTTGCTGAAGCAAGTTTTTAATGGAGATTGAAATCTGACTTTTTCGGAACACTGGCAAGTCTGTTGCAAGCAGAATTTGTCCTATGCAAAAGAGAAAAAGTCAAATTTTCTTCCACCTACAGTCACATTGATGCTGGTTTTCAGAGGATTTACTGGTCCTTGTGGCTGATATTTTCTGTATCTGAAAAGCTGTAGGTTTTGAGTTTCAGGACAGGACTCAGGCAGAGTCTGTCCAGAGTTTAGAGCTGGCTATTGAAGAGGAAAAGAGACATAAGGGCAAACAAAAGTGAAAAAGAACACACAAGCTTATTAGTAGATTAAGTGGTGAAGCAACAGAAGTGGTGATACTGATCGTCCATACAGCTCAATGTTCTCTTTACTCACATATCATAAGCTATTGTAAACAGATTGTAAACCTTTTCAAGATCCTGTTACTGCAGTGTATTTTCCCCGACTGATACATTCTCTGTTGTGTATTGCCATAATGTCTTCAGGATTGATCTGCAGCACACCAAAGCAGTTATAACTCCAGTAGCCATATACTGCAGTACAGAGGGAGTTATCCAAAGCTGTGCGCTATACAACCTACAGCAATACCTGATAACTCTCCCTGTGCAAAGCTAACGGTGCGTCCACCTCTTTATCTGTTGTCCAGAGATACTCCTAACAGAAGGCGAGCAGGTTAGCCTTGCTGACTTTGTTTCTCTCACAAGAACAATTTCCAAAGGGGAAAAAGGCTGTAAATAAGAAAATAGAAAACTACCCCACCATAGGCTGGGGATCTGCATTGCACACACCAGCCACAGGATATTAATTTGGGCATTCCTTTGAACTCTTGGAGTGTCTCGTAGGCAAGGTATCCCAGGTGTTTCATGTTCCCTCTTCATCTCTAAAGTTTTAGTTGATAAGATGTCCGATCAGGTCACAGAGACCACTTATTAAACTATTAAACTTTTAAACTATTAAACCCACTTATTAAACTATTGCTGTGCTTTCTAAAACACAGATCTTTGTGGAGCATGAAGAAAATAGTAATTTGCTGAGAATGAGTGACGCCATTGAAGGCAGTGGAATAAAGTTCATAAAGAATACAGATTGCATATGAAGCAAACCCACACAAATGTTTCAACTGGAAGTTTTTGGTGCTTGTTCAACAATTGACTTATATAACTGAATTTTCAAGGTTAAAACTAACCACAATATTTAGAATTCTCCAACAAAGAAAAATCTCAGATTCTGACACTAAAATCACATTTACAATTTGATGTTTAATAGATTAGCTTCTTTTAAAGCAAACTTCCTAAACAGTATTTTACCACCACTCCCCAAGAAACCTCCATTGTCAAAACTAAAAAGACTCCTATTAGCTGTTTCATTCTGATTGCAATTTCCCTCCCCACAATTTTATGTTACAGTATGTACAAAGACATAAGGCTCTCTAGTGCAATATACCAGAAAGGGAAATGATGGGTAATGTGGTTGTTCCACTATATAAATGTTTCCAGTAATTTATCCATCAAAAGTAGGAAAAGTTTAATTATAATGTTGTACAGCTGCTGCAGGAATATTTTATCCATTAGAAATGACATGTACAATGATGGCCCAGTGAAGTTAAATACTATAAAAAAGAAAATAATTCATAGCAGAACATTCATGCATTTTCATTTTCTCTTTTAAAAAGACTGCAGTAGAAAAAACCAAAATCTCTGCTATGAAATAATTCACTTTTCAGCGCTATTAATTCAGTCTACTCTGGCATGAATACTGATGCTTTGCAGAGCACATCATATCTAAGACCAGCCAATTCAAGGATGAATATGGGAGGGATTTAATTTATTAGATTTCTCCTCTTTCCTTTAATTTCTCTTTTGGTACGAAGGATCATTTGAGCTTTGTTTCAGATCAGGGCTTTTTACTCTTAGTCTTCATTCGTGATGAAAATCTAGAGACCTACAACATATTCATTTAATATAGAATAGATTAATTCATGCCTGAAAGAGTAAAGTGGAAGGAAAAAAAGGAAAAGCAAACCTCCCCACTAAAACGTGACATTAGTAATTTCTCTCTGTCGTTTTTTTGACAGCTGATGTTCTATGTTTTGTAAACCATTATATCTAAACCAACTGAATCTGTAAAACTAATCTAGCAGGTCAGGGAAAACAACCAAAGCCAGGTCAGAGAATCTGAACCCATGGTACCAGTTCAGTGAGTCTTGTGTCACATCACTTGCTATTCATTTTAGCATGCTAACTTATCAATATCACTGCTTATTAGGAGTAATATCTACACACTTTCAGAGGTCTTTGCTGCAGGTATATAAGAACTGGAAGTTTTGGACACAAAAGGAGTAAGACATTTTCTGAAATGAAGTATTTTTAGAAAGACTTTGTAATAAGAGGATATAATAGAATTACTATTCACGTCACAGGAAGCAAGAAGAATAGGAATGAAAAGCAAACCAGTAACTGAAGCAAGGGAGGTAAGAGGCAGTTATTAGTTTAAACATGTGAGGTGACCCAATTATTATAACATGGCAAAGGACTCGAATTTGATTTTGCAAGAGATGAAGGCAAAACCCCCAGAGATGAACAGAAAGAAATAAGTGTGGGAGAAGATGACATATCAAATATTCAAATTTTAGATACAAAGGAAGAAGGAAAAAATTGTCCAGAAGGATGGAAAGGAAGAAATGAGTGGATGATAAAATGATAAAAAGGCTTACTAGCTGCAAAAAAAAAAAAAAAAGAAAAAAAGAGGAGCCAAGAATAGCTGAGTGGATTAGACAAAGCAAAGAAAACAACGAAGCTCGTGAATAAAAAATACTGGTCATTGATTTATTTCTACACCTTATGTCATCTTTCAACCACAGCACCAGAACTGCAACTGTGCTACTTTCAAATGCAAAAATGTTACAATTGAGTTTTTGAATTTGCACTGGCATGTGTTGAAAAAGGTGCTTCTCACACTGTCTTTAAAGCACTTTAGAACAGAAACCTAACATTTTCTATAATAGCAACTAAGACCTGATGTATGCAATAAGGAATTTTTATGGAATTATCTCCTTCTCACTAGCACAAAAATAGTACTTAACAAAGTTCTATTTGTTTCTCCAAACTTAGAGAATATTTATCTACAAACCTCGGAACCAAATACAAATATTTCTTGAGCAGTCTTATCACGTAACTCTTTCTGTGATTCATTGATTTTGTTTGGAATGCATTGCCTGGTCTTAAATTTAATACAGAGTGAAAGGAAAATGCCATCTTAAAGGTCAAATATCTGAACTAAAAAGAAGATTTTTAGAGATAGGAATTAAAACCAGACATATTAAAAACATCTCCTATATTAGTTGTTTTTACCTGACAACTACAAACAGCAAAGAAAAGTTGGTCAAATTTAGAGTGAGCTTCCACAGATATTAAAGAAGAGTTGACAAAAATGGTCAGGAAAAAATGCAATCTTTTGCACATGAAACTATAAACCCATTTACTTGTAAAACAACTACATATTTGGGAGTGTTTCTAAACAATTGACTATTTTTTTCTGGGTACTTTACATTGTATGTTTTTCCAATTTTTTTTACATATAGAATTCATGTACTCCTTTTGTTGCTAACCAAAAAGATATTAACATAGAGAGCTCCTAATTGCCAGCTAGTGCCATTCAATTGGATCAATATGACAGAAATTGCCTTTCCTTTAAACAAGTTTAAACTCCATTTTTTCAAACAGCTTCTATTTATATTTCCATTGAAGCATCCAATTCTCTCAAGAGATGCATGACTACTCATGGTGACATTAAGTTCAGTACTAGCTTCAGCAGAAAGCTGTTCCTGAGCCTGAACGTTCAAATAAGACCAAAGTGGTAATGCATGCATCTACACAGCAACACAAGTTTCCCTTTTTGAAGTAACATGTTGAGACTAATTCTTCACGAGATTTCTGAAATAAGATACTCTCGTTCACAGATGTGGAAACTGAATTTGAACCCCTGGAAAATGCAGTCTATATACAGCAAGGAGTGGGAAATTACCAAAGTCCAGCTGGACTAATTTACTTTCTTTACCATTTCCTCACATTCTGTCAGATGTTCAAACCCGTGTACTAAAAATGCGAATGAGTATTCTTGCTCAATAGTCCAGAAACTCCTGTGCATCAGTGTAATACAGAGCATTTACGGTTTCACCAGTTCTAAAAGATGAGAAAATAATTGTTTCTCATTTTAAATGCACATAAAGTAAAAGTGAAGCCCTACGGACGTTAATCTTTTTTTCTGTATCCATATTTCAGTTCTTCGACGTTCAAAATAATTTCATATTTTCTAGGTTTTGGTTATCCAGGGAAATTCCTGAGGACTCTTAATTGTACTTTATAGCTCCACTTTAAATAAATATAGCAAGGTGCTTTTAGAAAGTGCCATATTCTGAGTTTTCCAGAAGTCTTTTCTCCTAAACAGAAAAGGACATATATTTTAAATTCCTACCATTAAATTTTAGGTAAGTAAGAAAGGATGCCTTTGGGTTTGGGGAAATATCTTGACATTTTCCTACAAATATTAAAAGACAATATTGAGTGCAATGCAGAATTCAGGAATCTCACTAGTCTCTATAGACATCTACTGTGCAAAAGAAAAACAGTCTTAGGTAGATAATGATACATGGTAGAAATTAATAATGAATAATATACTTCTCTTGGAATTTTTTTACTATTTAATAAAATTTTACAAATCCTTGTGAAATTTTAAAGCATAATTAAAAGGAAAAAAGTAAGGAAACTTTGCACTTCTTTGGAAAGTTTTAAGGGATTATCAAGATACAAAAATGTAATTTTAAATTAGCAAAGAGTCTTCCAAAAGCAGAACAGCATCAGAATATGATTTCTTAAAAGCTGGTCTAATATAATCATCAAAGTACTGCATTCCTGGCTGCACCTTTTCCCTGGAAGATAAATGTATACCTGATAGACATTTCCTTAATGTGTCCTATCAGTCTGTCATATAATTGGCATGCTGCCTTCCCTTTAAATTAAACTAGATTTATTTGGCAATGTAAAAGCCTCCCACCTTTCTGTCATATATCTCTGCACAAAAGAATAGTGAAGTTAAGAGTTTCCAATCTGGTAGCTATGAGTAGATACTACATGATGGCAACTCTTTTCTTGAACACAAAAACCAAAACAAAAATTATTTGGTTTCACTTCAGTGTATATTTATATATGTGTGTGTGTGCCTTATACGGGGGGGGGGGGGGGGGGGGGGGTTAAAAAACCAAAA
>JAWWMO010000138.1:35854319-35898032 GCA_035047845.1 Dendrocincla fuliginosa | reverse complement strand
CCCCGGAGACACCAAAACGAGTATATATGCATATATCAATGTTATCACTCAGAGGAACAGTGGAGAACTTAATTGGTCAAAAGTTTCAAATAAATAGATACAAGAGATTAGCATTTGTGAGATGGGGCCTCCAACAAGCCATCTGCTGAGGCAGGTGTAAAGAAACTTGACTGGCCAATTGCCTTAATAATATTACAAAAACTACATAAAAAACCTGATGGACAGGGTGCTTTCAAATAAAAAGAAACAATTACTAAGTTAATTTCAGCCACGCTCTTTCTCATTGTATCATATAGAGATTGAAAAATGTTTGTTCTGATGAGAAATTTAGTTAATTTGTACCTTTGACATGAGCTTGGTTTAAAGCCCATTTAACACCAGTGACAGGTTATCAGCTTGGAGTTTCAGAAAACAGTGTATTTTGCTCAAAGAGGAGACATACAAAAACCCTTCTTTTTTTAGTTTCTGTCATTAAAAATTACAACTGTGAAATGGTAACACCTTTCCTGTTTTCTAGTTGATTTTTTTAAGGTAATGGTTTTAATTATCTATAATTTTGACAAAACAGAATCATTAAAGCTGAGACTTTCCAAATGAGGTTGCTTTAATTTGTTGTGTCTTGTTTTTAGCAAAAGCAATTTAGATAAAATTTGTTGTTCACTAATATGAAAAGAAATTCTCGAACGCTTAGTTGGAAAGCTGTAAAAATTCTGTGCTTTCAAAGCATGCAGCCAAAATATAGCTTTCTTATAGAAAGCATTAGCTAGCCATGCCTGTGGAAGTTTGCCCCCATCACCTGCTTTTAAAAATACAATCTTCATGTGTTTAGAAAAGACAGCTTTACTATAAGTAATAAATTACATTTGTACTAAGAATGCTTCAGAGTGAGGTCACTAGGTATTTTCTTAGCAGCATCTGTGGACAATATATGATTGAAGTCTGCTTATTAACATCGATAATAGGAGACCATCACAGTCTCCGTTCTTCCTTCTTCCTTCCTTTTGCAACATCAACTTCCCTAGAATAAACCTGGGGTTATACAACAACAAAAAAACACACTCACAATTAAAGCAGCTGAGGGAAAACCTGTAGAACAAAGTAATATTCTTTCCTTAGCTACTGAATTTCTATGTGCTAATGAGCAAGTAATTTAAAATGGACTTTTCATGGATGGTCATTAATAAGGTCACATAATTAGTGGTCACCTGATTCCTGACCTGTCATCCTGATATGCAGACATACTGAATAGTAAAACCTGCAACAGAAATTCAGCAGGAGCTTTGCTTTAAGCTACTGTACCATTGGGCTATTTTTAATGCTAAGTAGTCTGGAAAGCGGGTCATGGGTAGCTCAGTTTGTCAACCAAACTGAGTGGCATTTTGACCTTATTCTCCATGTATGACAATGTGTGACAGTATGTCACCTTCTCATCTTGAATGGTGACCTAAAAATAAATATTTTAAAAACAAAGCATGGATGTTTGTTATAGAAAAGCAACAGAAGACTGTTGGAAATTCTGGAATTGAAGTAGGTTGGTACAATGCAAATGAAAGTACAGAAAGGCAAAAACGAAATTTATGATGTCTTCTGTTGAATCCAATCCCATTTTAATTATTTGAATCTCTTCAGGTAAAGCAAATAAAAAAAATGCCAAAGAATTTGTATAATTTGAAAGTGGATTGAATGACTAACAATCTACATGCTATTTCTTTCTTGAAGTTCACAACTAATGTATGACACACCAATGAACAAACAAAAAGGCAGAAACAAATATCCCAACCCAATTCTCTCTCTTCTAGAATGTGATTTTCTAGTATATAGAAAGAAAAGTGGCTTTTCTTATTCTACCTGTTCCCCAGAACATAATATCTGGAAGATATTTGATTTTTATTCATATGCTGCTTACTCACAATGCCGGATGCAAATATGGAATTTTTGTCAACTTTGTTAACTAATATTTTTTATAGTTGTGGTTGAAGATTAAATATGCATCATATTCAGTATGTTACTTAAAATAACATTTTCACTGCTGCAGTTATGAGAGTGAATTAAATATATTTCCCCCCATAATAATAATGTTTATCTTTTAAATCAGACTCAGAGAAAATTTTGTACATATCCACCACTATAGACAACTTTCCTTCTCCTCCAAAGGAAGACTCTAAATTTTCTGTCTCCTCTTGCTTTTACCTTCTCTTCCTGCTATACTCAAAACTTGCCATCATGATACCCAAGATTCTTTTTTGAAGGAAGCTGAGAAATAAGACTGCCATTAAATTTTATTATTCCATGACTCAGCTTGCTGAGTTAACTGTAAAGTTACCTGCTACTCTTCCTCTGGCAGCTTTTGAAACTGAAGAATCTGAGTAGGAGCAATTTTTTCAGTGCTTTGAGCTTCAAATGCTTCCAAAATCTACAGACTCAACAAGAAGTTTGGTTAAAATCAACAAGTGTTGCCCATTCTTGTCAACAAATCTCAGCTATTAATTATTTTCAAAGGCTTTTGACAAAGCAGATTAATTTAAACTTAAATCTACAAGGAAATCTCAGATTACTGGAAGTAGATACAGTATTACATTTCACAAGAATGATTAAGAAGCACTCCAGTTGAGGCAGATGATGGCATTTCTGTGATCTGTGCTCATACTTTGAATTTACTTCAAAGAAAGGATGTATATAAGGAAACCATGTAACTGGCAAAGCTGCAAGTCAAATTTAATCAGGTCAGTAGTTCAGAAACCCAATGGAGATCTTAATTAGATATGAATTATCAAATAATTGTGAGTATCTCTGATGTACATTTGTTTGGACACCTATTACTAAGGGTCCCTAACACTGTATTACAGCTAATGGAACAACCCCTTTGAGTCCCATATTGGCTTCCAGTTATCTATATATTGTATCAGGTTATTAAAGTGAATGTCAACAGACATGAGTTACTTGAGCTCCCTGTAAAAAATTTCTAGCAAATTTTTAGGGATTGTATTTATTGTTTCAAAGTATGCTTGGTTTGAACAAGTTTGATCCTACATCTTTGGGTGCATTTCAATCTCAAGTACTCACTTGTATCACCCTGATTATTTTCACTAGTTTCACTTTTCATTTTGACTCCAGACAAAGAGCTTGACTTTATGTCTATGCTAAATATTCCCAGACATAGCAAAGTTTCACCTTTCTTTCAGGCTTACACCACCACTTCTCTGTCTGACATAAAATATAACTTCAAACCTAGAATACTCTCAAATTTCAACTGAGTAATTATGAATATAAAATTATAAATATGCACTATAGCTTTTGTATTGTAAGCTAATACATTTCTGCCTCTTAGGTTCTCAATTTACCTTATCCAATGTCCAAATCTCTCAGCGGAAAGAAGAACACAGTTATCCTCCTAGGAAGAGCAAGCAATACAAGGACACTATGAATGTAGATACAAAAATTGCTTGAGAAGTGAAAGTAGAGATCTATCCCTGTATTTATGGTAGATATCTAAATAAATGACTGATATTCAACACTCAAAATTGCTATCAAGAAAATACACTTGTGCCTCTTACCGTCAAATACAGGCTTGTGAACTAAAGTGAATATTTGTAAACATTAAATGCAATACTTTTTTTCCTACATGTACCAAGAAATGTAGTCCAATTTTTCTCCAAAAACATACGTATGAGTAGACTAGACAAGCACTTGTCACTATAGCAAGGAGGCTTGAAAGACCCTTCAGTGTCTTCAGCAACAGCCAGTTACTTTATTTCTGATTTTACATACATCTTAGTTGGAAATTTTAGCTTCTTTTTCGTCTTCAAGACAGTTACTTTATTGTAATGAAGTAATCACCCCAAAAAAGGTGCTTGAACAGAAAGCTTCTCATGGTATGTGTAGCACTGTGGACAGGCATATCAAAGGCCTGTGTTAGACAGAGACTTATATTTTACTGCACTGAAAAATTAAAAGCAAATGAGGCTGAAAAGAAAAAGCGGTAGGATAGTTTCCCTTAAACTCAGATGAGATGTTATGAAGAAATAATAAAACTGAAACTTATTTGAACTTCTCTGTCTAAATCAATACAGGAGCAGTCTGTCTTTGCAGTGATAACACAGAAAGATTCAGCCTTTATGTTGGGCTCAAGGCAAAAGTCATAGGCTGAAGTATAATCAAAAATTATCTGCTTGCTCTTTCTAGCCTTTTCTTTTCTTTTTTTTTTTCTTGTTGCCCTCATAACTAGAGATGAAGCTTCAATTGATGATCTCAGAGCTTCAGATTATCTGTCAGACAGAGAAAAGCTGTCTCAAGCTGCCAGGACCTCTAATCAGATATTGACAGATAAGAGGTTCTGGGTGATAAAAATAGATTTAAAATCCAAAGTGACATTTTTTTCCTAGAGTGATAGCCTAACTGTTAAAGTAATGATGTAAGAGAAATTATACAATCTAAGTCTTTCAAGCAATTTGTTAGCTTTCCTACATATAATGAGCATGAGTTTCCTACTTAAACCAAGGTCAAACCCTGACAAATAAACATAAATAACTTCATATTTTCCTCTAGATTGTTAAGACATTTCTTCATAATATAAACAACTTCTACCTGATTTGAAAAACTTACAGGTTTCAAAGGTATATAGAAGAATAGGACATATTGACTGAAATGGTCATACTCAACATCTAACTAGTATATCATTCTAACTGAGCCCATGGTGACAGTGTAGTATTTAGCAGCTCACTTAAAGACATTCCTGTAACTAGAAAACATCAATCAGATTCAAAAACTCAGATAAGGCTTGCCTTAGTGCAGTAAGGTACACATTCCATAGGGGTACGTTAAGTAGGAGAGAAGAAACCAAAAGTAAACCAGAAAAAAACTGCCACAAACTGTCAAAAAGTAATACAAAAGAAAACAGTTTCAGCCACCAAGATTTAGATAGTTTCAATATAAATCCAGCTTGAACTCAAGGGCAAACAATTCATGAGTCATTGCACAAGCCTACTAACAGATTCTATTGGTCAAAGAAACAAAGATAAGCAAGTCTTCCAACAGACTCCCTGTATATCTTCAGTATTGAATCAAAGTAATTTAAATTGATATAAAAATAGTACCCTTATGGTGATGATGACCTTGATGCGGCTTTATTAGAGCATTTAAGCCTGTGCATTATTTTCCTAAAAGCACGGGACACTTTAGGAGGAGGAGAAAAAAACCCTAAATAACAAAACAAAAAATGTATAATTTTTCCCATATTTGGCTTTGGGTTCCAGAGGACAACAGTCACTGTCAAAGGGGAGTTCATAAAATCTGCTGCAATCTAAGAATCAAGGAGAGATGGAAAAGGAAGGCTATAATTTTTGTACAGCTGCATCACGTATCTGCACATAGGGTTTCAGCCCAGGAAACATTCTTCCCAGCAGGATGACAAGCAGTCATTGTCTGAATGATGTAGCTTCAGCCAAGGTTAACATAAAGTGTCATATCAGAAAAAGAGTGAGTGCTGAAGGAGGGAGATAGCATATGCGAGAAATGGAGACATGGCCAGCTATGTGGTGCAGAGAACCCAAAAAGTGAATAAGGGGGGTGTTTATGATAGACACACAGAGAGAAGAGCAGACAACTAAGAGGTGTAAGACACAACATATATCCCGCAATGTTGTGGGTGCTGTTTGATATATATCTCAAATACCAGTATACAGGAGAACTGAAAAATGCATAGGCTTTTGTGACTGTTAGACACCAGATCAGTTATTATTGGGCCAGAACCACCTTGTGGGGATGCATCTGTGTGTGTGGAGGCGGAAGGGATGGGTCAAACCTCACAGAGGTGGGGTGGCATTGTATCCTCCATGGCAGCCCCTGGAGCCCATACGGGGAAGCCTCCGAGCAGCTGTCAGTCACAAACAGCCAGGGAAAATTATAACACACCACACCTTCTGGAGCCCCTGACCCAGATTCAGATTGTCAAGACAGTGAGAACACTGCCCCTCACCCTGGCCTGGGACCCCAGAGTTGCTAGTGGGTCAGAGACCCTGCCTTGGGGTTTGGCTATAGAGACTAGAACAGATAAAACCAAAAGGATATGTTTAGTTTCTGTCACTACCCTTCCATCTGGACATGTGAAAGCTGCTCTTCCACAAAGCCTCAGTGGTAGCTGTATGTATGTATGTATGTATGTCTCTCCCTCTTTTTCCTTCTCTCTTCTTGCTCCCTCTGTTCATTGTTCCTTTCTTGATGCTTTGGCTGGCTTGGAGCTGGAGGCATTAGATTTTGACTTAAGTATTCTGGATTGATTGTATTTTGACTTAAGTTTTGTGGATTAATAAGTACTGGGTTAATATTGTGGTGGAACATTTTGTCTAGCTTGTGTTGTCCTCTTTTTGAACCTTTGCCAAATTCCCTTATTTTTTTCCCCTAAATTAGTAAAGAAAACCCTTGGGAGCAAGTCCGTGGCTTATTTTCTTGACACTTTCTCGAGGAAGAACCTTAGATGTGTGTATATTAAAGTAAAACTTCTGGCTGAGCTGTGAGCCCATAGCTCCCAGGGCTGGAGTGTTACACTGAGTTTATAAGTATTGCCAGAAAAGAGGAGAGTAAAAAATAAGACAAATGAATGAGGAGTCATGGTACAAAAGTCAGTGTAGATCAGTATCTTGGAGTCATACTTATCTGTCCAATATTAAGACTGAAATACAACTATGTTTTAGTATTATAAAACATTTGGGGTTTATAGGCTAAATGTATTTCAGAACACATGGAAACATAAAGTAGAACTTTATTTCTGATCAGAGAAGTATTTCCAGACTGCTGTGGTCATGCGATCTAATTCATTTGAGAAAATTCAATTGTAGATTAACTTTCTTATAAACTGCTAAAATGATATGCAAAATAGACATCTACATTTTCATGCAATGATGTGCTCACTCAGACTCAGTACCTGTTAATGTAGAATATGAGTGAATAAACTTGACCGTTTCAATTTTATTAAAAAAAAATAAAATGTTTTGGTGTAAACATTGTGCAAGCAGTCAACAAATTTAATGCTCTGAGCAATTATTAAGTAGTTTAAATCCAATGTATATACCCAATTGCATGTGTATAGAAATTGAAGTCACAGCTATGAAGGTAAAAATTCAAATGAAATATTCTTTCATTTATTAAAATACAATCAAAACAATATAATGAAAATCATCAGAGCTAAACTAATAATAACAATAGCAATAATAATAACAACAATAGCAATCCTATTATGAGATAGCTAGGCTGTACCACTAGTTAACAATCCTCAGGAGAAACATATTCTCTTTTCCAGCCTCCTTGCAACATTGAAATAAAACCTTATCAAGATAGAGAAAGCTTTCCAACACAAGCACAGAAGACAATTCCCTATATTTTCACTGCATTCCTCAAGATGACTTTTTTTTTTTAATTTATCAAAATAATTCTGGCATGGCATGACTTGTAATTTACTGCATATCCATTATTTAACTAAGCATTTAACTAAGCCTGTGCCTTCTCTCTTGTAATACAAAGATTTTATCAGCTTTGGCTGTTTATAGGCTTTGTTGATAGAAGTATCTCATGCTCTTTACAAGCAAAAAATATGAATTAATTAAGTCTCACAGCATCCATTTTAAGCAGAAAAATGACATCCACTTTTCAGATAGGGAATTTCATGAGTTCATGGAACTCAAATCAAGGTCATACAGAAGTCAGCTGTAGTACTGCCACTGAATTCAAGATTTATCCAAAACTACAGTAAAGTTCATGTTCAACGTAGAGGAAACTAATTTTAATTCATTCTCCTGATTCACAGTACTGGGCACTAACCTCTAGCTACAATGTTTTTGAATTAACACTGGCTTGGTATTTTTTTTCTTCCTTGGACTGTTGGTTACCAACACTGTTCACTTTGAGAAATAAACCCGTGACTATAAAGGAATTAAGAGAAAAAAAAATAGTAACACAGAGGTTAAACTAAACTGATTCTCAACAGAGCAATTCCACAGTGTGATTGCTCTGACAACTGCATCCAGTGCAGAGAGATTTATTTCACTACATTTCATCTGCATCATATCCAGTCTTATTCTGTGATTTCTCCACAGTGTAAACTAGTTTAGATTAAGAGCAAGTGAGGTAGAAACCTTTCACTTGGATGACTTTTTTTTTTTTTTAATCCAGGGTTCAAAGGACTAATGCTACAGCTAAGAATGTTTGAGACATTTTTGAGCCCATATAGATTACATATTTTCCAGGGATTTTTCATCCATTGAAGCAACAGATTAATTTTCACACTTCTCTTATGTATGCATTACATCAAGGGGTGTGCAAAGGTATTTCAGCAAATCTTTCCTTTGCTTTTTTACTAGCTAGTCTACAGCCAAAAAATAAAAGTCAAGTATGAAGTATGGTGTAAAGCAGGTGTCTATTGTTGGGGGTTTTTTTAATTATACTTAAAACATGCACTGTAAACATGCACTTGCTTTTATTCTGCATGAACATTTAGATAGACATACAATGAAAATTTGCTTTCTAATTTAGGTATTCTTATAAAGACTCTTATTAAGCATCTATATGTTATGTCCTCCACAATAATTCTTCTGAAAATTTAGCACTATGGAAGTGATGTGAATAATTTCCACGTTCTTTAAAGCTTGCCTTCTTTTTCATACCAATTTTCCCCAAGCATTTGGTTAATCAGTAGATACCTGTTCTGGCTCTCTCTTCAGAGTAATGAACTGTCAAATAAACAGCATAATTGCCACTTCCTGATCCCAGTGCAGTTACACTGTAGTTCCCATTTTGATAGCTTTCCTTTAGCATGTTACATTTACAGTCCAAGATAGAACAGTCATAAAATGATATATAAGCAGGAATGTTCTTTATCTTCACCTGAAAGCATATGCACTTTTTCAGGTACATTCAAATTCCAAAAGCATTTGTATCATTGATTTAATTTGCTCAACAGTTTTGATATTTTACTCAAATGTTGTTTTTATTAAGAGGTAATAGAAATCACATTTTTCCAGAATTATCCTGTATTTCTTCCCAAGCCACATATGTACCTATTTAATTAACAGGTTGCATTTACTAAGGCTTGTATCTTCAGGTAAACATTAACAATGGGAATTCCTCTCATGTGTAGAAATTGTCTGTACACAGAGCAAAACTCAGGAACAGATTTTTATGTATGGAAAGTTTTGTAAGGTTTTAATATATAGGCACGATTTGGAATGCTTTTTAGTAGTAATCCCCTACAGGTCGGTTTATTTAGTTCCAAAACAACACTGTGTTCTCTGTCTCCCAGCCTCGTTTTATTACTGGGCCATGCATACCAGTAAGCTCCAATGTTCACTTGCACAATATGCTTTGGCTTCTACCCGCACACCGTATACAGGTGATTGGCAGCCAAGTTTGACACCTGTCTTAACACTTACTGACATTTTCTGAACCCCCACTGGTGGGTTTCATCTAGACACTTGCTTCTATTCTCATTTAAATAGGTGAGCCTATTAAACCTAGCTCCTTTGTGTAGATGGTGAGATAGAGGTGAATCACAACTCTAGTGTTTCGTTGATTGTGCAGTGAAAACATGCTACTGAACACCAATATCAATTTGAAAGCCACATGCAAACCCTAGCTAAAATTTTCTCACTGCAGCTAAATGAACTGGAATGGGTTTAACTTAGATATTGACAGACAGAAGAGGGGACCAAGGTAAACAAACAGAAGTAGATTTTTAGCTTTCTTTTAAAAACAAAATAAATAAAACAAGCTTTTCAGACTTTTACATCTTCCAGTCAAAAAAATTAAGGTGTTACTTACATTGACATACATAAATAGTGCAAAATAGTGTAAACACATTTATTTAATTAAAAATGAGGTTTATTTTATAAAGCAGACTTTAACTCAGCTCAAATGAATCCAAACTAATTAGAATTGGTGTATTTCCTACTATTATGTAAGGCTCTGGACTCCTCTGAAAAGTTTCTTACTTATGATCTCTGAGTATGAGGTATTACGTGATATAGCTGTTTGCCACATTGTTTCAAGAAATTTTAAGCAGAGCACTCCATTAACCATTACAAAACAGCCAATTAAGGAAAAAAAGTAGTGTCATATGATCATACCTTTCAAGAAGTTTGGAGATATTTATTGATTCTTGTTGTGTAATACAAATACTTGTGATATCTTTAGTCTCAGTTTAGTAATTTCTGCTATACAGTGCTACTTTTTGTCTCACCTTCACGAAGAACTCATTTGCAGGCAGTAAAAATCATGTGAATGGTGATACAGACATGATTGAAACTTTCTCAGGTTAATACAGCTTTTCAGGTAATTTTTCCTTGTGTAAACGAAGCTATACAATGGTATTACTCTTCTATGAGCAACTGAAATTCTTTTTCTTTACACTAGCAACCAATTTTTTCTTTTTTCTTTTTTCTTTTTTTTTTCTATTTTCTTAAGAATAATGTAAAGTTGACAAAAGTCAGAAGCAAGCTCAACAACGAGAATAACAAAATGAAGTGTTCCCACAGTTTTTTAATATTTGGAAGTGTCATTCTCACAAATGCAGCATGTGCCACAACACCAGGGTACCAGAGCACTGATTGGCTTACAATGATTTATTATAAGCAATAATTTTGTATGCTGGCAGTTGCTGGAGGAAGGCTGTGCTTGAGGCCTATGCATATACATATTGGAATTAATGAAGCAGCAGCTTATGCTATTGCAAACAGCTGGGGGTGCTTAACTTGTTTTTCTCTACAGAATTTTTGGATTTCATTTGTTTCTGGCAGTTATGAAATGCAGTAAAAGGGAGAATGGTGAACAAAGAGAAATAGAACTATGCAAAAGCTGCAAAATCTTGACCTAGGTCAACAAAATATGCTCCTCTGATAATACAGATATATTTATTGTTATACTTTACATTGTTTTATCAGTTCTGCTTTCCCCCAAAATGCTGTATTTGATGTCAGTAAGATTAAAGATAACTATAGATATCTCTGCAAAATACACCAGGCAGCATGATACCAACCTTCAGCCTCTTGCTGATCAAGTCTGACTCAAAACCAGAAGGAAAATAAAAATGGGCTTTTAAATGGGACAGCATTTTCCTAATATGTTCCTATTGTTTCTACACCTGTGATATTATTGTGTCCAGGGCTCTTTAAAAACCTGGCAATGCACTATGTTTTGAGGTTATGACACCTCTGGTTGCACCTTGTCTGGGATTGCTTTTCTTCTGAAACCACAGTTATACATAAATTGTACTCACAACAGCAATTTATGTGTGATAGTTACTGTGCACAGCTCTACAGCTCCAACACATTCTTAGGGCAACTGGTATGTTCTCACTTTTAAAGTTCTTAGCAAAATAGAATAAAAAAAGAAATAATGGGGTATTAAATGTAAACCAGCTCACCTGAGAATGGATTTTAATAGCACTACATCCAATTGCTGCAGAATATGCAAACAGCCCTGAGCTGCTGCTGGGGAGCACTTGTTAGGATCAGAAAGAGGGAGGCAAAGATGGGTGTTTCAGCAGCTGAAGAGAGGTTGAAGGGCAGCTGCAGAAACTGGAACATATGTGATGCTTCACGCAGAGACTAAGGGTTGTGCAGCTGCTTAATTCTCTATGGAACATTCCTTTTCTCATAAATATTCCTTTATTCACTGCATCTCCTCCAAAGGAGTTGGCAGTGCCACATTACACGATCCTGTCTAGTACTCTTCAGAGTTTAACTTGCCATCGCTTTTTAAGTCAGCTATAGCTCTGAAATGACTGCTTATGGCTGGGGCATGTTTTGATTGCTCTCCTGTCTTCCTTAGGCTATTGAAATGAAGGCAGCAGCTGCATTTTGCCATTCACAGTCATTTATGCCTAAAGGCTCATGTTTCCTGTCAAAAGCTGGAAACGTGATTGTATAAGATTTTTGTTCTTTAGCTTAATCATACATCACCGATATGTTTTCATAGCATTTTCCATCTAGTAATGACTTTATTGATCCATTCTTCAGTCTTTCATCTTTTCATGCATCTAAGCACATTGTAACAAACTTCCACTGATCATTTTGTACTCTAAATTGCACGTAAGTATATATTATAGAACTATTCAATAATCACTCAGTATCAACAGGCTTACTATACAAGGGTACAAGACAGCCAGACATCCTTAACTGTCCCTGGAAATAATCACAATTAAAAAGGAACAGAACTAGGTTGTTACCATCTGCTTGGCCTGTTTCCCATTGCAGATTCAAAATTAAAAGGGAAAAAAAAAAAAGCAAGCAAGAAAGGAAAAGGAGCCTATGCCCACAATAGCAAACAATTTAAAAATTTCTTTTATTCTTTCTTAATAAAAATAATAAGTCATGTGCAGTGATTTTAGCATTTATTTTCTGAAGAGATATATTTTCCACAGTTAAGAACTTTATGTTCTTACATTCTAAACATCCTCATCATATGAACTATAATATCTAAAAATACTTACTTTACTCTGATATACTGTCCTTTTTTTTCTCTCATGGTTTTCCAAAGAATCAAATATATTCGTGTTGAAATTAAATTTTCTTCTACTGCATCCATGCTTTCAGTTTCTATCACATTCTACTGCTACACAGCCCACAGTGCTGGATTTTTAATATTGCTAATATCACTTCCATAGCAACACACTAAGATATCATAAACTTGGCATTACAGCTTTATTCCTAGATTAGGTCTAAGGAGGAGCTGATTTCAAAAGGCAGCTCTTATTAAGGCATAATATTCAAAAGTAATTGCCAGTGGAATACAGATAATGGCCTTCAGTTCTGTAAATCAGTTTCACAAAAAAGTTGTCCCTTTTTAAACCTGACCAAGAACAAAGAACTTGTTTTGTTAGTGATGTTTCAAATATATTTCCCCAGCCATCCTTAAAAGAAAGCACCATATAATCACAGGGATTCAATTGCTAAGAGAGATAATATTGCTTATGTTTTTCTCATGTTGGATTCAGTACATTACACAGTGGATACAGCACAGTGTAAAATGAGGTCTTTTTAGTTGCAAATATTAAGAATGCACTAATGAATGCACAGAATGAATAAATGAATGAGAAGAAATTAAACTTCAAACACTGCCAAAATAATTTTCTCAATAAATCTTTTTACTTTTAAGTACAAAATGTAATATGTTAAGTAGAACACATATCATTTGGTCAACATTCTGGCATATGTTATGATATATAATGACTAAGGACAAATGGTCTCCACTTGTTACTTCCTGGCTGGAGTCCTATGTAAAATTGTAAAAGGAGGATAATACAAAAAAACATATACAAGTTGTACTGCCACATGCCTTGCTAATGGGTGGATATGTCAGAAATAAATGATGTTATTTTAGGAGTAAATGAATCTACTTTGATTTTACTCTGTACACATTTCATTAACAACAATCATGATCACAGAGGAAAATACTTCTCTCTTTGTCTCAACACAGGTTGTCTTTGGGTTTCATCAGAAAAACAGAACATTCAGATCTCTTGATTATGAAGTAGCATCAAGAAAAGGAAAATCCACTTGTCTGTTTCTAAGGCATTCAAGAAGTTTAGTCTTACCTAGATAACAGCTCTAGATAATAGGGAAGGTTCTTCAAGGGTGAATTCAAAGTTGTTTTTTTTTTAAAAAAAGAAGTCAAACACTAAGAAGAATGAGCAGCTTTCAGCAGAGAATACCTCACGATCTGTACTAATACATGCTTTGTTTAATATATTCACAACTTGTCTGAGAAGGTGAAGAAGAAAGTTCCACAATACAAGGCTACTGAGGATAGTGAGGATAGGAGCCACCAATGCCCAGTTTCAGGGAGGAAAAAGGACTGATACTGTTCTTTGTATCTCAGAGAGAGGAGAAAGTCCCTGACCTGGCTATACAACCTTACCTCCACATGCAGGGTAGGGTATCCTCATCTGTTATTTACTCAGTTGTTTTTTTTTCAATTCTATATTGTTGCTCCTGGGATTTGAATAATCATTACACCAAGCAATTTAGATGAAAGAGGGAAAGGAGCAGAGGGCACTCTGTAGGAGGACTAAATGTACAGTTTCACAGACTGCAAGACTCAGTGGCCAAACCTGTTGTGAAAGCTCATATAATGAGCCCTGGCTTTGATAGAATCATAGAAGGATTTGAGTTGGAATATATCTAAAAGATCATATAGTTTCAATTCCCTCACTGGGAACAGAGGCATCTTTCACTAGACCAGGTAGCTCAGAGTCCCATCCAGCCTGGGCTTGAACACTTCCAGGGATGGGCCATCCATAATTTCTCCAGGCAACATGTTCCAGTGCCTCATCACCCTCACAGTAAAGAATTTGTTCCTAGTATCTAACCTAAAGCTGTTTCCTTTCAGTTTTAAGCCATTCCCCCTTATCATAGACAGCTCCTCTCCAAATTTCTTGTAGGCTCCCTTCAGGTTGAAAGGCTGCAATCAGTTCACCCTGAACACTCTCTTCTCCCCCCTGAAAAATTCCAAGTCTCTCAGACTTTCCTCACAGGAAAAAGTCTGCTCCTTCCCTCCAATCATCTTTGATAAAATTGTCTGTTTCTTGCATTAACTTACATCACTTCCCCCAAGAAGGTCATGATGCTCTTTCAGTTAGCAGTTGAAAGTCCACTACAATAACTCATTTATTGTGGCATTTGTCACTGATATGGAGACAGTGCTGTAAAAGCTGATGCATTTGAAGCTTTCCTTCTTTTTCCTGAAGAGGTGATTTCCCCCTCAAATAGCTCAATACTTCTTTCCACTCAGTAATAAAGTAAATGAGAAGACAGGTGAGAAGCTGAAATAAAACACCCTGCAAATGAAGAGCATTCTGATGGAACAGCTCATTTAAAAACCACAAGCAGATTTCAAAATATTTGCTTTAGAAATAGAGCCAAACAGGATGAATGAGCTAAATATTTCAACTCCTGCAATTTATATTTAGTTTAAATATTTTGACAGAGTTTTTAGTTCAGAAAGATTTTTCTCTATTTCTATGATAATAGAAATTGTAATGAAATACTTTATCTACCTTAGTGAGAAGGCTCATCTTGTCTGACTGTCTTTTGATAAATATCAGGAGCACAGACTGGAAAAAGAATTGAAGTAACTAATAGATAAACTTGTAGCTGAAACCTTGTATGAATCTAGTAACTAGAAGCTCTCATTGATACAGTAATCAAAAGATCAGGCCATAGAAAATGCCTCAAATTTTCTTTTGGTTAGAACAGTAATTTTTCAATATCTTATAAGAATTTTTTGGCATGTTAACCTAGTCACCCCATACACCCAAATTCCAGTGATATTTTCTGACTCAGGTACAGTCAACAGCTGAAGAGAAAGTGCTCCTCTAAGTGAATATAAAGTTAAAAGTTATTTTCGTCCCAATACTGGGCTATAAAAGACATCTCCTGTCAGGTAGGATAAAAAAGATATCTTTCAGGTACACCTGTTGCAGTCAAATAAGTACTTTTGTGCATTTCTGACATAATAAGCCTTGGTAAGATAGTAATATGCTTTAGATATAGCATATCTCACATTCCAATGTATGATATGAAAGCCTTAAAATATTTGTGGTTTAGTTTTCTTCAGTGCTTTGCGTTTTTGCAGTATATACATTATTTCTATGAAAAATATTTTAAGTGCTGTTTAACTGATATATAAACTATAACAGTAAGACTGTAACTAAGCCTAATTAGTCATAAAATATATTTTGGTGAATGCAAGAAATCGTGCAATGAAGAAGGTAAAACAGGAAACAGACAGCATGCTTCATGGCTATTCACTTTTTTCACTGAACTCAGCTTTCAATATTGAGGTCCACTCTGACTGGATCTGTATGTGAGGAGAACTGAGAGTATGCCAAGGTGTCAGAGGACAACAGGGAATGCTTATTACAGATGAAATAGTTAAATTCTCTATGACATGGGAATATTTACCATGAGATTTCCCTATGTGAAACTATTAGCTATATAACCAATGCTTCCTACTGTTCCAGTAATGTGTGCATGACCATGCAAGTCAGTGCCTAGTCAAAATAGAAATATTTTGGCTGTGAAAAAGAGAATACTTTCTTTTTTTTCCTACCAGAAGAATATGCCCCGCTACAGAAAAAAGAAATGAACTAGTTAAAATAAACCCATCAATTCACTCTAAAATTTCAAATATATAAAGCCATATAGCTTGAATAATAGAATAAAAATTGTCAGTGGCAAAGATTATTTGTATTACTATTCATTTGAATCTAACCAAAATGTCTTAGTTATACAAGTTCTTAAGCAAATATTTAGAGATGTGGAACTGTTCTCTTCCGACCCAAAGTTTTAGCCAAAAATGCCATGCTGTTTAGGGAATATGAAGGTCTGAATATGAACATATTATTTTTTTTCAAAATTACTTCAATTTTTAGTGATTATGAAAAATAAAATACAAAGTTAATATATTTAGCATCATAATGATGTTCTTCATGATGACTTGTTTACTGACTAGCTTGAAATCTTCATGATAAATGAATTGGAATCCTAACTTAAATTATTCTAGATAAAACAATTTTAAATGTGATTTCTCTAAACTACAGTGGATACTGGCAGTTCTTGGTTATTGGATCTGGTTCCAACATAAATAAATTAGATATAAAGAAAGATTTTTATTTAAATTGAATTTGATTCAAGTTAATGATCATGACACTTTAGAGGCAATGACAACAGAGCAATGATATAAACCTTAATGCAACATACACTTGCTTGCATAATCATGAAGAAAATATATCTTCTATAAAATACATTAATACCGAAATTTGAAATTTATAACAAATCCCATATCTGTGCTTGTCTCCTCAGGCTCTATGTTAGGACATTAGAAGGTCTTATAGGCTATCATACCAAGAGTATCTATTTTACCACCCATGAACTACTGTAGGAGTTTTGTGAGTACCTGATTAAATGCCTTTATGTTTCTCCGTTCTCTTTTCAAGCCTACTTGATATAGATCACAATATCTATTTCTGTACTTGTTTAGCTGACAAATATGTCCTTCCTCTAGAACCAGAGAATACTCAGCTCTCTTTTATTCCTGAATGACAAGTCATCAATGTTACTTGCATCGTCCTGATTTAATAAGTGGGGTCACATCAAGTACATTATATCCCCCAGGCAGCAAAAATTAAAGAGCTCCATAAATGTGTCAAGATGACAAAAACCTCATCAAGCTCATATAAATTTAATATGAGTGACCACTATTTAAGATTTTCCCACAGGTATCAATAAAATTACTTCTTTTTCTTTCCTTTTTTTTTTTAATTATTTTTTATTAACAGCTTCCTGAGTAATTACACAGAAGAATACTTACAGTACAGTGCATTGCAATCTATTTTAGAAGGCATTTTAAATAAATTGATATCCATATCCTGTAAAACATGCTGTTGGCAGCCTTCTTTACATTGTTCAGTAACTGAGGTAATAAATAATAATAATCAGAGTAAAATTTTACAGGATATGGTTAAAAAAGTAAGACCAGTTATTGAAAGCAAATAATTAAAAAATTCATATCTTTCAGAGCTTCAATATTGCCTATTAATTCCCACCACCACCAAGAGAAAAAAACCCAAAACTACTAAACTAAAAATCCTAAAAGTTACACTTCAATTCCAAAGTTCTTGGTGTTCCCAGAAAAAGCCTGTGTCAAAGACACAAAGTTGGTTACTTTCTACATTTCTACTGATGTTCCCCTTGTGAATTCTAAGGATTATGGATAGCTCGAAAACACTACAGAAAATGAGGTGTCAAAACAACAGTCTGAAAAGATCCTTATTAAAATCCAGGACTAGGATTGTAAGCAACACTTTCTTCACTTCTACATCTAATCATAGACTAAATACATAACATGAAAAAAGGTACTCACTTTTTTCTTTCTTCTTGAATTTTGCCCCATGTTGTGAAGAACTGGAACAGTAGCAAAGAATTTTACTCTTTTTGTTCTCTCAACATTTTATTTCTAGAATCACAACAATTGAATAACATTATCACAGAATCATAGAATATCCTGAGTTGGTAGGGACCCACAAAGATCATCAGAGTCCAACTCCTGGCCTGCACAGGAACAATACAAAGAATCCCATCCTTGTCCAATCATTTCTTGAACTCTGGCAGGCTTAGTGCCATGACCACTTCCCTGGGAAGCCTGTTCCAGTGCCCAGTCACCTATTAGGTGAAGAACCTTTCCCTTGACTGGTTGGCGATAGTTTGCCTGATGTCCCCCAAGACAAGGTTTGCCCTCCTGGCTGCCAGGGCACTGCTGACTCATATTCAACTTGCCGTCAACCAGGACCCCCAGCTTGTGGTGCTGCTCCCCAGCCTCTCATTCCCCAGTCTCTCATTCTCCAGTCTGTATGTACATCAGGGTTGCCCCATTCCAGGTGCAGAATCTGGCACTTCCCCTTGTTGAACTTCATATGGTTGGTGATTACCCAGCCCTCTTAACTTGTCGAGGTCTCTCTGCAGGGCTTCTCTGCCTTTGAGGGAACCAACAGCTCCTCCCAGTTTTGTGTCACCTGCAAACTTGCTTAATATCCCTTCCAGTCCTGCATCCAAGTCATTTATGAAGATGTTGAAGAGCACAGGGCCCAGGATGGAACCCTGTGGAACCCCACTAGTGACAGGTCACCAGTCTGATGTTATCTCATTCCTTATCACCCTCTGTGCTCAACGCATAAGCCAGTTGTTCACCCACTGCATGATGTGTTTATCCAGTTGTGCTCTTCACAAAACTTTAAGCTAATAGCAAGAAGATATATGAATTATGCTATGATTAGTGACAGTCAGTGCTCAGTGACCAACTGATCATATTTCATATCTGAAAATACATAACTGTACAATGGTGCAATTTTTATTCAAAATTCTGACAATGTTAAATTTCTATATTCTTCAAAATTCTTCTCTATACACTTGATGACACCCTATCAGCATGATCAAACCTAGATTCCCTTAGATGTAAGTAGAACCAGGATTTTATCTGTCTGCCTTTTTAGTCCAATTTTGTTTTGATGCTATTTAATTACAATTTTCACTATTTTAAGGCTTCTTTTGCTTCTCTAATCATTAGGATTGACATAATCCACAGAAACTCTAATGTTGCCATTTTGATGGATCAGTGAAAAGAATCTTGTCACATGTTACCCATATAGAAATGCCTATTTCATACAAAGATGTTTAAAATAGAAACAATTTTTAAATTGTGTAATATTGTATTGGTTATTGAATTCCATTAATACACCTATTAACACAGTTTACTCTTTATTACTGCTGTTACATTAACTTTTTTTTTGCTGCCAGACAAAACTAAAAAAAATGCAATTTATACAACAGAAGATTTGCTGTTCATAGTAAGAACAATATCGTTTTTCATAGAAAAATAATGGATACTTTCCTCAGGATTACCTGAGTCTTGACAAAACTGTTAACAAGAAGGGAATTCAAGTGTACCATATTGTTTTGAATTAATAGCTCCCATCTGAACTGTGAAAGTAGAAGGTAAGTTTCTGCTGCACCTGTTTCACATTAGCTCCTGGAACATTCACATTTCTGAGAGCTCCCTATCTTTCCAAAATTAGTGTCTTTCACTGTAGGCAAGGTCTTCATCTGTCAGCTGCTCATTAGCTAGGTTTTACTGAATGGGTTGCAGAACCTAATCCAGGTTTATTTGCCATTGCAATAAGTTAGGATTAAAAAGTTACCATATACCTCCTGAATGGCAGTAATATCTTTATATTTTTATAAAAAAAACATGACTGCTTGCCATCCTGCAAATACACCTTCACGCATATACAAAATGTTATGTGTATTATCTAAATTAGTCTAACTAAGTGACTGAAGTTATTAAATTCAACTAATATGTGAAATTCACTAATTGATTAAGCAAATTATAGTAATGTTATTGCCAAGGATCAAAATTAATGTAGAAGTGTACAAAATATAAATATTCCCTTTACAAAACTTAATCTAGACTCCAAAAAATTCATCCATGGGCTCCAAAAGACCTTCAGTTTGGCAGGAAATAGTATCATCAGATAACTCAGTAGTGACATGGGTCCTGTCCTGACGTGGGGGATCAGTCTGGATAACATTGAGAACTAGATCATGTGCCTAGTCATTAACGAAATTAAATCATTGGAGTAATCCTTAATATTAAATTAAATACTAAATTATTATTTCATTCTTTTCATCTAAATAGAAATGGTAGGAATAAAGATGCAACACAAAGCAACATTCGATTTTAAAAATTACGATTCTGAATTCTAGCCAACCCAGTAAGCAGGTAATCTAAACTCATGTCTAATGACATGTAAAATATGTTTTCAATACTGTTCCTTTTCAGGCTTTTTTCATTTGCTTCCTTGGTTTTAAACCTTTAGCCTCTCAATTTCTTTCCAGAGTGTGCTCTTATTAGGAAATATGTAAGCAATTCCTCTTCAGTTACAATAGATTTAAAAGAATTGGTGAAACAAAATGCTCCCAGAAAGGGATAACAAATGGTAGAGGTATTACAACATGAGTGACAATTTCAAGAGGTGGTTCCAAGTAAGTAGAAGAATAGCAATAAACTGAATATTTAGATCTCTTATGCTGACCACTGTAGATGGTGTATGAACTCATTATTTAAATATTATGTAACCCTACCACAGCAATAAAATACCAATGCACATGTAATAGTAATGGGCACAATCCAAAAAAAGGTTTAAATGCAAAATTCCATTTTAAAGGATGGAAAACATTTTTTTCTAACATATTGAAGTGTGTTATGAAGACTTGCAGCATTTACTAATATTAGTTACTTGTTAACTATATTCTGCCGGTGGTTAATCAGCCTCTCAACCAACCTGTACCCCTGTGCCTTTCAGCTGATGAAACAATATAAATGGCTTGTGTTCAAATAATGTAAAAAACTGCTGAGCTAGTCTCTCAGGTTCAGTCAGCTCCTGTAAGCACCTTGAACCCTAAATACCTGGAATTCAGTTGTCCTCATTTGGTGCAAGTACCTCCCAAGTTTTTTATTGCAACTGTTAGTGGGATTGCAGTGTATAGATTGTCTTCATTTTCCTAAATGACACAGCATCAAGAGATAATACAAGGAATATTACAGAAAGCATGAAGTCAAGCTTGCACGTGAAAACCCATGTTTATATCAGCGTTCATGTGATAAATGAACCTGTTTACATGAAGCATGTGCGCTTATCAGCTCTTCAGAGAGTAGTAGCTTACTTCAATCTAAAGAAACCTATTCCAGTCTGGTTCCCCTGACCTACTGCAAAGACCTTGAAGTTCAAGATCATCATGAAGCCCTGCCAGCTAGGCTTGCCTAAGATATGTAAGAGTTATTCTCAGGAGACAACTTAAAGAGAATGAAGTGAGATTGTAAGAGGTATTTCCACTTTCCTTATTTCAACTCCAAATTTAAATTCAAGAATTTATAAATTTTGGCCCATCTGGCCAATACTCCTATTGCCATGTTATTATCACAGGTACAAGAAATTTCAAACCATCAGTAATAAAATTAATAATGAAAAAGAGTAAAAATTTTTATTTATACTAGATGTTTTCTTAAATAATTGTTAGTTCACTGATGGGAATATTTAATCACTGTATCAGAGTAAGTGCAATGAAAGAAGGCAAACA
Organism: Dendrocincla fuliginosa; assembly: GCA_035047845.1. Classification (NCBI taxonomy): domain Eukaryota; kingdom Metazoa; phylum Chordata; class Aves; order Passeriformes; family Dendrocolaptidae; genus Dendrocincla; species Dendrocincla fuliginosa. The sequence continues at coordinate 35,876,355 of JAWWMO010000138.1, read as the reverse complement.
ATTTTAAATAGTAACAACAAGAAGAAAGCATTTAAAATACAAGCTGGGAGACAATGACCAAAGAAACATGTGAAAGACAGTTGCACTACTTATAATATTTGATTTTTAATTCTCCATAGCAATGCATTGAACTCTTCATCTGGAAATTTTAATTCATTTGTGAAAAGACATATCAAAACTAAAGGCCCTCTCTTTTGCAAGTAAAAAAATATGTACAAGACTTTTAAAACCATTCTGATTGGATTTGCATACTTTGCAAGAGGTTTAAAAAATGAGAATGGCAGATGAAAGATGAGAATATAAAAACTGAAAAACAATAACTTGTGTACACTGACTGACTAACAAGGATAAAAAAAGTTATGCAACATTGCTGTCATTTAAATAGGAACTACAGTAGACTCATATGCATTTCAACCAATTAATCAATGAAATATGTGAACTTAGTTTGTAGAATCAAACTCCTCAAGCAGGATGATTCACAACTTTATCAACAATTCTAAACTTCTCATAACAAACTCACTATTTTTAACTAGGTTCTCTTCTATTAAAGAATTGAATTTTACAAGTTAATTTCTGGATACTGAAATTAATTTCCATTCACATTCAATTAAACAGTGCAAGATTTACCCGCTCTGTTAAGCCTGCCAGATGGCCCTCAGCACCTCTCTTGGAATGAGTTACAGTCCATGCTGGTGCAGACCAGCAGGAGCTAGGAGAAATAGAAGAAAGAAATGATACTGTGCAGGGTGAGGGACAGTTAGAGGTATTGCAGCAGGGGTGGAGAGAGAAAGGACACAGAACTGCAGGCAAGCAGAACTCATTAGGTTTTGTGCTTGGGGAGCAGCTTCTCAGACAGTGAAGTTTCTCGCTGGTATTCTGGTCTTGTCAATAAGCTAGGCAGAAGGAAGATTTTTTTTTAAAAAAGAACAGAAAAATAAATGCAGACAGTATGCAAAACTATAGAGAAATGAAGCACCCATGTCATTTAAAAGTATCTACCAGTAATGCCAAATGCTAAAACAATTCACTTTGCCTGAATTCCTAAGGAGTAAATTCAGTTTGCCCAAAGTCTGAAAGGAAGAGTACATAAAAGGCAAAAAACCAACCAACCAACCAAACAAAAACCTTAACAATTTTCTTGCCATGATTTAAAAAACCCTTAGCTCTATCTAGGAGAGAGAACAATTCATTTCTAACATGAATGCAGAAGTTTTATAGTCAATAACAACTGGGCTTTCACAAGCTGAATTTCTTGTCCCTTAATATTAAAAAACTAACTATACTCCCTTGAGTTTAGTTATTCCTGATTTCTGACAGCACAAGAGAGATTAGGATCAGCACTTGCAAAACATACATGGTGTTAACTTTTTATAGAAAAAGAAAACATAGTAACAACAGTCAGTAATATCAGAACACAGTGATAGTGGATGATAATACTAATATTGGAAACACACAAATACAAGAAGGAAAACAAAATGAAAAAGGTCAGGTCAGTGACTTTCCATTGCTAATTGCAGAGCTGGGGCAACATAAGAAATATCAACGATTCTGTTTCTATTTTGAGGTCATAAAATCACTGTTTCCCAGCACAAAGTACAATAGCGAGCTTTTTTGTCTGTCTCTAGTCTACTTTTCTCTTTCCTTAAGAAAACAGAGCTTGTTGCCCAGCAACTTGTTCCCTGGTTCGTATGTACATGCAAGGTTGCCCCATCCTTACAGAATCCTGCACTCTCCCTTGTTGGTAATTTCATCAGTCAGATATTATTATCCCATTCACTATTACTATAACCCCTTGGTCTGTCATCCATGTTGAAGACAAAGGCAAAGAAAGCATTAAACACCTCTGTATTGTCTCTGTTCCTGTTTGTAAGGTCACCATCCTCATCCTGTAACATACCAATGTTATTCATACATTGCCTTTTGCCATTAATATATTTGAAAAAACTCTTTTTATTGTTCCCCACTTTTCTGGTCAGCTTCAGCTTCAGTTGAGCTTTGGCAGCATGAATTTTCTCGCTACAGTGGTAAGCCGAATCTCTGTATTCTTCCATGTCATTTGAATTTGCTTCCATTGGGCATACACATTCCTTTATTGCCTTATTTCCAAGAGAAGATCCCTTCTTCCTGGTATGTGCAGTGACCTGCTTCCAGCCTTCATCTTTAACAGACCCTTGACTAAGAGTCCTTTGACTAATTACCCTGTAGGGTTCTGAATCTACCTGCTTCTCCACTACAATGGAGGTTCAAGACTCACAAGGGTCTTGAGACTGTAATGACTCTGAATGTAGTCCATCTCTCTTGCCCATTCACTCAAATACTACAATACTACAACCTTCTCATAACTCCTTCACCTGGAGACACAACTTACACAGCACACCTTCTGCAAAATAAGTGTTTGTTGGTCCCAGCCTGACAAAGAGCCATCAGGCACTCCTGGCAACCTGTGATCCAGAGAGCCATCAGCAGGTCTGTTTGGAGGCCTCTGACAGGACTGGTTCAGTGACTCCTGCAGCTGCAGCGGATCAAGCTTTATAGTGACTCAACACCATAAGTGAGGCAGCTTAAACTAATACACTAATAAGACTGGGGCTGAAAGCATCTCTTTGCTCTTTCTTATGAGCTACTGAGTCTGTTTACTGCCTCTACTGGCTGCTCCCAGGTGGTTGGAGAGGAGCCCTTTCTGCTCAGCCTTCGTGTGTGAACTACCATGGCACGCCCTGTGTGCTGCATTCTGGATCACTTGTGCTCCCTGGAGCCATTTAAAAGTCCCTCCAATTGCTCTTGGCATCACCCTCTCCTCTCCTGCTTGGCTGCTGAGGGTTTCTGTCTCCTCACAAGGCTGCTGCCTGGGGCTGCCTTGCCAACTGAGGCACTGCACGAGCCTTACTGTCTTTAAAAGTCCCCCAGTTGCTCTCAACATGAACTAAGTTAAATGAATGCCATGTTTTACACAAAGGAAAAAGCGCAAGCACAGTAAGTTTCAAAAATAATTTAGACTGTATTTGCAAAAATAAAACCAATGCAGTATTAACAAGCATATTAAAAAAAAAAAAAAGCCATTTCAGCGTTAAGAAAATTGCATTTTATACCACACAGCTGTTGCCAAACTTTCTCTTTCAGTGAGCATTTTTCTCTCTTTGGTATGCAACTAACTGATTACATAACCCAAAGAGACTAACTAATGTTTCCTCAATAGTTTTTACTTTCTGCACAGTCTAACCCTCACACTGCAGAGGCCCAAAATACCATGAGACCCAAACAGGAGCTATTTTAAGCAAGTATTTAATTGAGTGGAACTCAGAAACTAATTACAGATTTGCATTAAACTTCATGGAAAAATCAAACCTTAATGAGAGACTATTTGCTGGAAAAACAGTGGAAGGCATTTTTTCACATGAAACAGGGAAAATGAGTTGCTACTAAAAGTACGAGAAAATAGAAGCTTCTGCATCTATACAGACATCAGTTCTGCCCCATGATTGAGACAAACTACTGGCAAATATATATTCAATATATATATAAATATACATTGCAATTAATTCATTTTAATTTATGGGACGAGAAATGGTGGCATTCTGTGTTCACAAACTTTGTGATCTAGAGGGATACTCTCTTTTCCATCTTAGTTTCCAGGACCAAACCAAGTGTTAACTTCAGCTTATTTACATCAGTCTAGAAAACTACCAACTTTGAATTCCAGCAGTCACACTTGAAGACTGTCTTGAAATTCATACACATGTATAATGTGTATTCATATATCCTAGGATCATAGAATATCCTGAATTGGAAGGAACCCACAAAGATCAAGTCCAGTTCCTGGCTGGCCCTGCACAGAGCCATCCCAAGATTCACATGATGTGCCTGACAGTACTGTCCAAATGCTTCTTGAACTCTGTCAGGCTTGGTGCTGTGACCACTTCCCTGGGGAGCCTGTTCCAGTGCCCAACCACCCTCTGGGTGAAGAACTTTTTTCTAATATCCAACCTAAACATCGTCCAACACAACTTCAGGCCATTCCCTCAGCTCCTAGTTCTGGATATCAGAGAGAAGAGGCCAGCATCCACCTCTCCACTTCCTCCTGTGAGGAAGCTATGGAAGCTATAGACAACAACAAGGTCTTGCCTTAGCCTCCTCTTTTCCAGTCAGAACAAACCAAGTGACCTCAACTGCTCCTCATATGTCTTTCCTTTAAGGCCCTTCACCAACTCTCTGGCCCTTCTTTGGAATGCTTTCTAAGAAGTTTATATCCTTCTTGTATTGTGGCACTCAAAACTGCACATAGTGCTTGAGGTGAGGCCACATAAGTGCAAAGCAGAGCAAGACAATCACATCCAGGAAGTAATTAATCTATTTAAAATCAGCAAAGATAATTTCACTGGTAATATCTAGATTTTTTAACTCAATATATAGAAAGGTAGGATGTTTATTGGAACTTGTTTCCTCTTTGATCTAATGGAATCACAATTGCCCCATACCTTCTGTGGCACAAATATCCATCAGCAGTTCCCATGCACAAGTGCTTTACAAAGCATGAATGGAGAGAGCAGAGACCTTGTTCAAAACTCACCCGTTATAAATGTTCTCTTTGGCTATATTTGAATTCGTACACACCTAGAAATAATTGATGGGTACGTATGTTAGATATGGGGAGTGTAATAATTATCTGTTCCATGTTTGGGTTATTCTAAAAGTAAATCAAAGAAGTAGTCATTTATTAAAAAGGGTAGGACCTCTTTTAAGCACTAAGAAAAAAGTTGCAATGAATTTCAAGCCAGGAGGAACTTAAAGCAAAGAAATAATTACATAATTTAGGGTGGAGGAAAGCAGCCTTTGAAAAGGAGTGATTTTTGTCCTGCTGAATTAGTAGTAAAAGAGAAGTGCACACATTTATGGATATCTTCCACTGGAAGAAAAGGATATAAGATTAGATCAAGAAGGAAATTAAATGTGTGGCTGATGATAACTACTGACTATTAATTCAAACCTTAATAATTACATTGGCTTTTTTTTCATTTGTTAGTTCCCCATGTTTGCATGTTTTTATTTTTATTATGTATACTTGTGATGATGGCAAACCTGTAAGATGAAAAGAGCAAGCAACAAATCTTTAGTGCAATTAAAAGATTACCAGTAGTAAGCTTAATTTGAAAATCTATTGCTAGGGAAATTAATTTAAATAATAGTAGAGTATGGTAAGGACTTACAGATACGATAAACTCTAATATTCCTTCAATAAACTTCACAAATCAAAGAGAAGTGCTATCACTTCGTACTTGAAATTAATTAACAGAAAATATTTTTGCTGCTGAAAAATATTTCTAACTTCACTATAAGTTTCTTACCCTTTTCATTTTATTTCAGTATATTGATAGATATACATTACAGTACCATTAAATGGAAAATAAGGAAAAATGCAGTAAGGAAGCAACGTGAAATGCTATTATAAAGTACTGACTCTGTTCAAAACCAAGAACTGATACTATTTTTTATCATTTTTATTACAAATAAAAGAACTACAGAAGAGATCATGTATAAACTCTGAGTGGATTTTTCAGTCCCACTTTGAAAAAAGTGGTATTTTCTGGAAGTTATATATACACACAGATGCTATACAATAACCTCAAAATAATCAAAATAATGTTTCAAAGAAATTGAAATTATGTTCTCAAAAAAAGATCTGACAATACTGTCATCAGATATCTGGTTTTAAAATAAAGTCTAACAAATACATTGAGAACTATCACAGGTGATTATGAATATACTGCATTTATGAACAATCATTACCTTTTTCATTGAGTTTTATGTCTGCAATGTTTAGTATTTAGGTGGCCATACGAATGTGGCAGGCAGTGCTATTATTTGAATATTCCTAGGCATATTCAGTGAATCCCACTGTATTGGATCTAGCTGAGATGGAGCTCATTTCCCCATAGCAGCCCTCACAGTGCTGTGCTTTGCATGGGTAGCTAGAAGAGTGTTGATAACATGCCAGTGTTTTGGTTACTGCTGAGTAGCACTGGCACAGCATCAGTGCTGTCTTTCCAACTCTCCCCACCATCAGTAGATCAGGGGTGGGCAAGATCCTGGGAGGGGACACAACCAGGCCAGATGACCCAAATTAACCTAAGGGATATTCCTTATCATATATAGCTCAGATATAAAAGCTAAGGGAATGAGGAGGAAGTGCGGGCATTTGTTATTTACAATATTTGCCTTCCAGAGCAATTGCTGTGCATGCTGAAGCCCTGCTTCCCAGGAAGTGGCCAGACATCACATGCTGACAGGAAGTAGAGAATAAAACCTTTTTTTCTTTTTTTCTCTTTGCCTATGCATGTGTAAACTTCTGCTTTTGCTTCCGCTTCCATAAACTGCCTTATTTCAACTTGTGAATTGTTTTCCATCTTATTTTCTCTCCCCAGTTCAGCTGAGAAGGGCAAGTGATAGAGTGTCTTGAGGGACACCTGGCATCCAGCCAAGGTCAACCCACCACATCCATTCCCTTTTTCACCAAAATGCCTTGACACTCTTCTATGAGTGGTCACAAAAACACCCATTTCAAACAGCAGGCTGTGATTGGCACCTGTGCCAGAAAATAGCATATGGAAAAACATTTAAGGAGTCAGTTTCCACTTTGTTTTCTTATTCCCTGGTTAGAAAAGAGTCACAATGTCTGCAAAGAACATTCCCCTGTGAAAGTAATCCTTTCAAGTTAGATTACTTAAGAAAAATGGGGTCTCCTTTTCCACTGTAATTGATAGTCAGTTTCCCATATTATAATTTGCTCGGATTCTTTGAGCCAGCCCATGATTTAAAGCCATAATAAGACTTCTACAGCATGAAAAAAAGCACGCCAGCTTCTCATTAAAATCTCCACACTGTGCATGTTTTGTTGTAGAGCTAAGAGCTTTCTTTGAAGAAAAAAATGAAGGAATAATAATTCTTAATACTTTCATCCTTTCAGAAAACATTTACAAAATTCAGGAGAACAGTCCTTTGTAAAGACTGACCAAAACTTTGGCAGTTCTTCTAACTACATTAGCCATCTAGTATATGGTGTTTCCTCATACTATGTGTCACACATGTCCTCTTTATCAAAATTACAAATCATCTTCTTGCATTTTTGCAACACTAAATTCTAAAAGTGCTTTTATGAATTTTAATTAATCTTCAGCATAAACAGGTATTATTCTTAATTTACAAATGAGAGATGGCACATATGAGAAGTGACCTTGCATTGTTTTGTACAGAAAAAAATCTGAGCAGAAGCCAAGTTTACATCTCAGAGTTTTCTTTCATAGTCTCACAGCCATACTTCATATTTTCATTTCTTGCTTATGTTTTCCAGACTCACTAGCTGCTTGTGTTAACCTGTTTTTAAAACTCTATCATTTCTGGGTCAGCAGACACAGACCTTACTATTCCATACTCTCTAGAAGTTGTTCAGCCTTTATTTCCCCCTTATCCCTGTGAAGAGGTAATTATTTATTTTCCTAATCACTTCTTCAAATCCTTTGAGCTTGAGTGTTAAGGAAAACATCAGATTGTATTTTCTGCTAACTGATGAAGCCATTTTCCTGTGCTGGAGTTTGCCCATGCAAGCTGTTGTTGCATGTTGCTTTCTGAACAACTGAATTCAGGAATTGATCCAATATGCTTAGTGTGTTATCTTTCTGACACAAGATCAGTTTAGTTTTTTTACATCAGTAGTGAAAGGTTCATAGGCATGTCAGTAGTATTTAAGGTAAATATTAGATAAGAATAAAGTTCTTCCTACAGTAAATAGTCTGTTGTGCACAGTGTTTCAGTAATCAGTACACTCTTCAGAATTTCATTCAGGTACTGACACCTTGCTTTCTGCCTCTGTAATATTTCCATGTCTGTTTCTGAAAAAGACATCAAATAATGTGCTAATAGCAAAAGACGGAAAATACTATTCTTAAATAAATTCCATCAAATTGAGACGTATCTCAGTTATACTAGTCCTAAAATTGGATTGGTGACCATTCTGTTACCCAGTTTGTGAAACCTTTTTCTTCTACCATCCCTAGAGCCAAGTGATCATTTTTCAAAACCGCTTTGTTTCCTGCTATATGTCTATGATTAAACTACACTTTTTCAGATTAAATCAGTAAAATAATAATGTAAAAAGCATCAGGACCACCCTCAGATCCACAAGAAGACTGCTTGGTGAAGTGTGGTGAAGAGAACAAACACATTGATTAAAAAAAAAAAATGAAAAAAGAAAAATTATGCTTATCTCTTTCTGAGACTTTTCTCTCCTCCTTTCTTGCATGCACAATCACTTCCCCATTTCTGCTACCATCTTCTCTCAGCAGGTAAACCAGGAATAAACAATCCTTAAAGAGAGCACCACCAGATGCAGTGCTCCAGAACTGATGTTATAGTCCTAAATGTGTTTAGTCAAGGTCTGTCTCAGAGGCTATAAAACACACTCCAGCACACTGAAACAACCCTTTTATGCAGAAGATTAAAAAAAAAAAAAACACCAAAAAACAACCCACAACAAAAAATCCACAGCACAGCTGTAACTGATAATGTGGCAATTTCACTGTTGTTACTGTAAGGAAGAGTAACTCACATATTTCAATATTCAGAAAAATCTTCAAGTATGTGTGCTGTAAGTGGGGTCATTACGGCATTCTCTGCTCTAACAATGTGCTGTTTATCAATAAGTCACCTGAGCTACTTAAGATTCATCACAGTGGGCCATTTACTCCAGGTTCAGAACTCATGTGCAGAGAGGCACGTGTGTACACTGCCAGCCTTTCATAAAGCAAGCTGGGGTTTTTTCTTACCTTCATGAAAGTTAAATAATGATGATTTTGGTTTTGTGTTTTATTAAAAATTAAACCCTCTCTAAAATGGCAACTCTTTGTGAACAAGGTAGTTTATGCAGTAAAAATGTTACTTAGCTAACCTAAGATGAAATGGTAGTAAAGTGTGTAAATGCAGACTATTTAGCTAATTTGTTGGCAAGGGAATCACTCATATTTTCAGCTGTGAGATCAAGGCAAACTTCTTTTCAAATTAAAATAAGCCTTATTTTGATATTAGAAGCAGTGTCAGGAAAGTAAGCTAAACATACTTATTTTAGGTTCCTCAGCTTAAAAGTTTCTTAAACACCTTCCAAAACAGGAAGCCTATATAGCTCATCTAAACCTTTAAGATGACTCAGATTTGCACGCACATTTTGTTAAATCAGTCTATAATTAAAAAATAAAATCAATACTTTTCTTACCTGTGTCAGAATATCTGGTATTGTATTCTAAAACCTACAGCAGCTGATAGTCTTCAGCTCAATTCTCTAATTCATTTCCTCAAGCATCCTGATAAAATCCAGTCTTGGTATAACAGTTTACTGATATTAGTCTATAAGCAAATTCCAGTTTGACATGCCATCAGCAATACAGAAAAAGTGAAAGCAGAGTGCTGAAGGCCATAAATTATCTATGGGCCTACCTGTATAAGGCATTTTGTCATTCTGCCTGGATGAGAGAAGTCTGTGACATGTATCGGATGTAATTCAAGGTGACCTCCATCCCTGCACTGCGCTATTCCCCACTCATGTAAAAATGAGATGCTCAGTTCCCATCTTCATGTCATAACTATTGCCTGTGAATATTATACCTACTTGAAAAATTTCATTGATTCGCAGGGGAAAGGTATGGACATTAACATTCTGGTCAAAGAGATTATTGGATTTTCAATCTACTAAATACAGAAAACTCAAGCAGATTGGTTTTGCCTCAGGTATGTGTTCTGGTCATGGAGGTCAATTTGTTTTTTATGCCTTGCATTTGATTACTGCAATATATCTTAGAATATATAACAAAAAGGGAAAAAAAAATAGTCTGAAGTTGCTCAAACATCCAGTAACACATCCCATATATATAAATATCACTTTTGGATGTTCAGGATCTACTTCATATTTTAAGGTACTCAAGTGAACTAAGATTATGATTTTTACTGTAGGCAATAGCATAACTAAAATCTTGGTAGACATACCCAAGCTAGACTAAAATTAGGTGGCTCCTGTACTGCTACCATTGTTGCCATAGCAGCTTACAGCTCAGCATTTATTATCAATGCCTTGACATGGTTTTGCAACCACAGGAAGCCTCATGCACAGAACCTTTATGTAAGCCAAGTATTCTGAACACAGGTTTGAACATAGGTTTCACCATGTCATGTATTTAAACGCAGTGTTATCATTCCTAAACAGTTTAGTATCATTCCTAACTCATTTCCTGTCTGGATTTAGTTTGCACAGTGACATCTCCTATTGACTGATTTTATAAAGTATTCTGAGTACCAGAAGTTCACTATTTTATCCTGAGTTTTCATTTAAAAAAAAAATTGTCTCCACTGACATTTTTCTTTTCTAGACTGACTGTTACTATAAAAGATGACTAAACCATAGTCTGTAGTCTAAACAAACTCCTCCAAATACAAAAAGGTTTACTGATTTAAACGCAAGTCAAGGTAGTAGAACAGAGCTATATTATTTCTAACTATAAATAGATGAGTCTAGCAGTAGGAGACCAAGAGAGTAGAACTATTAGAAAGTTTTTAGTTATTTATTTTGATTTCCCAATTTCTAAGAATCAATATGCTTGGGATAACTTGGCTTGCTAGAAAATTAAGTACCTTTTCAGTAACCAATACTACATTACAAGAAGTCTTCAGCCCCTGGTATTTATTTTTTGTTTCATTCCACCTAAGAAAGTTCCAATACAACCTTGTCAAATAAGGATAAATGAAATAAGTGCTTTCTTTTATTTTAAATATTCTTAGTAACATGAAATCAGGAATACATAAATAGAATTTAAAATATTTCCTGATGATTTCAGGAAATATTTAATGCTTCCATTTGAGCTTCTAAAGGCGAGTTTAGAAGAAAACACTGCAGGTGAGACAGTCTCTGAGTAAGCAGAGACAGTAAGATGAATTTCTGATATAACAATTAAAGGATGTTGCCCTGAAGTAATACCTGCCATTTCTTCTCCCCTTCACCCCACAATTGCATAGTTAACTTGGTAGTAATAAAGCTTTAAAAACTTTTGAAGCATATGGCAGGAACAATAAACATTAAAGAGCATGAAAACTACATCTACATCTCGGAATGCATCTCTGAATCTCAAACAGGTCTAGCAAGATATTTGGAAACCTGCAATTATCTGAAAGAGTCACAGATTCTTGAAGAATAATTTTACACTTTGTAGGACTCCCCAAGGAAGTTTATATTGCTCCTACATTTTTATTTGCAGATCTAATTCCTCTGAATTTTAATCTGAGACACACTCATCTCCCACTGAAATGAAACAGCACTTTGATTTTCTATCAGCAATAGAAATCTGGACACAAAAGCATTATCCTTCATGTGGCAAACAAAAATCCTTGTGGAATTGCAGACAAAAATTGATGTGGAGGAAAAAAAAAACAGAGATTGTCCTTCTATTTCAAGAATTTCATCCTCTCTTACAGAAAAAGTCTGGAATATGGCAAAATGCAAGATAACCTACAAGACAAAAGGTTTTCCCTGTGCCCTCTGTATTTGAGCTCTGTTAGAAGTTCAAGACGTGATGTAAATACATCACAAACACAAAGATGCAATAGAGGTGGAGAACCTGAAGAAATGTGGTATTTGAAAATATAAACAGCATATTTGAGATACTTATTAACCTTATGCCCCCCTCAGAAACAGGATTTCTCTTTTCAAGCCTAAGGATGAGATGAACACAATTTTGGGTGCCTATTACAAGTGGTTTTCTTCCTGTTTTCAGCCTGAACAGCAGCTATGTTTTCAAATTCAGTCAACCTTATGCATTTCTGATTCATTTGCAGATCTGTAAAATAAAGAAATAAATGTGGATAGAGTATCACTGAAGGTTCTGGTTGTTTTATTTTTGCTATTTTTCTTTGTCTAATAAGCGTTTGTCAAGTGAAGGAAAGCAATAGAAGATTTGAAAATGGGAGCTCTGGAAAAAGTCAAGGCTAATCAATTAAAGGATCTAGTAAGACTGTTCTCTGGATGTCTCAACCTGATTGAAGTTGCTGTCTGAGTGGCAGCCGACATGAAAATGGGGTATCTGTCTTGTCTTGGGCTCAGCAGGGTACCCACTGTTAAAAGCTTTTTATGAAGAGGGAGATATTTTCCATGTGCAGTTTTATGTGCTTTCCTGATAAAGATTAGTGACAGTCCCTGTATAGGTGAAATGACCAAATCAAATAATATTTTCAATGATAACTGATGTCTAACAACAGTGGTTTTTTATCTCTCTTTACCTTTCTTCACACTTACTAAGGAGTCAAGCAAGAACTCAAATACCGAATTTTAAGACTGCCTTCAAATTATGTCAGACGCTGACCAATATTCATCCATGTGAAATATTCTCTTCAGTTCCCTTTCAATTAAAAACATACACGTTGTTCCACTCTGCTAGTTCCCAGGCTCCATCTACCTCTTTCCTGGGTTAATGCTGGCAACACCTCTGCCTGAATAAGGAAATAGGTATGCACAAACATTAGGACCCCCAAGGGTTGTATTGGAGGCTGAATGTAAGGCAGAACTTTCCGTTTCAAGTAAAATCATGTATTTATTTTGCTTCTGCCTCACAAACTCCAGCCTAACTATACTCAGGCATAAACACTAAAAGCAAAAGGTGAAGTTCCTTGCTTCATCTGAACTTTTTAGTAGGCAATCTTCTAGGAAAGACACCTCAAACAGAACATTAAGGCTTAAATTTTACTAGGATCAGACTAGAGAGAGAAGAAAGTGATAGAATAAGAGATTTTGCTATCTTACAAAATGAACTTGTACCTGAAGAATAAAAATAGGCTGACTACTGTGCAGACAGCTCAGACACGCCAGTTTGGTCAGCGTGATGCACCCTAAGCCACTCAGGAAAACAGCAGGTGACTCATGAATTTTCAGTTCCTTCCCAAGGTGCCCATCTCAGCTGGACTATTAAGTATATTTTAACCATAATCTCACCATTAACTATCCACCGACGCACCACTGCCAGCAGGTTTACACGTGAGATGCACATGAATGAAATGTAACATTGCACTTTGCAAGCAGAACTGTTTCTGTCAGCTTATGTTTCCAATAAAGGGTATTTCTCAGTGTTGTTCTAAACATGTGGCAGCAGAAAATAAATATGTGAAAGAATAATAAAGCTTTAAGTATTCCATGCATCTTTAAATCATACAGTAACACAAGGTTCTAACTAATACTTAGAGTACATAGAGCAAATATATGTTTTTTAAACACTTTAAAAGTAGTCAACTCAATGTAAATATATTTTTGCCTTCTTAAAGTATTGCTTATGCATTCTGTATTGAAATGTTGATCTCATGGCATATCTCTAGAGCAGTTTCTTGCTGAGCTCCTGGAATTAATAGCTTACAGTTTTAGTGAGATCTCATGCAAGTTTTATTATGTTCTTGGAAAAGCAAAATCTAATTTTTGCAAAAAATCCCAGTCTCAGATCCATATATATGTATCTGCCTGGTTGTCTGTGAGAGACTAGAATACTGAAAATGGCACTCCCACATATGCAAATTTACATTAAAGATGCTGAACAAAGCATCCAAATCACAAATGGAGATCACCACTTCCTCCATCAAACTCAATAGTTTCCACTCCTCTGTCCAGCTAGCTCTTCCCAACTCCTCCATTTTCCCACTCTCCATTCTGTTTTTCTTCTCCAACTTTTATCCACTTCTGATCCAGCTTTTGCCTCCCCAGTCTACTCCTTTTCCTCTAACTGAAACTCTCATTCTAAGCATATGATGTTTTGCTACCTCAGTTATTAGCAGAGGAGAAACAGATTTCTGTCCTCCCTCCAGCTGCACTCCTGTCTGGTTTCTCTGTGGTAGCAGAGCATTGTCTTGTCTGCAGTGGGAGCTGCAAGAGAACTACGAGCAGTCACTCCCTGCCAGTGAGAAAATACCTCAAAGCTTATAGCTTCTAGGCAAAGCACACAGAATTTTTCACAATTTTTTGGCTTAGACACATTTGAGTAGATTCCCCACAAGTCAAAAGGCTTTTATTCACAGAAATCATTTCCTTGACAAGTTTGAAATTCTCACTACAAATCCACAGGTGCTAGAATACTGCACAGAACAATAGGAAATAATCTAGTAATAATAAAGTATATTTTGCATATAACATATGATATAATAAAGACGGCTTCAGATTTTTTTTCCTTACTACTGCAGCATAAGATATTTGCAACCTAACCTTGCTATCATACCTATATGGGCCATGTGAGGTTACATTTCTATAAAATTATTAAACATTATTGCAGGTGCATGACATGGAAGCCATCAAACCCAAATGTTTAGCATTTGGCAATGTTACAAGGGACAAAAACCCCACAGTGTTTACAGGAAATTAATGTTAATGGTGAATCGTAGATCCCACCCTTCCAGTAACACAGAGGTGGCTTTTATTCCTCATAGTCATTCCTAATTTGTTCTAAAGGTTTAGGAAATAATTATGCATGAATTTCTGTCATCTTGGCTGCTGCTCATGGCTAAGTATCAAAAGATCACACAGAAGGTATATCTGTAAACTATGATTTCACCTATCACAGTGAGAAGCTACTAGCCATACAAGGGCCCTCATTATCATGAGCTGTATATACAAAATTATCCTTAAGCCAATTATGATAAGTAATTAATTAATTACTATAAAATTATTATTTTATAATTATAGTAAATGATATTTTCTGTCTGATACGATTGAGGCATAAGATGGAAGGAGTGTATTGAATAAAGAATTGGACACAATAAAAATACAGGCCCCCCACAAAATATCATCTCAGTTTTAACCTGATTCATATATTGAGGTGAGTAATAATATTTAAAAAGTGTTGATTTTTTTGTAAAACTAAAAGTAATTTATATATCAGACAATTATGTAATTATGTCACAAATTATTCGTAACCATCATGCAAGAAATCTCAAGATGTGATTTAACAAAAGGGAAAGATGATTTCAAGAATGCAAACTCTTCCCCTTACTCACCTCCCACCATATCCTTATGGAAAAAGGTGAAGAGATGAAGAAGGAACAGCATGAAAACAGGGTTGTAAAACAGAGAGTTTGGAAGTATAAAGGAACACAGTACAAAACAGAAGATGGAAAAATCAAAGAGATTATTTATTAGGAAATAAGTAAATGAATTACTTTGAAGTTGAGAATTAATGTTACAAAGCTGGAGAAAGTAAAATGGCAAAGGGATGGAAAAGGAGGATGAAAGAAAATTCCCATAAGCAGTATGTGCCTTGAAGGACTGTTGAGTGATGGGGAGACACAGAGGACTAAAACAGATATCAAAAGGGAAATGTATAATTCCTCTCACATGTTTGTTCATACTAAATGGAAATTGCATTTCAAAACATGTTGGCAATTGCCTTGAAAATGTACACATAATATGTCCTCAGAACATCTTTGTACATATCTATAAATGTACTATATTAGTACCTGTACTGTAAGTATACTGTTATAAAAGTTCTCTCTACCGATAATTAAGATAGTAACAACCATTGAACTGCAGTCTCAAACTACACTAACTCTTAGCATTGTCATTAAGAGAACATAACATACACAGTAAGAGATGATGGCATGTCACAGAAATTATTTGCCCATACTGTTTTATACTGTGCATAAAACTAATGGCCTGAATTCTCAAAAGTTGGAGGATTATTTTTATGAAAGCTGAATAAATAGGAACTTTCTTTCATCATCCATCATAGAAGAAATACCTAGAATAAACAAAGGAGCAGAGCAAAAATTGTTCTGAACATCAAAAGGGGTCATTAATCAATTTAGAATCTCCTTTTTGTGACAAATATTTCAAACTGAAAATGGTATGTTGCATGTCGCTACACTCTTTGCAAAAGAATTGATACAAAACAAGAGCTGCGGTGACAGATGGCCCAGAAAATCAAACCAAACCAGCTTTGGTGAGATAACAGCTTTGCAGTATTATAATGACTGCTTTAAGTAAAGTAGTACAGTGATACACCAAAGGGTACAATTTAAATCTCCACATTCAAAGGGAAGTGTACTTGTTTCTGGTTGAAAAAGACCTTATTGTCTAATCACTTTTAAAAGAATAGTTAATACCTTGATCACTCTTTTGTTTCTATCAGTTAATTCCACACAGAAGAATTAAATAAATAGGTTACAATATGTTTACTTCCATGGATTAACACAACTTCAAAAACAAGTTGAGTTATTTTGAATCATAATTGTTCACAAGGCAATTATTTATTTTTTCCTGCAATTACAGATCTTTAAATAATTGATTTTGTCTGACAATATATATGTATCATTGTTCCTTTCTATGATGTCTGGCATACCAACTCTACTTTTGTTAAGTCTTAGGGCCTGAAGTTCACACTCTTGAGCCAGGATTTCACACTCTTGAAGCCAGGATTTCAGCTACCTATGCTCAAGGTCTCTGATGTGGCACTAATCTGAAGTCACACTACTCTGAAGGAAGAGCTGTTCAAGAAAGAACATTAAAAGTCTTGCAGAGAGGGACCTGTCCCTGCTTCATTGAGGAGCCGCTTCAGGCCATCCCACTGATCTTTGCTTCTGTGCCTTGTCTTTGTCCACTTACCTTCCTCATCCATAGCTGGTACTACAGCTATCGTGAGAGATAGCCACTGGGCTACATCTGATCTTAGTCATCATCACTGCAATGAAGAAAGAAACCAAAAAATCAGACACAACTGAGTTTACTCAATACAGGTCAAATAAACAGTTGTTGCCCATTTCTGAGTGTTCTCTCTAGCACCATTGACGCAGACCTGCAAGGGAATGAGGGACGGACCACAACGCATGGAGTGTATGGCGAAATGGCCATTTATTAAAGGTGCACGCCGGCTTTTATAGAGTGGGTAGAGAAGGGACTAGAACGGGGCAGAGTCGAGAGAGGAGTTAGGGCGGGTCTACATCAAACATGGTAAAAGAGGGGAGGGGCTTTCCAAATAAGGACAGATCGGGGAGGAGCAAGGGAGTGGTCAGCTGTAGATAGACTAAGTGTATGTGCCGTTGCCGTGGGCACCGGCCGAACAATGGGGAAGGGAAGCCAAGCCCGTGAAACCAACGACCAATGGGGGAAAGTAACTGGGGAGAACTGGGGTACAACCAACCAATGAAAACAAAAGGAATAATGATGATTCTATGACTTATCTAATACATTAAATAGCTGCCTATCCAGTGACTACGAAAACATGGAACTTCTTTTATTCTGTCACGGGCAGTCTCATTTCGATCCATACGGTGTTCGGATTGTCAGCACCTCTCTTCTTCGGCGCTTTCTTTCTCCTCCAGGACCGGTAGGTCTTTTTCCCGGTCGCGACACACCATACCTGTAAACCTAGGGTAAGGTAAGGTAAGGTTCTTTAGACCGTTTTTATCTGAGGCTCTGTTCCTTGCACTATCTTTGCCTGTTTCCTTTAAACAGAAGGTTCTGCAAGGAATTGCCAATGGCCAATTCTCCCTTGCTTCTTTCCTGACAAATAGGTAGTCACATCATCTCAGAACATCTCCAGGGTGTCCTTTTAGGCCACTGGAGAGAATACACCTTGGCAAGGAGAGACTGAGAGAGACACTTGAGAGACCATAAGACTGAGCAAGAGAGAGACAGAGAGTCATCCACAAAAGGGAATAGGAGGAGAAACTGAAATGTTCTATGAAATTGGGATACCACAGCTAGAAATAATATCCAACAAAGGGCTTAAGGGCACCTTACCATTCATATTTCTTCTGACACTAGAGTCAAAGGAACACTACACAGCATATGAGCCTTAAATTATACATTGGACCACACACACACACATGCACACACACAAAACAGACCTGAGATTTTAAAGATGCTATTAGAACTATGGGGTTTATTTTAATTTCTTGCAGTAAAAAGGGTGCTTTTTACATTGTTCCCTTTCCTTCTGTAGCAGTGATAAATTATAGATTATATGAAAGACAATGTTTATTCAGGCAACAGGAGCTTTGCAGTGCTGGAGTAGCAGCAGGTTAGAACATGACAGAAAAAGTGGTGGCAATATTCTGATGAATATACGAGCTCCATTCTTCAGTTGTAACATGGATTTGAAGTCAATTTTTTTTTTTGAGAGTTACATATTTAGAAGTTGTGCACAAGTGTGAGACTGGACATTAATGGTTAATGACTTAAAACAACTGAGGAGGCACCAAAGTGCTTCCTTGGGGCCAGTTTGCATCTCCCCTGAGGGCATAGGAGGTGAGACTTTGGGTGTGTAATAGCAAGACTCTGCATCAGACAGAGGGGGAGCCTACAAACCAGGCTTTGAGCCAGATAAGGGGCAGATTGGTCCTCACCCCTGGGGGAGGTCACAGTCTAGGTCATAGGTCTACTGATACGAGAGAAAGATGTCACATCTTCAAAGGGGTCATAAACCATCAAATACTTGCCACACTCAGACCCATTCCTGAGGCCTCCCACCAGAGGACTGCATGTTATCCAAAAGTGTTGCAACAGATCCAGAGTCTGTTGCAGGAGACAGTGTAAAACTACAACCCTACCCCCAACACACAGGGGAGATACCAGTGTGTTCCTGAGTGTATACTAATCCATTGGACTTTGATTTTCATGGGGTTTTTCCCCCAGTCCTGAGGGACCAAAATGGATCAAGACTTCGATTATCACTTTGACCAGTGGTGCAATAATCAAGTCTCATCACAGATCCATGGGTGTTGATTACGAATCTTTCTACTTTTATCCTTTTTTTCTATTCTTTCCTTTTTTTTCCCTTATATATTTTCTTGACTGATATTTTTATGCTTTCATATTGCCATATTGCTATAGATAATAGTAACCAAAATGGTTACATACCTGCTTTCCATTGCAATCAAATTGTTCCAAAATAAACACTGCATGAATATATTTACAAGCATCAGTCATTCAGTGTTTTTCACTCTAATCCACCCTGAGGGATTTATTAACAAGAACCTGAGTCACTCTTGCCTTTGGGGTGGGTCATAACAACAAGATTAAATAATATAACAAAGGATAATCTAAGTATAGTAACACTATAAGATAAAGTAAAATCTCAAGTGTGAGAACTCATTATATCCAAATTTATGGAGATTAAGTTAATGCTTTTAAGTTGATATCTGCTCCAAAATAACTTCTTTTTTTCCCTCTCAAATGTTCCCAGTCCAGTTGTTAACAACCTGCTGTACAAACTCTAATCTCAGTACTCTGAGAAAGAAACAGAAAGCTACATCTAAATCTTAAAGAACATAATTCAATATCAATTTAGCTGCAAATAAACCTGCTTAACCTAAAATTGCCATTATCTATTTATGTTTGTTTAAAACCTGACTCAATGAACAGAAATTACTGAGTGGGACTAAAAAGTCCACCTCTGATGGAATCAAGAATAAATTATTACCTCCTTCAAGTAATGTATGTAAGACACATATTTTTATACTCTTTTTTTTTAAAAAGTGTCCTGTCAAGTTTCAAACAAGCAGATAAAGAGAAGAACTTAAACTGCTCTTTGCAGGCAGAGATCTATTTCATTTGGCATACCCCATTTCTTTTGCCTTGCTAAGGAAGTCAGCTTCCCAGCTCTGTGACCATACTGATGCATTGTATCTGCTAGGAAACAGCAGAGATGCTGGTTCCACTTGCTGTGCAACAGGCAGTGTCCACCAGCTGGGGCTCCCGGGGCGCTGGGCTCTAGTCTCACAGGTGTGGGAGACACCAATGACACCTCTAAGCCAGGGTAATAAGCAGCCAGCAGTAATAAAGCCAGCAGTGGAAGTAAGTGCTTTTGATAAATGTTGGAAGAAAGGACACAATTATCTGGTACCACTTTTTAATTTCCACCCAGGCTCCAATCAGTTCAGAGGCTTCCTGAGTCAGATGTATCTTTTAAAGTATGTAACCACCATTAGTGCTTATCTCCTCCAAAAATTTGTCTATTCTTCTTTTGAGCTCATATGAGCTTTTAGTTCCTCCAGCAAACACAGGTTTAGCAAACATAAGGATTTCCACAAGCCCCTGTATAAAGAGCCACATAATTTGGGGAAACCCTATACATGCTTCCCAGATCTACACCTCTTGAAGTTTTCAAGGCAAGAAAACTTAAAACTGAACTTGATTAAGTAAAAAGCTTGATGCTCAGGAAGTGGACAAGAAGTTTATTTTGAATTCTGCTTGTTTGTGAAGGAGGCTAGAAACAGGCCTTAAATATTTTAGTCTCCAAATCTTGCACCCACCAGGAAAAAGGGTCCTGATACTTTTTTATTCCTACTGATATTGCTTAACAACTCTTAACTTCTTAGTCACAGAGATAGAGACTAGGTCTACTTACTTAATATTTTTTCCTTTGGTTTTTAGATTTTTTTTCTCTTTTAGGAACTGTAAACCATCTCTTTGCAGTAATCTTCACTCAAGTTTTTTGGTACTTTAATATTTTTGGCCCTCCTTTCACAGTGTTTAGAATTACATATCTAATTCTAATTAGTTTTGCTTTTTTTCCGCTTGTTTTACATATAAAAACATACTGGAAATTCTGTGCTTATTGAATCTATTTCCTTAAACATATTTTTACTACCATCATCTGTACAATAAAAAACTTTGTCTTTTTTTTTCCTCTTCAAAAAAAGTCTTTTCCACTCCCAAGAATCAAACCTTGTCTGATGGTTCACAGATGATTTGACCTTTATCCTTATCCAGAACATGTGTAGCATCTCTGTATGGACCTATTTGCCATGCAAAGCAATACATGCTCTCATTTTCCCCCCTTGCAGATGTTTCTAGAGCAAATTACATCCACTAATATTCTAATCATGTGAATTATCCCACTGAGTGTCTTATATGCCAGTTGAGACACTGTTGTGATGATTAATTAAGATTTCAGCTCTTCCTGGTTATTTCCCTTCTTAAATTAGGGCAGAAACAATTAAAATGTTTGGTGGATTGACATTCTACTATCCTGCTTGCCCTTCTTATGACCTTCTTAGTATCGTCCCTAAACTCAATAATGTTTAGGTCCTCTTCCCAGTCATTACTAGTTATATGTATCTGTGAATATATGGAATCTCTTTTGATCCTAGCTGAAATATTTTGACATTAGTAACTGACCAAGACTGTGTCTCAAAATGTTGTTTACAATGGTAGCACCATATTTTAAGGGTCTGTGTTAAAAAGACATTATCAGAGATCAAAATAGTTAATGACTTAAACATTGTAAGATCACCAGAAGACTTCAGTCCACTGTAGCAAACTGAAAAGAAACAGCTGCTCACCCAGCAAAGACCAGCCCTCCCTGAATATGCCTACTGTGAGAGGACCTTCAGATCAGAGAAGTGTGTGCCACTATCCAGCTCTCCCAGGTGCAGAAGGGTATGCATACCTGAAGCTACAAACTGGGTTTCCGCATAAGGGAAGAGGCCAATAAAAGGCAGATTCTGTGAGGTGGGATAATCCTTCTTATCATGTCAATGTCCTCCCTTACCTGATGACTTTTCCATAAAAATCTTTTCAGGGAACTTCGAAGACATTTTGCATCTGGCCTGGATTGAGCACCTCAAGTGTTGGACCATGATTGATGCTGACATGATAGGCAGCTCTAACGTCTTAGCAGGTGTCAGAGACTCATGACATGCCCCGTGACACCATCCATTGTAAAACTCCCTGCCCCAGGGGAGATACAAGGTATTCCTGTCTGAGCTTGAAGTGTATTAATAACTCGTGAGCCTTTGAGTTTTGCAGGGGGCTTTCCCCTGCCCCAACAGATCAAGACCATCACTTTGACAGGGCTGTGACCACCACTTAAACCAACAGACATGAAAGCTGCAAGTACCAAGTTTAATTTCTGGATCCAGCAGATGGTGACTATATATCTCTTTCCACTTTTATCCTTTCTTCCTCTCCTCTCCTCTCCTCTCCTCTCCTCTCCTCTCCTCTCCCTCTCCCTCTCCCTCTCCCTCTCCCTCTCCCTCT
>JAWWMO010000138.1:35815264-35848489 GCA_035047845.1 Dendrocincla fuliginosa | reverse complement strand
ATTGGCCTTTTTAGCCACCAGCATGCTTGTAGCAAGCATGGGTAGAGCCCTTGTAAATCTTCGTTCGCAAAGTCTAGCCATGATGATGGTCTAGCCATGAATACAAAATCTAGCATAAGCTATGGAATGGGTAAATATTTCTTGCAACATCCTGTGTGGACAGCAGGCAGATGTTGCCAGTTTAGGAAGACCTATTAATTGTGTGTTGCCATTTTACCAGTGAATGAATTAACCGTTCTTGTACAGGACTTCAACTGGAATCAGTTTCAGACATAATGAGTTTCATGCTTTCTTTTTCATAATCACAGACAGCAAAACCACATCAAACCACATGCAGGTTTATTTCTGGGAACAGCAAGACCTTCTATTGCCCTTCATTCTTCTGCATAATAGAACAAATTTACTCATTTGTATGGAGATGTTCATCACTACCTTGTATTTTCAGTCCTCAGGATGGTGTAGCATAGTAAGTTCAGAGGAAGGAGACAGAAAAGGAGTAACATTTAAATAATTTGGAAAATACTGCAGTCAATAAATTATATTTTTGTTCTTTCTTACTGAATTTCTCGCACCTTGACATGCTTGACAACTATGTGTTAGTTTAAAATTCCAATTCGTAAAATTGGCAAGTTGAAAAAATTCTAAAACATGCTTATTTACTGGGGTAGAAAACTTGAACCGAATGTCCCACATTCTCAGCAGAAGTGGGTTTTGGATGAAGGCATATGATCTCATGTAATCTCTGCTGAAATCAGTGAAATGTGCATTTACTAAGATGCAAGGAAATTAGTTCAAACACAGCATTCTCATCAGATATTGGAATTAAAATAGCTGCATCAAATCTTAAATATCCATTCCATTTTTATCTGTCTTATGTTGTCCTTGATAGTTCTGAAGCTCAATCCAGCTGGGAGAGCTGGATCTAAAAATGCTTGCTTTTCTTCAAAAGCTCTGTGCCCCCTTACAGATCCTCTCTGAGTCATACAAGGCAGGGAAGATACATTCTCACTGTTGCTAAAGCAGGAGAAAATACAACAATAGAAGGAAGATGAACATAGACTATGTCTAATTTAGCAAGTAGCATGGCACAATGGGAGTGAAATTTGTAGAGTGAATCATTTGCTGCAGAGGACCAGCAGTCCATGTTTTGTGTGTGTGTGTATATATATATATATATATATATATATGAAAGGGTTATAGCTGACTAACTGCAGTTTGATACTGTGAGCCCATTAAGAGTTAGAGCTCATTAGTTGCGTTGTAACAGGACAGCACCTCTTACCAATGCAGGGTCATCAGGAAAGAATTGAGTTAGCATACCCTGAAAGCAATTGGAGGTGAACTGAAACACAATTGTAAAAAAGACTCCTTATCTAATACTGAATGCTAAAGTAGACACAGTTAGAGTTATCCTAGACACTGTTGCTTAAGATCCCCCTGACAAATCATATGCTGTTTATGAAATTCACAATAGCAGCACATGATAGCAGGAAGACCTTAGGGCAGCTAGATAACAAAAAACCCCATCCCAGAACAGTGGGATAATCCACTGATAGGAGAGTTTTATGCATGTGAAAAAAACTGTTGTGAGATCACACTGTTTATGACTGCACAGAGAACTTCCTGGAATACAAATCTAAAACCTCAAGAAACTGAAATTATTAAAGCAACTGTATTACACAGCCTCATTACATAGCTTATGGCAACTTTCTTCAGATTGTAGAGCTATAAATAGTTTTTTCCTTCATTTCTGTGTAAGAGGGAATGGCAAGAATAAATTGCCATTTATTCTTTGAATGAGTATTTATTAACTTCTGTGTTGGACCTGCATACAATACATGAAAGCCTTGTTCTCAATGCAGTTTATGATGCAGTGTTCTGCTCATCCTGTTTCAGAAAGTTTTTGCCTTTTATCATTCCAGAGCTTTTAGTGTACTGCAATCCTGATTTGGGGGTGTTTTTTATCTTCTGGTTTTATTTTGCTTACTTCCCTGTTTGCAGAATTTGAGGCTTCATCTCAAATTCTTTATCTGCCAGTTCACTTAGGAAAATGTTGTTTGACCTTTCTCTATGTTAAATATATGTATAAAAACTTTATGAGATTTATGACTATTAAAAAAGCCACTTATTACCGAAATCCTAGAAACCCTTACTTGAAAAAACTATTAACAAAAACTGAGCTATAAAAGCCATGTTAATCCTCTCTGGTAAATTCAAAGCATATTATTCATACTGGTTTAATTTGAAGCATCTCACTTCCCTTCCAGAGATGAGAATGAGATCCTTTAAAAAATCAATAATTTAAAAAAAATAATCAATATTTATTTTCGTGTGAGAATACACCTTGGGGAAAGCAGAAATACTTATGGATAATTTATTAGTAACACCATTCCTGCTCCCACCCCACAATGCACTTCACTTAGCTGTTCTGAGAAACTGATTGCACCCTGTCTTACTCATAGCAAGATTGGAAAACAAGTTTAGGGCAAAACATCGGGAGAAAGAGGGTTAAAAAAGAAGCAAATAAGTGTTTTGAGGATCATATAGTAACTGAATACAATCATTGCCAAAAATTGCCAATCATTGCAAAAATAAAAAAACCCAAACCCAACCTGAAAGCTTGATAATAATCACTAATAACACTTTTATTAAAAGCGTAAATGACCTTTACATATCATTGATTTTAACCCCTTTGCTAACAGCACGAAGCATAGAAAAATGTTGATGTGATTTCTGAAAGGTTTCTGCAACATCAATAGTCAAAATTTCCTTCTGTACAAGTCAACCTATTTAAAAACAGGCTTGTATGACTACACTAGGAGACAGTATGGTAACATGGAGGGAATAGGACATCAGACATTGCCCGACAATGGATCCGGAGAAAGAAAAACACCTCAAGTCAAGGATCTGACTTCTACATTACATGCAATTCAGCATGTTTTGACATAGGTTTCTCTTGATCTCAACAGATGTAATAGCCTTTAACATTTAGATCACATCATGCATGCTCCTATATAATTTTTTATCTTTTACCATCATGTAAAGAAAGATTCACCTTGTGCACTGTAAGATCACCATTCACCAGACTGGCAAATCAGGGTAATCAGAATATTAACTTTGGAAGCTCATTTCTGATCTCGGGTAAAATATTAACAAAGACAAACCTACAGACTTATGAATACACATGCCACTGACTGAACAAGGTACAGAAATACCACTTGGTGTCCTTAAGGTATATCATAATTAGGCTCATTCACATCAGATAAACCTGCAGTTTCACACATGCTTATTGAAGATTAACAGTGTCTGCATGGGATATCAGGAGCTAGCTTACCAGCTGCAAGTAGTTGCCTCCCACAGAGTCCTGGGTTCCCAGGTCACTTCTGAAGCAAAAGTAGTAAAAAAGGCGGAGCAATAGGAAAGTCCAGTTTCAAAACTGCCATGTAGCAAGTAAAGTAGGGACTTGAATCAGCTACTTTCATATTTCTGACAGGGATGCAATGTTTGACATAGAAGAGTTGCCTAAGCTAGTGGAAACACTGAAGGTTTACATTTCTTTCCCCTGATGAAATGACTGTGAGTCTGAATCTTAAGATATTCACAGCATTATCATATTCCAGATTTAATACAATCCAGAATGTTTGAATCACTTGAGAAGGTGAAGGAGACTAGAGAGGCAGAGACCTGCTTTTTTAACAATATTGAATAAACACCCATAACCCCCTCTTAGAAGGCTTCTGATAGAATGCTGCAGAGTAAGTTTAGATATAGATAAGAATCTCGCTTTCTGGATCTATTCTTCATTACACTCATACAGTGGATTACAACATGAAAAAAACCACAAATTTATCTCAAACTATATTGAGAAAGACTAGACAAAGGATTTTGCTCTTGTGAATGAAAACTATGACCCAGCTGTTAGGCTTCCCTACATTCTAAAATATGCATATATTTATAAAGTACTTGGGAAAAAAACCTTTCAATCATGTATACAGATTTTAGGTTCATATATTCAAAATCTAAGTGAATTGGTTAACAGTGGGAAGTTTTGGTATTTAAGTAACTTGAATAGGAATTCAAGTTAAATGCAATAGCTCAGAAACCAGGTGCAGGAGGATCACCCTTGTGTCAACTTGTCTGGCAGCTCATCCACTACTTGGTCATACATTATATGGCATAGCCAATTTCTGCTAAGAGAAAAGCCTCTAATTATGTAATAATACACATAAAAATCTTTGGAAAATCTTTCCAAAGCTGGTAAGAAACTCAGTTTTGCTGTGCTTGTAATGCTGCACTCTACTTTCTGATAAGTGAAGACTTCTAAGCAAATACCACGTCACATACATATCATCAGTTGCCATTTTCTCTGATAACACATTTAGTTTGTCTTACCTGACAGTTACATCTTATTATCATTTGAGAAAAATGCTGATTTTTGCAAAAAACTCTGGCAAGATTCCAGAGGATGGCATTTAGTCATTGAACATCAATCCATTACATGTCATGTCTCAGCATGTGGGGATTATTTTCTAAGACATTTTTTCATTTTGCACTCATACAAAATGAACATTTCTTTCCCCCATAAGGGGAATATTTCTGATCAGATTTTTTTTTTTATTTGGACAAGAAAGGTACTTGCTGTCATTAATAATTTGATTTGATTTTTCTTTGGCAGGTACAATTCTGAGGTGCTTAAAAATTGCCTTCTCTAATAAAATAATCAGTGAAAGTTGCTTATTCTTCATAACTTGGAAAGCTTAGAAAAGTGTCCTGTAAATCATTTATTTTAAGAGTTCAAACTTTATTTATTATAACGTGTCATTTTGCATCCATGTTTTATTACTTCCTGAATGGTATAGAGCATGAGCCTGATATTTGAAAGATTTTATGGCTCTATATTACTATAGGTATGATTTTAAAAGAACTTATCAAAATACAGTGTTCAGATTATGTTCTCAGATATCTATTGTATATTGACTGGAAAACAGGTGTTTTTTTTTTACATTATCACAAACCTTACTTTATTAAAATTCAATATTAGCAATTAATTTGCTTTAAAAACCTTATTTTATGTTTATTTCAAACACCAAAATCTAGAACAAGGTAGAACCCAGGGTGCCCTCTTAGTGCATACAATTTGTAGTAGCAACTTTATTGCTGTTATCTGTTACCATTTTCTTCCCAGGACCCTGAAGGGTAACTGAACTACTGTTCATTAGATTCCAAGATGACACATATGCATTCTCTTTTCACCTACAATCCCTAGAAAATATCTGTTAATTCTCTCTAGAAAGTCTTGTTTTACTTTCCTGCACCTTGGAAAGCTCATGGAGCTCGAAGAGGTGAATAGGAAGCTCTAATCTTCTCCTCCATGATGCCAAGTCTCTAAGATGTTAACACATTCTGTTACTAAATACATTAACTCCTAATTTGATTATCTGCAAAATGCAGTGGGATGAGCACCAGACCCAATGACTGAAGGGAGAGATTTAGAAAACCAAAAAATATCTACATCTTAATTCCCATAAATTCTGATGCCCTTGATATAGTATTATAAATAATTAGAAAAATAAATACTATTGAAATGCACTTCTGAATGGGTTTCAGACAATTCTCCCACATACTGATTTAAGCATAAATAAAATTAATTTAAGCACCACTAAAGAATGGACACATGTACACACAAGAAAAACTTGGGATTATTATGTCAAGAAAAATATTCATTCTGACTGTTCTAAAACCAGTTGAACTCTTATTATTTGGCATTCTATACTCCAATCTTCCTATATGAATAATATGTGAGCCCAGTTTTGACCACAGCAAAAATATTGCAAACAGTGAAAGCAACTATCTTGCCTAATATAACCTTCTTTATCCATCCCTCTAGTCCTGACTTGGGTTAATTTTTGCTATTTTGGAGCCAGCTAGTTTCTCAAACATCTTAATGCAGTGAATTGCTCTTCATTTGTTTGAGTGATATTTTATTTTTCATCTACTGCAGAAAAAGAATGCTAGCACATTGAATTCAGCCTTTACACTTGCCATGACACTAAAATGTCTCACCAAATTACTTCCTATGTCTAAACATAAGTTGTTGTGGTTTAACTCCAGCTGGCAACTAAGCATCGCATAACTGCTTCCTCAGTCCTCACTGGTGGGATGGGGGAGAGAATAGGAGGAGTAAAACTTGTGGGTTGAGATTAAGACATTTTAAGGTGTAAAGTAAAAATAATGCACAGAAATACAGCAAAAAAGGAATTAATTTACCACTTCCCAAGGGCAGGCAAGTCATCCCTAGGAATGCTGGGCTCCATCATGTGTAGTGGTTACCTAGGAAGACAAATGGCATCACTCCAAACATCTTCCGCTTCCTACTTCTTCCTCCTAGTATTTATGCTAAGCATGATGCCATGGTATGGAATGTCGCTTTGGTCAGTGGGGGTCGTGAGTAAGAGAACTCTGCTTCTTTTTCATTTAAAAAGACAGGAACTGCAGCAAGCTGGGGGGGGTTCGCTCCCCCCTTTCCCGTCCCCTCCCAGGCCATGTGGTCAACAGCCACGCGGTCTCCAGAGGTCTCAGCAAAGAGACACACACACACTGAGGGCAGGAAAGCAAAGAGGGCTTTAGTCACCTGGCCAGGCCTTTTATAGGCTTCACTGCCAATAGGATTCAAGGGGAGGGAACTAATAGGGGAAGGGTTAACAACGGATGAATCAGGGGAGTTTTCACACAGCGGAGCCTGGCTGAGGCTTGCATACTATTTAGGAAGGTAAGGGGTTTCTTCCCACGGGTTCTGGGGAAGGAGAAAGGTGATTCAGGGGAAAAAGCAAACTCTATTTTACAATGCAGTAAGAAAGCCTCAGGTTTAAAAGGCACTTTGGTTGCTTTCTTCATCTTCACAGGCTTACTGTTACAAGGAACTACCACTTCTTTTAAGTGCAGTCCTGATCACAAACCAGTCACATTTTTGTCTTTTTGACAGAAAACATAATGCAAGCTAACAAAAGCTACCCATTGAAGCCACTTGGAAGTGGAAACCAATGAAAAAAACCTTATTTCTTTATACACATACCACAGTTTCTATAAGTTCTGTCAATCGTGGAACTAATCCTGCTCCTTACAGCTGCAGAAGCACCAGAAACCACTTCAAGTAGAAGCAGGTTCAATCTAGGACCACTGTAACTACGACTGCCAAGTATAGAAGAGAAATAATTACAAAGCTCAGGTGTACTTACATTTAGTAATTGCACTTTGGTTCATGGGAGCTTTTTAAGGTATACTCATTTACTTTTTTGGCACATATGATTGGAAAAGAAAACACAAAAATACTAGTAAATAATAATACAAGTACAAAAAACCAACCAGATAAATCCTTAATGTCCATTTTCCAGGCTAATATCTAGTTCTTTCAGTTTTATTTCCTTGGGAAAATAAAGGAAACAGAGCAAGAAGGTCTTCAAATTTGTTGTTATAAGAAAGGGCCAACAACAGTATATAAAATAATCTCAGATATTAAAATTTAAAAATTTTCTTTCCTCTTGTTTAGTGTAACAGAGAAGACTATATATATTTTCTGTTACTTACAGAAGTATAGCTTCTGTTGGAGTCAAGGACATCCACAAAGGTAAGCATTAATTTATCAGAATAAAAATAACCCTTCAGGTAGAAAATAATCAATATATTTTTTAGTGTTCTACACAGACCAGTATAGGACTTTTGTTGGGTTTCTGTGGGTTTTTTTAATCAATAAAGTTCAGCAACAGATTAGAATTTTTGTGAGACAGTTTCTTCTGTATCATGGGACAATGCTCATTTAATGTGGTGCATAACTAATATTTTGTTTCATTTGGGAAAACCTTTGTGAAAAAAATTAAGAATTAAAACATCTCTGAAAACACTTCTCTAAAAGGTCAAGCCAACCACAATTTCCATTTTCTGATGAAGAATCTTTCTTTTTAACTTTAATACAAATAAAAGCAACCTGTACATAAGTTAGCACTACGTTAAGCTAATTTTCATTTCTTATTCATGGTTACAGCAGATTAAAAGGATGCAGATGAGAAGGTAGAAATTCTTCTCGAGCAAGGTAACATCCTTATGTACAGTATACTGTAACCCTTATTTGAAATAACCTATAAATTACTTCTTAGCAAAGAGAATGCAATAATGAGATGAAATACGCAAAAAGCATGAGAGAAAGAAGGGGCTTTCTTTCCTAGCAGCTAAGGGATTCAGGTCTATTTCTCTTCCAAATAATCACTGGCTTTCTTATTTACACAATAGTTTGCTTCATGAAACATGACAAACCTTCCCCTGAAACAAAATTGTCATATCCACATTTCCTGAGGAGCCAGACCTTGTCTGTGTCTTAGAGGTGGGCCTGCAAAAAACTGAAGATTGTCATCTAGTTACTGGATTCTGCTAGGGCTTATGCGGTGCTGGAGCTGCTCTCTGTACAGCCAAAGAGAAATATTTAAATTAATCAAGAAAGCATCTAAATATTTTAAAATATCCCTGAACTACAGTATCAATAAGTTTAGTATTTTTGAATAACAATTTTGGACTTAAAAGCCTAAATCAAACTTTAAAGCACCTAAATCCTTTACTAGCTTTTACTTTAGGTCTCACTCATTCCCAATGAAATTTAGATTAAGTTAGTCAAACTCTGAAGAGCTGAACAAATATCTTTAAGCATAAGGGCCTATGTAATTTCTTAATGAGCAATAAATATGTAGTCAAGAACATATATGATGTACCTTCTATAATATTAAATACATTGTTATTCTCTCCTCTATTTGACTGACTTCACTGGTCTGGCTAGGTCTGGTTTTTTTAAGTGGAAAGCTACCTTTATTTAATTTATTCTTTCTTTCCTTTATCAATACACATTTAATTTATAAACAATTAAAACCATATGGTATTTCTATTAGTTTCTTTACAATGCTGCAAACATATTTGAGATATTTTTACGCATAACAATTTATGCAATTTATGTCAGACCATGCATCATTTAAAGCACATCTTCCCTTTGCAAATGGGAAAGTATTTACTTGCACTGTAGATACATGGGCATACTCAGTTCAAAACAGCATATCCAGGCCTTTAACACAACACTTTGAGCTAGAAATGTACTAGAAACTTCCCCAGAAGGAAATTCCGCTGTTCAAAAGTGATACCTGTCTGAGTTAATGTGTGTCATCATTATCCTGCCTAAGTCTCCACAGATTTAGTAAGGACGATCATGTGTATCCTCTGTCATTTCTCCTTCCCCATTTACAGAGGAGTTTTGACAGAATTTACAAGAAAGGTCAAATTATGTCCTCAAATGAAGTCCAAGGAGTTTTCGTTATCTCTGTTCATAAACAGTGGAGAAAATTTAGGATTCAAGTACTTTTTTCCTTCATTAC
The DNA here is from genome assembly GCA_035047845.1 of Dendrocincla fuliginosa. Taxonomy (NCBI): domain Eukaryota; kingdom Metazoa; phylum Chordata; class Aves; order Passeriformes; family Dendrocolaptidae; genus Dendrocincla; species Dendrocincla fuliginosa. Next base: position 35,839,082 of record JAWWMO010000138.1, on the reverse strand, counting down.
AGTATAAGTAGCAAGAACAACAGAAGAGATACGAGGAGAAGCACTACAGCAAAGATAATTATTCCAGGATCTGTCTCAGATTCACAAACTGGATAATTTTAATTTTGAGTCTCACAATATTTTGTTTCATTGCTTTGCTCCTGATGACTGTAGCAGGAGATGAAGTAAAGTCAGCTCAACAAACTGACACACTGAAGAATGGTTCCTTTATATTCTGAAGTGTTACTGGGACAAGTTAGCATTCAATCTCAGAAATAGTGTTCACATATCTGATGTTCATCTGCTGAGGCTCTCATTTGCATCTTCATAGCTTGGTTTCAAAATGCCACACCAAAAATACTTCCTCTTCATTTACTCATTTTGTCGAATAGTGCTGCTGAAGAGCAAAAACTGAATTTAAATTAAGTGAAACACAAAGTTACTTCAATTACTAAACAGAACAAATGGCTTGAAAAGAAACACTACAGATCAAACTCTCAAACTCTACAGATCAGATTTACCAGGGGAGCAAACAGTCCTTGAAATGAAATTATGCTGATGGCTAACATGGACTAGATCCTGACAAAAATTCTTGTGAGACCACAAAAGAACAAATTGCTAGAATATGAGGTTATGCTTTTTCTGCCTTCTGAGGACCATGCAATAGTCCTTGGCAAAGAAGTACTCTGATATTGATAAATTTCTTTCAGAATAAGGCATTCTGAAATTTTAGCTGTGCCTTTTGGAATAAAATGTTAATTCTCTTTGGAATGAAAGGTTAATTCTCAGTTAATTTGCTAAGAATGAGCATACCATCCCCAAAGAAGAAAATCTGGGATGATTGTGAGAAATACCCTCCTGATGAGGTCTGGTCTAGGCTCCTAAAGTAGCTGACAGAAACTGTGTATTTTTTGGTGTTTAAAACCATCCTAACAAAGCAACAGTAAATGTTCTTTAGGAAACAAACTCATAGCTGCACATGTGACCTGGTGCAATTTTCTCATCAATAAAAAGTTGTTTGCACCCACAATTACTGTCTGTATTAACAAATGCTAGACATCCTTGCATAGCCCATCCAACAGACAAAAACATAAAAAAAATGATTAAACAAGACATTGTCATCAATCATTACACAAAGTAATTGCGAGCAATTTACTTACCTTTCAGAAGAAATAGAAAAAAAATGCAGTGAAAATGATGGCAGACAACAAAGCTAGTAAACACTGTGAAAGAAATAAATACAGAAGGAAGTTCGTTAAAATAAGACATTACAAAAATCTGAGACCTGAGCTTCACAGAGACACTATTTTAATATTATCTTCAGGAGATTCCATAAGGGGAAAAAACCCCAAAACCAGCTTTCCAAAGTATTTAAGCTTTATAATCTATGTACTATTTCAACTTCTAGCCCTTTGTTCTTTTTAATGTGCCTATTCTTCGTTTTTGAGCTCTGCTCTTAAATATTTCACCTCAGGTTTGTCCATTTACAATCAATCTCTGGATTGACTGAAACTAGAGTTGAGATCACAAAACAGTTTCAAGCAACTATAATCAAAAGGATACAGATTAGGAAGTGAAGCCCATGGCATTTTCTACTGCTCTCTCCACTCCTACCATTCACAAACTGACATATATGGAGGGTAAGTTCAACAGAACGTCTTATTCAGTAATTTTACCACATGTTCTTCATCAGAGGCTGTCCAAAGCTGTGTTGTCAGAAATGAAAGTAACAAGGAGACACCGGTTTGCTGCTAATGTAGATGGTAGGAACTAGTTCAGTGCTTTGGCAATTGCAGAAAAGAGTATTCAAGCCCAAATCATGGAAAGAGACAGTGTTACATGTTGCTCTGACTTCTGCATATGAATCCTTTACCTACCCTTTACAGGGACTCTTCATGTTTTTCTCATTGTATTAACAAATGAGATTTCTTTTGCTCAGTTTTTTCACAATTTGAGCAAAAAATTCCACCTGGTTTCTCCTCTCTTTCATATTTTCAGATATTCCACACGGTTGTGCAGTAGCTGCCAGACTCAGGGAGTTAGGATGAAAGATACCAAAAAACTGGGACATTGTGTTTCACAGCATAGAGAGCACTGACTCCTGGAGGATGTCATACGCCTCAGGTTCCCATCAGTTCCCAAAAGGTAGAGCACTTTACAAGTTTGGGCCTCAAACAGTTTTATCAGTTACTCATACAAAAAGTGAAATATCAGGTTTACAGGAAAGAAATGCTATATAGTGTCCCATTTCATGAAATTATATTTTTTGTATCAAAGTATGGTTCTTGACCGAGATTTTTATAAAATATTAACGTATTTAATTTTTACAGTTTTTATGAAATGTGTGTTTATTTTAATGGATGAATCTTTTGGTTACTTTCATATGCTGTATTAGGTGATATAGATTGTATTAGTTTCATTGACAGTTCTTTCATGTCTCTCTCTAGAAATTCCCTGTGAAGAAAGACTAGTCTTGGCTTAGAAAGTATTTTCATATTTACTTCAAGTAAAATACTTTATACTTGTGTTGTCATCTTTAAGATTATGTTTTCATTTGTTTGTATTTCACTTCAGAAACTATTGAGTGCTAAAAATCTTTGTAAGTAAATATTCTAAACACATGTACTTTCTGCTTGATACTTATACTGTCACTAAAGATGAATGTCAGCAGTCAATGTTTCAGTCATGAGCAACAGATGAAATATATTTCCATGATTTTTCTTCAGTCAAAAAAGACAGTAAATTTATTTTATGAAGCATCACCTGCAGCACAGTCAAATATTTATGTCCAGTGTTTTGCTTACCTGAGTTTTACAGAAAGACTGATGTAATGGTTTCAATAACCTTTGAGTTTTCAATTCCATAAAAACTCATTCTATCTATACATATATAAATTACACAAATTTATGATGAGTCCATGGGACAACAAGCTTTTCAGGCCACTCCACTCATAATTACAACTAATTAAAATGTGCCAAAGAAAGGATAGAAATTTATCACTGCTCATTAAACCTGTAAAGACTGTGTTAATTAGATGTCAGATTCATTAATTCACATAAATGTTTGCTGCCAGTCTAAATTTAGAGAAAAAATAAATGCATTTATAGCCACTGCAACAAGAATGGAAGCAAGTGCTACTGAATTGAAAGGGTTAAAAACTTACTATTCTACAAATTCCACTTTTTACTTACATGGGTTTTTTTTTATATTGAAAACAGTGTGTGTGAATTCTATTGCTATTTTTTGCCCCAAACCTTAACTATTCCTTGGATAAAAGTTAAAGGTAATGTCACACTGTAATTTTTCTAACATCCTATTTTCAAATACTGCTTACACGCATTGCCATACATTAACTTGCAAAGTTAATTGGAAAACAATATTTACCAGCAGTTTAACACTATTGCATCATCTATGTTCTTACTCAAGAATATTATATTTATACTGTTTTATCATGGATAACAACCAGAAAGGGATTCCATTGTGTTCCTCAAAATTTATAACCAAAGCCTCCAATGGTGCAACTGATCCTTCACACAGGACATCTCAGAAGTCAAATAATTTTAGTATCAGACACTGTATATATTGATTAATTTGAAAGCAAGTCATCAATTTAAGATATAATTAATAAGTCAGATTGTAATAGCATAGATTGTGTTCATTAGCTGCATGTACAACTTAAAATTACAACTTCACTAGACTCTTCATAGGGCATTTGATCACTAAGGGCAATGTATGGTGATAAAAACTGAGAGCTTGTGCATTTCCAAAGGAAGAAAAAATGTGCTGATGTGCCTGGAATACTATTATAAAACTAAATATTCCAAATGAAGAGTGATATACAAGTTGCTGTACACTTTAGACATTAAAGTTTGAAATAGCAACATTTTCTGAGATTTATTTATTGAAATCAGTGCAAATAAACATTATTAAAAACCAAGATGCCTATTAGCCTGCTACAAAGTCAGGAATTTTTTCCCCTGGATTTACCTTTGAGACTGGACTCAAGAGTGTTATCGCACAACTACAGCTGCTGTCACTGCTTTAGACTCTAGGGTAGTCTTTAAGCCTGGCCTCTGTAGTACCTACGAGTTGGTCCTCCATTTTCCTTAACACCTTTTGTAACACCCCAAGCTCTGCTTATGAGCTTGTTGAAGGCATTTTATATCAAAAAGATACATGGCCCCAAAATCTGTCTGACAGATCTTTTAGAAAGGGCCTTCAATTCTTTTTCATCTCAAGGCCATGCATGGGAAAAACTCTGATGCTTCTCAAGGGGTCAAAATAGCATACTTTTACTTGGCAAACTTTGGAAAATAAGGGAACTTGGCAAAAGTTAAAACAAGCATTCAATCAACATAAAACATTTCACAAAGCATTGACTTAGCAAATTCCAACCCATCCAGACTTAAGTTACCTGAACACCAAAAAGAGGAAATTAGGAGAAGGGGAAGAAATAAAGAGAGAGGTAAAGAGGAAATTATAGTTACCACCTTAGGTCCAGCATAGACCCAGCTACCACAAGTCACGACCACATGGAGGCCATGTGGTGTTGGTTTTATTTGCTCCGGACTCCTGTGACCACCCCTGCCAGGTGGGGCTTCTGGTGTGCCACCCATCCTGGGGCTGGGTTAGGGACTCCAGGGGGTGTGGTGTGGGTCAGTGCTCCTGGTGTGCCAGCGACTGACAGCTGCACTAAGGGCTCTCAAGGAGGCAAGGGTATGGGGAGGGGAGCAGAACACCATTCCACCTTGGCAGAACCTGATCTGTCCCCTCCCACACACATAGAGTTCTTCCAGTCCTTCACACTTTTCATCTATTTTAAACATTTGTCTTGTAGATAACTTAGTCTCTGTGTATGCTTTTTTCCCTACTACTGTGAGGAATTACAAATTAGGTACATAATACAGAAGAAACAATACCTCATCATCCAGTCTTTTCTCATTTGAATAATTCAACTGCCATGAAAAGGATGTTTAGATAAACACAACTCCCAGGATTAAGATTCAGTTACCTTGAATAACCCCAAGCCTTCATAAAGCAAGGGAGTTATATGAAAAATCTTGTTTGTTTCAGGCATTAATTTAAAGAATCATACAATCCTTTAGGTCAGAAAAGATCCCCAAGATCATCAAGTCCAACTGTTAACTTAGCACTACCATGTTCACCACTAAATCATGTCACCAAGTGGCATATCTACAGAAGTTTCAGATGCTTCCAGAGATGGTGACTCAACCACTTCCCCAGGCAGCCTGTTCCAGTGGTTGACAATACTTTTGGTGAAGAAATGTTTTCTTAATATCCAATCTAAACCTCCCCGGTGCAACTTGAGGCCATTTCCTCTGCCCTATTTCTTATTACTTGGGAGAATAAACTGGACTCCACCTAGCTACAATCTCTTTTCAGGTAGTTGCAGAGAGTGAAAAGATCTCCTCTCAGCCTCCTCTAATTCAGTTAATAGTGAGACATGTTGCTGGAGGATGTAAGCAGGCGAAATGTTCTACACTGATATTCTATTAACTAAGAGCACTTCAGCTGAAGGACTTTTTAAAGTCTAGGTTTCGATGCACAGGAAAGCATCAGGACTGATTTTGTTTCCACAAAAATTATAAGGAAAGAAAACCCCACATAGTCCATCTCTCATAGATAGTTCAGAAAAAAAATTCTAAGTATCTTGTTAAATATTTTTTTCTGGAGAGGTTGCTGAAGAAATGACAATGTTCCAACCAAGTGTTGGAAGAAGAAAAAAAGAAGATATGCCTTTTACCTTCTGGGAGAAATTTTTGTGGGAAGAGGGAAGGCCATGTTCATAGAAAATGTGCTGTACAGAAGCACTACATTGAAACAGACCTGAAATTTTCTCTGAAGGGTAATGTTTCACTAAACATCCTGAGATTTTCTTTTGGGTCAAACTGCCAGTATGTAACACAGTCAAACAAGAGAATGACTATATGATCATCAAGACTTACAAAGGAACAGACATTTTACTAATCACTGAGTCCTCACTTAAAAGAGCTGAGAAAAATACCATAGATTAAAGAAAATCAGGGAAGAATATTAGTCAAAAGAGGTGTATTTTCAGGAGTTTTAGCTAGTACAGAATGAGTTTTTCCTAAATTAAAAACATCTGCTGATTTGGCTTACTGCAGTGATAGTGCTGTAATGGGATTGACATAGTTATTTCTATCTGTCATCTGCAAAGGCTCCCGGGGCAAATGCCCATTGAGCAGGGCCAATAGCAGTCCTATCCAGAAGTTAGTAGGTTCAACTTTCAACTTCTAAAATTTAAAAGCTCTGTTACTGTTTTCAAATAACACTTGCAGTTCTGCCTTTCTACAATCATATAGGCCTGTATGAAGACAACAGAGACTAAGAGTAATAGGGTCTGTAGAAATGAAATTCCTGTACTAAAAAAAAAATAAAAAAACCCCATGTCCCTATTGTCTCACCTCTAATTACTCAAATTCTTACTAAGTTACATTAGGATAGCCAAGAAAACCAAAATCATATTTTCTGGAAAAGTCAACACCATTCCCCATGATAAAGTGACAATGTAGCCAACAGTTACCAAAATAAATAAATAAATAAATATCCCTGTTACCCTCTGTGAAATTTTAGTAAGAATGGCTTGAAAAATGAGAATTTGACTTCTAACAATAATAAGAACTAGTGTTCGCACTTTATACAGATCTGATCTATGCTGGCTTCAAATTCCACATACTGGGTATTTACAAAGACAACAACTGTTACTCTTAACCAGGGAAAAGGCTTTGATTGTGACTGTTCAGTGTATTACCAGGGAAGAGCTAAAAGGACTACTATACTGCCCTTATTTTATTTAAATCTGTTTGAAAACTACATGAAATCCAAAGACAAACCCCAAGAGGCACATAATTGAGTTACTTGTCTTCTTACTAATCTGATGAAATAGATACTGGAGTCTTTTGCTTATGGATATTTATCATCTTAAGTTTCTTCAGCTTGAGCCAGAAGAACTATCTAGCAGAACAGTGACTATTCAAGATCAAAACTGTAAATGGCACCAGCTAATATATTTAGAAAGCAACATCCCACTTTAAGAACATCCAGCGGAGATGCCTTATTTAGCACGTTAAGAGAAACAACACCAATCTGAACAGCTATATTAGCCCCTGCTATTGTAGGTCCTGTCATGGTGTTTTGTTTTGTTTGGGTGGGAAGGTAGTATTTTTTTCAGTTGTTTGTCAAGTGCATTCTTTGGTGTTCCTTTCATATTTTCTTCTGGCCAAGGGTTCCATTAGTACCCCAAAAACATTGTTGTCATCCTGAAAGCAGCCGAATTAGCCATCTTCTCCCACAAACTCCCCACCCAATCAAAAAATCCAAAACATTGTGTGTTACTTGGAACAACAAACTGCCACTGTTAAGCAAACAAACAAAACACATTAAACAATGAAATAATGGTATTATCAGGTTTAAATAGCACATGTACTCTGCTCCCCACACCCAAAAGTATACTTTCTTTTCTTATTTCTTCCCATCCTTTCCTCACTCATGTAAGCAAAACTGTCACCCACAACCCTTCTACTAATCTCTGCTGTTACTCTGACAGATGCTTTTTTTGAGTTTATTTTAGCTGATTGTTTGTCAGAGGCAAAGCACCCACAGATGTCAGATGTTCTATCAGACTTACTGAGACAATCAGATAAATTTAGAATAGACAGTGAAAATTACCCCAAGAATACATTTAGAAACAGGCTAGAAATAGTAAAAAACTTATTTGCAAAGTGAATGCGTGAAGCTCTGTTATAACAGCAACACCATCACATCACCAGTCAGAATGATAGACAGATAGTTCGCATTTCCTCTGTCATGGTCTCAGCCTTTGTAAATGACTGTTTTTATGAAAAGCTGAACCTCTTTAATATTGCAACACTGTGAAAGTCAATGAAAGTAGCCCTTGGTTTAATGATCACCACTGAGAGCTCAGGAGAGCTGAAAAAAGCGTTAGCCAGACATAAATTCCAGCGTTTCACTGTGCAGAGACAATGATGAAGATGCAGGTGGTTTCTCATGGAAATCACTCTCAAATGTCATTTGCATTATGGAAGTGAAAACCAGGAGCAACAAAATTTTGGTGTTTTTTTCTGATGTTTTCCTCTGCACCTTAACCACAAATAATTTGAGAGTCCATTTGTTATACAATGTAAAGGTAAAGCTTTTTTGAATTTTTTTCTTTATCATTATTGTGCAACTAATCCTGTACCAGCTGATGCTACAGTATAGCAAGAATAAACACTTCAGGTATGTAGACTTTCTAAAAATTTATCATAGAAACATGATACATTCTGACCAACATGAGCACCAAAAAAAAACTGAACAAAAATGTACAGTAAGAAAAGAATAAAATTCCAACATTCACTTATGCACTTTACCCATAAAAGATAAACTAAATCCAAACCCAACAAACAAACAAAAAAAAGAGGAATATTAAATGTATTATGACTAAGTTAAATTAAACTCTGTAAGATATTATGATATCTTAAAGTCCTTTATAAATTTATATGCAGGAAGTTAAATACAGGATAGCATGGTCCTGCACACCCATCAAACACTTTGGAATCGGAGATAAATGCTGCAGATTCTTATCTACTCTATCCTGATACAGGCAGGCTAAAAGGAGTGGCCCGAACAAACAAAGATAATTCTAAACAGCAGGGGAAAAGCGGGCAAGGACAATCCAACATAAAAGGAAGAGTGGCCAATCAAACCTACAAAGGAGATTAAAATGCCAAGGACATGGAGTACTGGAGATTTGTTTTACATGACTGTGAACCAGAAAAGTCTGCAAGGACTGCTGATGAGTTTCCCTTTTCAGAGGGAAAATAGGAGGAGATGTTCCCGGCAAAACAATATTTAATATTGCATCCTGAAATACAATTGGTTTGAATCCCAAAGAAGGCTTCTTGGGGCTATGGCTTTGTCTGCACCTCTCTGCATCTGTTACCCAAATTACAGGGTACTTGTTTTAAAACCTTCAGCGAACTCTGAATATTCAGATACCGTGTGTCACTGAAATGGTGATCTGTAAACTGGTGTACACTGGAGGTGAGGGTGAAAAGCTTATGCACAAGCAGCCTGCAAATACCTAGGTGAACAGACACATTAAGGAATCATCACTTGTAACTCAGAGCAACTGGATTACTATACATGATGAAACAGTAGCAGATCAGATTTATGCCAGAGGACTACGAGGTAAAAAAAAATTGGCAGTTAAAAAAAATAAAACAAACAGGATATCTAAAAGTATTGGAAACTTTTCCTAAAATACTTTGCCTTTGATATTTACAATTTTTTTGCCAGTCTCATTTTTTATTTTTTTTTGTCCCCCAAAAGCCTTCAAATCGCTTCATGTAGTGGAATTTGAGAAAAAAAACTATTGATTTTAATTTTTTTTTGTCTTTTCAACAGTCCAAAAGTAGTCAGAACTATTTTTAAAATTTCACCCTTTTATCAAAACTGCTTGCTTTCACAAGAGCCCTTCTGATACTTTTTCCCTTGCATCTCTTTGTGATCTCTTGGCTTTTTAATTTTGTACTTTACTACACAGAAAAGCAAGAAGAATTAGAATCACCTTGCTCAGCCTTCTTGTAAAAGAATGTGTCATGATCTCTGATAAGACACTTTTTGTAACAATGCAAAAACATGCTGTTTACCTTATGAAGAAAAATATTACTTTTTTAACTGAAAATATTTCAGCCATTCCTTTGGATAACATGCACTCCCACTACCAAGAATAGGAGGGAAGACTAATAAAATGCAAGTTTAAAACAATAAATATAACTAAAACTAAAATCTGGTCCTAGAAAACAAGAATTGTGCAGATGTTCCTTCAATCCTGAAGAATTTTAATAATATTACATGGTATTTCTTTTCTTTTTTGTAAAACAGAGCCAATAAATCAGGTGGGGTTTTCTTTTCATTTCTATGTGTATAATCCTTTGTTCTGCTTAGTAAGAAAATAAATTTTCATTATCTCTTGACAGTAGTATAAAGTTTATAAAGTGATTTTTTATTATATGTTTCCAAGTTGAAAGATGCTTCTTCAAGTCAGCTATCTGACTTGGCTTTGCTAGACATGGCTATAATATAATATATAGCATTTCCAGATAAGCTACATCCTGGTTGGTACCATAAAGTTTAGTAAGGCTACCAGATAAGCAGAAATCCCAGATAAATGTAGATCTTTCAGGTACCTTGGAACAACTTTTCTGGGTAGAAAAAAAAAAAAAAAAAAAAAAGAGATAACGTGAAAAAACCCCTGTGATTAGCTTAGTTGCTTAGTTGGTTAGAGCATGTTGCTAATAACATCTAGGTCACAGGTTCAATCCCCATACCAGCCATCCACTTAAGGTTGGACTTGGACCTTGTGGGTCCCTTCCAACCCAGAATATTTTATGACTCTCTGGATTGAATAACACTGACCAGATACCAGGGGCAAGAGAAATTGGGTGGGAAGCCATTTTATTTCTGTGTGTTTTTTGAGTCCCTGATAGAACTGGAAAATGTAGCTGTTTTGAACTGTCTTCCTAAACCACACTTCTTCTAGAAACAGATTCTTCAAGATGAAGAGATTAAGGTATACCTCACTGAAATAGTGAAACTGGTGCTTAAGGCTACAATCAAGTACCAAATGCTACTCTGCACTGAAGATTAGAAATGCCCTGCAAGAGAGATGAGGGATGCAGATATTTACCAGAAGTCTAGAAGCAAAAAGAGGTTTTCAAATATTTTTTTTAAAGTACAGGATATCTTGCCTCTGAGTTTTGTTTGAAACTGTCTGATGCAGCCCTATACCTGCCTGAGAGGTTCTGCCTTTATTATATTTTATTTCTTGTGAATTTTGTACAAATAGGAATCATATAAAAACTGGACATTGCATTATTATGCATACCTGTCTTACACTATATGCTAACACCTACAAAATTCTAAAGCTATGCCTTTGGTCATTTACCACAAAGTTAGGCCAATAAATATTTATGCAGACTTGAAAGTTATTTGGTTTTTTGAGCCTCCTACAGTGCAATCTCATTTTGTAGCTGAATCCTTTAGTGTAAATATTTAATAAATATTCCAAATAAATAAAGTTGTCTAGGAATATAATGCTTGTATTTCCCAAGAAAAAGTGGTCAAATATAAATAGTAGAACTTTTTTCATCTTCTATGTATAATTTTCACAAATGGTTTCTACTTCTCTACTAATACTGCAAGATAACAATGCTTCATATGATATGATTATATAATTATATGATTTCTTTCCCTTATTGTCTTTGGACACAAAAAATTGCTTATAGCAAAACAGTAAGTGGTAGTAAATGCTACATAGTTAAAAACAAATCATAAAATGCTCAGTTGTAGAATTTTGTAAAATATGCATTTTCATAAAATTCTAGCCTCTGTTCAAGTGTATAACATGGTTTCATAATCAAGTGCACTGAAAATATTTCATTGCTGTATATTAAAACACTGTTTGAGTATTTCTTCTCTAGATCACTTCAAAAACTATGTTGAGAGTATTTTATGAGAGTAAGGTATCATCATTGACAATTGTTCAATTTCTTCAAGATTAGGGTAAAAAGATATCCTTTGAAAAATCCTATCCAGTCAAGATTATATATATCTGACAAAGTGCAAAACCAAATCTTCTTGTCTTTTCAATGCACATTAACAAAATCTGAGAGAACTGTACTATTTCTAAATGAAACCTGAAGCAAAGTATACAACCATATTGTTTGTCTACTCCTAATGACTTGTGTGACTACTCATAAGAAGAAAACATTAATATTAAAATTTAATACTATGACTATAGTAACAAGCCTTTAGATTTGCAAAACTTCATCTGTTTCAATGAACAGTTCAAACGATGTCAGCACAGTGAAAAAAACAACTGGGTACTTAATAGTATTAGAAAATATGCCTTTCTGAAGAGCTTTATTTTCCACAGTCTGCTATGTTTTTCTAAGAAAGCATATATACACATGCTAACAGATGTCACAATCTACTTCTGAACAAAAACATTATACTAAATCAATCCTGAGATTAGATTGGATCTGTGTTTTACAGACTACTTACATTTTTGCTGTTTTATTAAAAAGTAATCTTGAAGGCTGTGAGATTCTGAAGAGCCTGTAAACAATTTTTATTACGCACATTAAGTAGTTTGTCGAATCCTACATTTGAAATACATGATAATTGCTCACAAAAGGAGAAATTAATGTCCTTTGTAAAGATGGCAAAGTAAGTCAGTAGTAGGAGAAGAAAAGTTCATTGTTTTGGCTGTATTCTAATATGAATTTGCATCACTATATGGATAAGAACAAATTCGTGACATCGGCCAAAATACACAAGTGTCTCAAACACTATTCCCATGGAAGTGTAAAGGAGTTAGCTAACTAGCATCTGCATTTTAATTTGTCTAGTAGGAAGCTGTACTGTGTTTTTCATAACTCTTTTGGTGTCAAATCTTTCCTGCACACATGCTTGAAAAAGTTTGAGGCACTGATCAATTGAAAGATGGAAAGCAGTTGAACAACCTAGAGACAGGAAAAAAGACAGGATTTTCTCTGTGTCTGTGGAAGCTCAAAAAACTCACATTTTGGATAAAAATTTAATGCATGTGTAATTCCGCCATGGCAGATTTGGGTCTCATAGATCCTCTTTTTCTGGCAGAATCCTGAGAATGCTTGGGTTTAAAAAACAATAACACCATGCTATTTTAAACTACTCCCAGAAGGCTAACAGGCTCCTTAGTTTAAAGCTGATGTTAAGGAATTGACTATTTTTCAGTGTTTCTAGTTGCACAAGATCCTAACCTACCTATGAACGTACAGACAAAAGAGTGCTTTAATGGGTTGCTAATTCAAGCTGATGTTCTCAATACTGCTAACAAAGATGAAATGTCAAACCTAAATCATGTATACATTCTGAGGTTTTCTCAACTGAACAATTTATTTTGATTTCTGAATGGACCATGTTCCAGAATAAATCAAAAAATACCACTCCTGAACTGTTCTATGAAATGAAGACCACTTGCACCAGTAGGAATTAAGCCTAACCTTGATTAAATAATATTATTCCCAGAACAGACATTGCTGACTTGCATCCTTCTTGGATAACTGGGAAGATAATACAACTTCATTATGGAGAAAAATCTGTATAATGAAATTACTTACTATTGTTCCTAAGAGGTGTACACTTATCAAGACAGGTGGGCAACAACCCTGCAAAAATCTAATGTGTACTTTCACTAAGAAAATGAAAAATTTTCATTACTTCTCACATTAATCTGAAGATACAAGTCTCACCGTGGCAAACAGATGACTAAGCAGCCACTATTTATCTTACTTAAAGTTCATCTTAATCAAGGGACTGTCTGTGAGATATAATGCTACTTAAGAGTAAGATTCTTAGCATAGTTGCATGGTCCCCAGAGGGAACATCCATCAAGATGAATGTATAACTACAGCTTAATCCTGCTGAAAACTCGAAGAAAACAAACCAAAGCAACAATTAACAAAAATAAACACAGTTAGTATCTTCTCTGTTGCTTAAATCATTCAAAGAAAAACTATGATACATTGCAAAATCATTTTTTTTTTTAACTCAGTAATATGCACACTCTATATTAAAGATTTATGTAAAGGAAAACCCACCCTGTATTCAGAAATGTAGGAAGCAAGGTCATACTGGAGGACACTACATTTCACTTCTTTTTAGAAAGCTCTCTCTTTCAACTGCTATATTTTGAATCTATAAATGACCTGGTTTTAACTTCAGAACTTACAAATCCTGTACTGAGAAAAAAGTTTTTAGATGATCAGTAGGTCCTTTTTCAGAAGGATAAAAACCAGCTCCATTTGTTCAAACAAACTTTCATCATCTTCTTGTTAAGGTAGTAGTAGGCAAAGGAAAATTGTTTTTTCTATTCTAACTTTTATATTAATTTTTTACTTCATTCTGGAAATCAATTGTAACTGTTGTATGGCTGTAAATACACCCTTTTCAATGAGCTGAGTAGCTCAGCCTGTAGAGAAGTTGGTCCTTGGCTGTATGAATCTACAGCATGTATCTAATGTACATTCTTGAGAAACGTTCCTTTGAGTATCTTGTCTTTCCAAACTCAGGAAACAATGAAGAGGGGGTAGCAGAGAAACATTTTTCCTAGAGACAGCAATAGCTAGTAATTCTCCAGTGAAGAGCTCACCAAACAGCCTGATTCTGAGGAGTTAAAATAAAATAAATTGAAGGGACGAGAGCAAGTAAACTTCCACAAAAGTTAAATCTCTAAAAGAAAAAGCAAATAAGATAATCAGCTCAACAGTATGTATCTGTAAGCACTGGATGTCAACAGAAAGATGATAATCAAAAAGCACCTGCATCTCCAACAGGACATTTGGACAGTCTCAGTGGGTTTTAAACTTTTCATTAATTAAGAACTGTGAATAAACCATAAAACTATTAGAAAAATACAAATAACCCCACTCTCTGCAAAGGTGAAGGTGCAGAAACGAGAAGAAATTGGTAAGAAAAGTGAACATTACTTTCCATAAATGAACAAATAAAAGGAAAGCAGCAATCTTGCATTTGGGAAGATTAACATGAAAAGATTAACTTGTGGTTACAGGCTAGAATTAAAAATAAATAAATAAATAAATAAAATTACAAAAGCAGGCAGACAGATTACTGGTGTGTACACAATTACCCAGGACAAGATAATTGGTATTCAATCAGTAAAAGAACTTTCTACAAGAAAGCAAGCTCTGTACCTAAGCAAAGTTTATAAAAACATTGCTCTGGTACCACAAACATTCCTAAAAATGCTGAAACAAAAGGTGACCTAAAGCTGAAAGAAATACAAAGATGGATTAAAATCCACCTGTGCAGCTGCACCTGTTGGAATAAGTGTAAGGTCATTCTGAATGCTGGCCTGTGACCTCCTGTCATTACTAGAGTCTACGGCTCCCCAGTTTCTCTGTAATGTGACCTGGTGCTACAATAGCAAGCAATGAATAATCAGATAAATCAGACCTAAGATAACCTATTTTCTTTTACAAACTGCTCAGCTTTGAGCAATACACACGTGAATTTACATTTCACGTTCTTATGTTTACTCAGGTTTGGTCCCTGATATCCAGAAAGCAGCTAACACATGCACAGTACTGATCACTTCAGTAATTACAAGAAGTTGCAGTCATCATTGTTATTTCCCATTACACTTCCAGCACAGACCTACTGCTGCAGATATAAAAGCAGCTCTATTAATTTCTGAAACAATTATATTCCTCTACTGCTGTTTTCTTCTTTATCCTTTTGTTTAGGCTTCACAGACACAGCAGTGAAACTAGTGCCTCCCATTGAATTGGCTGCTGTTTTAAAGCTCTAGAAAGAAAAGAAAGGAGACCAGCCGCTGACTGTTAAGGATGAGAAGACAGAGATCAATACTAATTTCTTAGCACTAGAAAAATTAATACAGGGATTACTTTCTCCTGGGCTCTTATTTCAGAAAGAAAGGAGAAAGACTCAGAGAACTGCATATATCAGGATAAATGTCTATCTTGTTCTGATCTGAGATCGTAGCTTTTTTCTGTAGGTCTGCATAAAGAGAGGTATATTTTAAATACCTAGAAGGATTCTCATGGCTACTAATTACTACAACATTAGTTAAACAAAAGGGGCAAAAGGGGTATAATTTTATTATTGATTTAGAAGGCAAACCTCAAATTCACAGAATTACAACTTGCAACATGAAAGACATGCCAGCAAATTAATATTGGGACAAATTCTTAGCAAACCTTCTGAGTTAGCTGTGCCAAGGATGAGACTACATAGATATTTTTTTGCCCTTCATTATATATTAAAGAAAACATGGGGTTTTGGCATGTTTAGTTGATTGACTTATTAGATATATCACCAGATTTCCCTCATGAATTCCTAAAGGTTATTGTGTCCAGTGAAAATATTAATTCAAAATTGAAATAAATACAGTCGTAGCAGCAGTAATTTAAAATTAGGTATCCACTTTAAACTTAAAAAAAAATAATTTAAACCAACCAAATAGTTTAACTTTATAACACTAGAGTGAGGAAGTCACTGTGGATGTAACTCATTAATACTGAGGCTTCAGGAAGCTGACAGCACCTGGATTTGTCATGGGAAAGGCAAGGCTTGGTGTTCAACTCTGTGATGTGAGTTTAATTTTTACAGTAGGTAAGAGGTGCTATGGCTATGGGGAAGTATAAATGAAAGAGTTCAAAAGTTACATGATTTGTAATTCTTCTGAGGCCATGGTAAATATTGAAATAGAGACAAATTTCAGCTTCTTTCGTGTTGGAAATATTACAGACTAAGCAGTGCTACAACTTCAACAACTTTCTTCACAGAGGAGATCATTCTCTTATTCAATCTGACTCTTAGTACCTTATCAGTATCACTGAATATGTAGTCTGTTGCCTTGGCGGGGACTCATGAAGAGTTTAAAGAGCTAGAAGCTAAGCATTTTTTCCTGTTTAACATGGGGATTACTATGCAGTAATAGCCAATAGCAATACGAATTAGTGTATCAAAAAATAAGTTTATCAGGCATAGTCATCTAGTCCGATTCACTTTAGATTCACTTTACCCTGCAGGGAAATTTGCACACATTGAACTGTTGGTTCATCCTTCATACTCAGCAGCCTGGATCAGAGGTCATAGTCTGGACTGGTGAGTAGGATTTCTCTCCACTTTCTGGGTGCTGTGGTGTTCTGCCAGTGTAAAGCAGTTTTAAGGCAACAGCACATAAGCTTCGCTTTGTAAGGCAGAGACGGGGAAGTGGAAAAGTATCACCCTATCAGTCTCACTGGCTGGGAGTAAAACTGATTTCCTGGATTAATGAGTGGTGGAAGGACCTGGAGTCAGCAGTTCTTTGCAAATGGTTTTTGTAATCAATCTCTTTGCTGACTGTGGAACAAAGGTGGTCTGATATATTTAATGCCCTTTGATACACCTACATTTTTATAAGTGTACCTTAAGTACACAAGTATACAAATATACAAACATGCAAGCACACAAAAATTCAAAAGTTCTCAGAAACCAGGACAGAAAATCCAGTTTTTCTTAAAACTATATTTCTTAAATTTCTTAAAAATTAAATTTAATCATCAAAATATGTGATGTCTTTATTATCTCTTTAAAACAGAAAACAATCAGGTTTGCATGGCAGTTCTCTATTGAATAAAATAGTGGTTTATGCTTTCATTTCCTTCTCAAACATATTTTAATGGGTAAAGAGTCTTTAGCTACACCTAAGTATTTTTTCACAATTTTTCCAGTAGCAAAAGAGAGCCATGCAGAGTAGTAAATTCTAACCTTGTCTCTAAGCTCTGTCTTTCATTCAGCAGCCTTCAACAAATCCTTTAATCTTCGCTCCCGGTTTATTTATATCAAAAGCAGTGTTGGAGTTGTTCACAATGCTTACCATAGAAAGGCTTTAATTAGACATCCTCGCTAAGTGCTGGAATCAATTTTTTTATTGTATGGAAAAGGTAAAATACCAATCAGTGATCAGAATTTAAAATAAGTGTGCTCAGGCCTTTTCCCAAGCTTCAGTTCAAGCAGTGTACAAGTACTATGGAGAAGCTCTGGCTGGGCTTCAGGTACTTTTCTGTGAAAAGGTGAAACAGTTGGTAATGTGCAGCTGGCTAGAAACTGTCAGTCTCAAGGACTAAAAATCATGACACTGTTTCTACAAAATCAGAGATGTAAACAGCAAAAAGCAAATTTAAACACAGATCATGTCTCTTCTGAGTTTTGAAAGCTCTATTTGTGTTACAGATTAGCCTGTCTGTGAACTCCAATGAACGTCCTCGCTGCTTTTAGCCCAGTATTACTTCATACTTTTAAATACATGCAACATGTTAAGGCTGAGATGTCTTAAGATCTTAAAAATCTTAAGATTTTTTTTTGCAACGTCCTTTCAGCACCTGGAACAAAATAATTTTTTTTATCATGAATATTGCCAAAATTCGCACACTACCTTGCCAAAGTGGATCTATGCTGGTTTTCTAAACTTTATGTAAAAAACTGTTGGAGTTATGGCCGCAGTATCATGATACCCTGAGGAGACAGTTTCAGGTCGCAGATCCTAGACTCAAATACCAGGAAACACAAATAGCATCCAGACAGCTGTAATCAAACTCCTGCTACACTGTGTCAAATTTTTACCAGAGATCTGGGCACTGCGGTGGAGTTTCATAGGATCTTCCTCTTGCATGAGTCTTTTCCATAATTTATATTAATGCTCAAATAGACAATGGTAGCAATGAATCTGATTAAAGCAAACTGGGAGCTTATGACAGTGAAAAGCCAAGCGAATGCATCAGGAAACAGATCTGACACGCAACTGGGCAAAACTTGGAATCATGTTTTAAAGCTCTATACAAAAATGCTCTACCTTGAAAATTCAGCAGAAATTGAGCATGAATTAGTCCATTATTCTAATAAAGATTTAATTGAAGTGATGAATAGACATTATTATGAATTATGATGCATTAAAAAGTCAATAAAATATAAGCAGATGATAAAAATGAAATCATAGACAATCTTTTTGAGAGATTATTCAATGTTATGAAAGGGCAGAATAATATTTAAAAGGGTTTTTTCTTTTCTTTAGACATTTCAGGAATATTTAGCATATTTTCTTTCAATGATTTAATCCCAGTTATAATGATTAAATAATGACCTATTTAACCCTAGTTATTAAAATGTATCTAAAATAACTTCTTAGGCAGAAGATATATATATATATATAGGTGATTGCATAACCTAGGACTAAAGAATATAGTGTGTTAGATCAGATAAATTTTAAAATCTGTGTTTTGTGCATAGAGTAACAAACCTTTGACCACTGAAAACTAATACTTAGTGAATAATTATATTCTGTGTTTCTGTCTATTAATTTCATTGAATGTTGTGTTTCCTCCAGAAAGAAAAGGAGGATGGGCTCTTTTTGTTTTCCCTCACTACTAGGCCTTGCCAAGCAACAGCAATAACATCCCAGTGCTAAAGCCAAGAGGAGATTCACTTTGATGGCCAAACTTCACCAGCTCAAGAAAAGACAGAGTGGATTACCTTTACAGCTGCTAATCTTTCAATTTAATTGTGGTCAAAGTTGTTCAAAACCTGAATCTCAAAACCTGAGTCACTATTTAGACTATTATCTTTTGGAAGTAGAGAGCAGAGAAATGTGCATGCTTTAAAGTAGTTTGAAAACGTTAAAATATCAATTCTTAATTTAAATCATGAGACCATTAAAAAAAAGTTTTAAAAGTTGGAAAACTTTATTTAATTCAGTCTGATTATAGTTTACTAATTATCTATCAATGTTTTCTTGTATGATTTGAGTACATAAGCATGTCCCAAAGCTTATGTCTAGTTCTTTTGAGATAAAATTGTGTAGACCATGAAGCTACTCTATTATAATCAGAGGTATCACTAGACTATGAAATCAAAGAACCAACAGGTAGGTAGTAAAGAACTCCATTTGTTGCAGATATTGATCCATTCTACACATATCATATTAGGTCCACTCTACTG
The DNA here is from genome assembly GCA_035047845.1 of Dendrocincla fuliginosa. Classification (NCBI taxonomy): domain Eukaryota; kingdom Metazoa; phylum Chordata; class Aves; order Passeriformes; family Dendrocolaptidae; genus Dendrocincla; species Dendrocincla fuliginosa. The sequence goes on along the minus strand of JAWWMO010000138.1, from coordinate 35,819,495 downwards.
TTACTGCTTTGCCAATAGAAGGCCTAGACTGGCAGAAGATGGAACTGCTGGAAACTTTCCACTTTTGGACGTGGAAAAAGAGCAAAAGTGCCATGTCAGTCTAGATGACAGGTAGCAGACACAACAAAGCAAACAAACACGGTTTAAAATAGACCTGTGGTCAGGGGAAACAAGAGATCAGAACCCTAACCATTCTTTTATCAAACCCATATCCCTGCTGATTCTATCGTAAACTGAATGAACAATAAAATAAACCCCACTGTTTTGTATTGTATTTACAATTTTGGAATATTATTGAAAGCTTATTTTGTTTGTTTGTATTTTTAGAAAAGTATATATTTTAAGATGTAATTGTTGCAAATTGATGTTAGCCTACATAAAATTTAAAGTTGATTTCAATAACAAAAAAGCAGAAAAGTAAGAAGAGTGGAGAAGAAAGGACCCATAAGTTTAAAAGACACTTGTAACTTGAGGCCAGTGAAAAGACCCACTTCAAGGATATTGACTTTACTCAGTATACTGTTCTGGCAACATAAAAATGACAACTGTGTATTTACCAATTTATTTCCTACTGAAAAAAGCACCATCCTTAACTTTCAGACTCAATCTGCCATAGACTGTTCATAGAACTGCTTCTGTCTGCTCATCCATTTCCTACCCCCTCATACCGTAAATTCTGATATTTGGTTCATTTCAATCAATTTTGGAGAAGGCAGCAGGAGGACACAAGCTGTTGCAATATATTTCATAATGGGGTAGAGTGGGATTGGGTTTGAGTTTCCCAGAAGGCATGTGATTCGAGTTCAATATTTTTTCTATTCTCTTGACCTTTTAGTTAGCCAGTCATAAAATGCACATCTAATTTCACTACTTGTATTTCAAGGCTAAATGCAGCATTCACTGCCACTTACCATGACAGTACTTGAGGAACAAGAGAAATATTTGAGGGTACAATAGCAACATTAAAAGAAGCTGAAAAGATCTGGAAAAGTAATGTTATGGGAAGAGGAGAGTTTTGTGAGAGATTTTTGCCACAGTACACATAAATAGAGACAAAGTATCAAAAACCTGGTTTAAACAGAGTACTGCACAGGCTGATGGCACCAGTACAGTATCTACATCAGCTTCCCTTCAGAATTTTTTCCAGCTCACCTTAATATAGGAGAATTTGTGTCTTTGACAGAAAACAGGAGAAATATTGGTTTCCTCTAAAATCTATCCTATATTTAGCTGATTCTGAAAAATTCTGAAAAAGTATTGCGCACAAATTAGTTATCCTCCACCTCTGATTTTCTTCAGGCTTGACATTCTTTACCCACCCCCAGTCACACAGGACTTTCATGTAAGCTTTTCATGTGCTTGTCAAGGAAAGCAGTTTTCTGTGAAACTCCCATCTTCTGTCTAGACCTAGAATGGCACATCAGCCATTTAAAGATATTTCCTCCCATTTGTGCCACAATGTAATCAGGTTGTAATCCAGAACAAAATGCAGTCACTACCACTTGTCGTTAAGGGACAGATGCCTAGTAGAGCTGTTTTCACAAGTATGACAGAAAGAAATGCATTTTCTGATAAAAACTCAATGAAGGTCTCCAGCAATAACCTTAACTCAGATAACATTATATAATGAAAATTCCCTGCAATGCCCTCTTTGGAAACAGGAAACTATATATACTTATCTCTTCCTTCTTTGACCCTATACATGTGCCACAGTTTGCAAAGCTAATTGTACACTAATATATTTAATGTGCTCAGGAGCATCCTCAGGCACTGAAACTATCTTGGCACTAAATGGCTTTGCCTGTAAACTCTCCTATGCTTCAAGAGGAGGTGACTATTTCCAAACTGCTCTTTGGAAGCAGCCCCTGTCAATGCACATTCTCAAATGGCATCTGAGAAACATCTGCAAGCCTGTGGATCAAAACAGAGGCAAGACTGTTCCAACAATTTATCAACATGACAATCATGTTCCAGTGCCTGGAACATTTCAGTGTTTAATTTCCTCTTGTTTATGTGGCCTAAATTTTAAACAGCCTGGCTCAGGTCCACATTCTTCTACAAAGACAAGCTTTATTCTCAAGATACTGTGTTCAACAGTTAAACAAATACCTTGAGAAATACTTTAAATAAATAAACTTGATGGTGGCAGAAATGTCACAAATCAATTTAAGTAAAAAATCAGTATACAACGGAGAAATCTTTATATTGTTCTTTAATTTTCTTCTATTGCCCTAGACTTATGCTCTATAATTTCCTGAGAATTAATTTCTTTAACTAGAGCCCTCCACTGTAGGCCTCATCTGATACCATACTGATGGTATTGTGCTGTTTAACACTTTGTATGGCATCACAGGACAAATAGTTGTCATGGCAAGAGTGGTCTTCCGTGCTTCCCTGTAACATTTCACACTGAAGAAGTGCCATGTAGAACATCTATACTGTCAGTGGAAAGGATGGCAAATAAAGTATTTTACACAATAATTATATGAAACAACAAAACACTTATATAAGAAAATATACAGCAGTGTTTGAAAATAGGAATTTTTAAATTAGCTACACATAAAAGAGGCTGCAAGACATTACCTTCATTATAGAATCTTATTGATAAATAACTACCCTTGAACACACTGTTGTTACCAAGTAATTTCAAGACTAAACATTGTACTGATAAGTGCCATTTTAGCTTCTATAATTCAGTAGAGAAAGTTTAGAAAATGAATAGTATAATTATTAAATGTGATTTTCCTGTAGTTGGTTGGTGTGCTAGCTTTAGAAAGTTGGCAGAGGTACCAATGAGATAGCAAGGGTTGAAAATTGTGCAGGACCTCAACTAGACCTTTTGATAATTAAGAAACTGATTTCCCATTCAATAGAAAAAAGAAAAAGACTGATAGTTTATGTGTTTTCTCCACTGTGATTAGGAAAACAAAGCAAAGTAAAAATGCTAATGATTCACTATTCCATGTAAAAGTATTGGTCTGAGGGTTTCAGAAAGCTGAAATTTCAAATTATTTTTAAATAAGTAATAGTAATTATTATAAACATAAAATACTTTTATCCTAAAAAAATAAAAAGGTCCATTTTCTAAAGAGGAAGATGGCCAAGACCTAGAGTAAAGATTTAATTGCGCCAATTGTATATTTCTCAGTAAAGACCTGATTTATCAAAAACTTTCAGATTCTAAGTTATCAATATTGTTAATATATAAACAGAGTAGCAAAATATAAATAAAGATTTGGAAAAAAATGTTTATCTTTTTTTATATAATTAATAATGGAAAAAAGATGAAATAGATGATTGCATCCATGAGTGCAAAACTGCAAAAGAATAAAATATGCAACAAAAGTGTACAGTGCTTACAAATATGCAACTTATCTCTCTCATAAATACTAACACTAATAACAGTGATATATGCACAATATTACTCAAATTTTCTAGATAATGATAGAGGAATATATTGTAATTAGGAAACAGTATACTCCAGTAGGACACTTCTAACAGTAGTTAGTCTCATCACAGTTCCCAAATGCACAACCTTTTATATCTTTATTGCTACTGGTATTGGCTAACCTCAGTACAATTTCATTATACAAACACTTTTTTTCCTAGGAAACTGATATTCACCTCAAAGTGGAAAAAATATTCATTCTCACTCAGGGTGTGGAAGAATTCTTACCTGAAATCAATTCAATTCATTCAGTGTGCAGAGTGGGATAATCTGCTTTTTCATGATTTTGACAAAGTCTACATCAACCTTTTTGGCTTAACCAATCTTGTCACTGTTTTCAGATAAGATTTCCTGGGAGGGGTCTTATATCTGCATCGTCTTGTATCGCTTAAACTTTAAAACTGATAGTATAGATTTCCCTTTGTGACATGTACAGTGCAAGGCATAAACCAGATCAGAACTTTGCTTGGCTTGTACCATTTATTTTTTAAGAGCAAACCACATTATGTAGTTTGCCACGTGCTGCAGGGAGGACAAAGAGGGACACTGTCCACAGCCAAGGGGAGGTGAAAGCTGGAACACTATTCAGGGAGAATGAGACTCTTATAGGGTTTGGGGGAGGGTTTGGGGACTGGGAGTTGGGGACTGGGAGTTGGGGCGGGACATGGTAAATATGGGGAAAGGAGGGGAGAGAAGGAGAGGAGGAAATACAATTATGGGAAAAAGGGGGAGTGGCTAGCTTTACATCATGATGCTGGGTTAGCATCACCAGCCAGCCAATGG
>JAWWMO010000138.1:35787015-35815164 GCA_035047845.1 Dendrocincla fuliginosa | reverse complement strand
AGACCTTTGTTACCATTGCATTTAGTGTCTACTACTTGCTATCTAATAACTGGGAAAAAGAAAAAAAATCCAACACAAAGGCAAAAGGAGAAGTATATATTACAATATATTACAGTTGATGCAGTATAATATAATTTACATAGATATAGAATGAAGAGAAAAATTATTTTAAATGTATTTGAATCTGCTAAAACATATTTTCAACATAACTATGTTATGTTGAAATGTTATAGTTTCATAGTTCAACATAACTATGTTATGTTGAAATGTTATAGTTTCAACGTAACTATACATTACAGAACCAGATGCCTGGCTCATGACCTCCTCCCCAAAAAATAAACCAAAACACTGAACATGATTAGAGTTATCAAATTTTAACCTCTTAAAGTACTGATGCCTAAAAGTCCTGCACAAGACTCTCAAAACAACATTAGCGGAGATAGATAAAAGGAGTCCTTTATTGGAAGCTTCTAGGTGTGTGCCAAAGGTATGTGCACATGCATCAGCCAAATATTACAGTTCTTATAACTTTCAGTAATTAACATAGGTGATATCTACAGCCAACCTATGGTACCAATTTCTCCTGGCATCCACACTCAGAACTCCTCAGAACTGCCTCCTGGAGCTGCTCCAAGAGCTCTGTGCTTACTCTCTTGTTTTGACTACAAGCTATATTATTGTCTCAGTTGGAGTCCTTACAGGCGTTCTTCGAAAGAGCATGTCCCTGGTAAATGCATGTGAAAGTGCTCACTGACTTCCAAATACTCCCTAAAATGTGAGAAACTTAGGAGAACTCATTCAACTTATATAGGGTTCTATGAAAATTTACAAAATACACATTAAAATCCTTAGGTATCAGTATTAAACCACATTTTTCATATAGGCACGTTTTGTACTGTGCTTTCATTTGACTCCAAGACAAAACACCTAAAATGCAACTGTGTCAAAACACGCAGCCTATATAAAAACCTTGAGATTTTTGTTTACCATGCTCTATTTTGTTTCTTTTTGTTAATGTGATCTGAGTCCACAACAGATTTCAGAAGCATTCCTGTAGAAAAACAAATTCTATACCCACAGTACATTTCCACTATAACAAATTTATATTTCTATGGTTAAGCCTTTCATCAAATGTGTTTGAGATTGTTTCTAGCAATTTTCAAGCAAGATCCCACTCTGAACATTTTATATACACCTGTTCCATGAGATTTGGAAATGCATCTGCTTTCCTTATTGACATAAACTAGCTATAACTACAGCTCACAATGCAGAGACATTCTATTCTACCTATCGCCTCATAAATAGAATCATCAACCAAGTTCTGATTGCAGAATCTATTACCACTAGCAATATTGATAGATCTAACTGTAAGGCAGCATTAACTTCAGATCCTTGTTGAATCTGATTAGTGAGAAAAAACATGAAGATCTGAAATCTGAGGGGGAAAATAAATTGTAACAAAATTATTCAATTTTCCTCACATACTACTGAAATAGAATATCTTAATAGACAAAATTCATGTTACTGCAAGTACACACCGAATTGAAGAGAATTCCAAGGCTAACATAAAAAAAAATGAATAGAATTAACTTTGAACTCCTAATTACTAAATTAGACATTGTAGGTGTGCTTTTTGTTACAAAATTTTACAGAAGTTTTTACATATTAGCAAAGTAGAACAAGATGTATAGAAGTGTAAGTTAATGAAAGTCCTTCAGAAATTGTTAATGTTTCAGTGATCTCTTTTCTGTGAAGCCCCTTTGGCACCAGCTCAGATTTCCTTTTCACAAGTATAAATACTGGAAGCCTGAGTATACTGCATCTACCGAGCACAATCTGACATGTTGCCATTGATTTTGAAATGTCATATCCAAGCATCTTCTCTAGTGCAACATGAGATTTACAGAATCCACAGTTCTGCAGTAAGAGTTATGCCATTAAACCAGCTGGAAGATAGTAAGGCATCTAGTAAGTAAGGATATTGAGAGTAAGGATATTCATAGTCAGGATATTGAGAGTTTTTTATCATCTTTGAATACTTTAAATATCTTAACAAGAGTTTGAAGCCAATGATTACAGTTATGTCAACAGAAGTCATAAACATATACCTGTTCCTGAAACAGCATGGTCAAGAGAATCCCAAATTACTCTTACATGACTATACCCTTGAAATGCTTTATAGACATAAGGTTAAAAATGCACTAGTATGACTTTCAGAACACTGACTGGTATTTTCCTGTTGTGCTGTATTAAGGAAGGTTCCCTGTCCGGCCATCCAGGAGCCACTCCAACAGTCACTCTTGCACCACCTGGGCTGGGACCATGGTCCCTTCACAGCTACACACACCACATACTCAAACAGTCAGACCATGTTTCCTTACCAGCTCAACCCCAGGTTTCCCATAGAAGAGTCTCAGAAAAACAGATCCTTCAGATCTTGGTGCTTTGCTCTGCACTGGAGTGGGCTCACCTGGAATATTGTATGCAGTTTTGAGGGCACAATATAAGAAAGATATTAAGCTTTTAGAGAGTGCCCAAAGGAGGGCAATGAAGATGGTGAAGGACCTTGAGGGGAAGACGTATGAGGAGAAGCTGAGGACACTTGGTGTGTTCACCTTGGAGGAGACTGAGGGGAGAGCTCATTGCAGTCCAAAACTTCCTCATGAGGGAAGAAAGAGGGATAGGCACTGATTTCTGTGGTGACCAATGACAGAATCTGAGGGAATGGCCTGAAGTTGTGTCAGGAGAGGTTTAGGTTGAATACTAGGAAAAAGGTTCTTCACCCAGAGGATGATCGGACACTGGAACAGGTTCCCCAGGGAAGTGGTCACAGCACCAAGCCTGACAGAGTTCAACAAGCATTTGGATGCTACTCTCAGATATATGGTGATCTTGGGGATGGTTCTCTGCAGGGCTAAGGATTGGACTCAATGATCCTTGTGGGTTCCTCCCTACTCATAATATTCTCTGATTCTGCAAGACTAAGGCAGAGTATAATCAATAAGTACATTTACAGTAAAACAGAAAAAAACCTGTATAACTTACAAGTTTCACTGACATATGGGTATGTTACCATAAAGCACAAGTTTCAAGAAATTTACAGTCTGTCATATACATATAGTTTGTACATGTGCTTGAGCCTAAGCTTAGACTAACCTAACTCAGTGTTATTTTCAGCCTCAACCAAAGGATATCACTGAGGCCGGAAGACTAGAGTAGTTCCAAAACCAAATGGACAGACAGGTGATGCACAATCACTAAAAGAGAGAGAAACTACCTTTGGTTCAGTAATAGTTGAGCTACAAATCACTGGATGTTAGGAGAGTAATTTATTGCAATATCATTATGTGCATGTTTTGATCCTACACACTCCCAAGGCACCTGCTATTAGACAAAGGATACAGGCTAGATAATGATTTGTCTGACTTTGAACTGTTGATTTTACAGTTCTTATCTTTTGAGGTTTGCTTTCTGAAAGCTCAACTGTAAGCCAAGTCCTTACAGACTATGTATGATACCTTTTGAATAGCAACTGTTCCAGAAAGTATAATCTGGAAGCAGAAAATCCACATAACTTTCCTTACTTTCAGAATTTAAAGCATTCACAGCACATGTTCATTGTTCAACTGTACTTTTGATTCCATAAGTATTAATAGAAAACTTTAGAGAGTGTTTTCTCATGAGATTGGAAGTGCTATCTAATGCCCAGGCCATAGACATGACAATGTTAAGAAGGTGGGAAAATTATTCAGTGTAAGAGTTGCTCTCTGATGTCGCTTTAGCTTTTGCATAGAGAACCTAACATTGGTTATAACTATAGGTAAGAAAAGCATTCCTTATTCTGTTTTACATAAATTATTTAGTGAGAAACAGCCTAAGAATTCAAATGCCAGTACCTTAAGATAACAAAGATGCATATTTGACATGCTCTAGCTAGATGCTGAAAGCAACAGAGAATTATATAATCAAACTCTTAGGAGCAACTAGAAGAATTTAGTGAAAGAATCATCAAGATTCCTTCAGATATGGCAAAAAACCATGGCAATAGTGTGTTCCATAGTGTCAGAGATATATGGCTTGGGGTGGGAGGCAGGGAGAGAAAAGACTGAACACCAAACCAAATATACAAGAGAGAAATTTGACAGCATAAACATATAAAAATATGTTATAGCAAGGTTCTACTGTCAATGCAGAAAAGCTCCAGAAGATTATTGGTATTGCCGTAAATGCAGTTGGGAAAATGGTTGGATACAATCTCAAATGTATTTTCAATCAAGGTGATTCTGTGTTTCTATGAAAAACTATTAAATAACAAATAGAGAAAAAGAACCATTTACCTACATATGCAGAAATCATCCATGATATGTGATGGAACCAAGACCTCTCCTCCAGAATGCTCAAGAAAAACAAAAATCCCAAACATGTTCACTTCCCATCCTAATACTGAAGTTATATTTCACAATTTTTCATCATGTCCTTTCAGAATATATTTTTTGAGGACAGAAATCTTTTTTCCATCTCTTCTTGTCACGCATATGTCACTTAAGCATATTTCACTGAAATTGACAAAAATCCTGTAGGGAAGAAAATGACACTTCCTGTCAGTTCCTGAACACTGTATAAGGTAAATATCATTAGTGAGACTGTGGAGGGAAACGCTGCATGCAGTGGAGGTATCTTTCAGAAAAATGAAATTGAGTATCATATTTATTAATACAATAATGTCACTTGAAGAAGAAGAAATGCACTAAATTGTTGGGTTTTCAAGAAGTATTATGCCCTGTTTTACTAAAGCATTAAATACCCCCACAGTTTCAGCTAGTTCAGACAGGCTGGCACATATAACAATCTCACTGTGTTCCCTGCACTGAAGTCTTGGTCACAGATTTTTGATTGTTTCACCTGACATTTTGAATAAACTTTCTACTGAAGTGTTTCTTTTTAAAAAAGAGGGAATGCAGACGTTGACGTGATGGGAAATGTCAGAGTTATATAAAAACTGATTGCATGTGGTTGCTCTTGACCTGTAGCATGGGCACCACACAGGTTTGCAGCTTGTAAATCTGCTTGGTGGTGTAAAAGGCAGCTGCTACATTACACATTTTAGACAAACACAAACATTCTTGAGTACAGACGATCAAAAGGATGCAGTAGTTAGAAAGTAAGCATTTACACCAAAACCATACTGTAACATTACACTCCTGAAGTGACATGCATTGGAACTTGTGTCAGAAACATAACATGAATGAGTTTAAAGCAGAACACGACAGGAATGAACTCAGAGGAAACAGATCCAGGCAGCAGTGTGCTGTATTCTGATCTCAGCTAAACCAAGTTCAAGACAGAATATCTGTGTTGACTAATTTTTCTCTAGATTCCCACAAAATTGTCATGTCTCAGTCACCCTGCATTGGACTTACACAGTTGATTCTTGTGTCACACTCATGTATAAAACAATGTGTATAGACCCTCTTTCTACTTCATAATTCTCCATATTTGTCAGGGTTTAACCCCAATCAGCAACTAAGGACCATGCAGCCTCTCACTCACTCCCAGTGGGATGGAGAGGAGAATCAGAAAGAAGACCTCATGGGAAGGGATAAGAACAATTACATATAACTAGGAGAAATGTAAAATATAATAATAATAATAATAATGATTAAAAAAAAGAGGTAAATAAAACCAAAGAAGAACAAGTGATGCACAATAAAATTGCTCACCACCCACCGACTGATGCCCCAGCTATCCCCATCAGTGATCACTTCTTTCTGGCCAATTCTCCCCAGTTCATGTACTGACCATGACATTCTGTGGTTTGGAATATCCCTTTGGCAGTTCAGGTCAGCTGTCCCAGCCATGCTCCCTCCCAGATTCTTGTGCACCTACTCACTGGCAGAGCATGAGACACTGAAAAGTCCCTGACTCACCATAAGCACTACTTAACAACAATCAATCTGTGTTATCAATGTTATACTCATACTGAATTAAAAAAAAAAAAAAAGGCACTGTACCATCTACTAAGAAAATTAACTCTATCTCAGTTGACACCAGGACAATATTCAAGGTATAAAGTCTGCTCTGCTCTCCAGACCAGTTATTTCTGAGACCTGGGATTTTCATAGAAATAAGGGGAATAGATATTATTTAAATATTATTAAAAACCCAAAAATCTCAGACCAGCACACCTGCATTCCTAAAATAGCAATAAAATAATAATCAATGCAAATTTTTAATGGAATCTGAGAAAAAAATCTCCAGATTTACTATAGAATATTCTCCTTAATTTATTTACTCTTTAGATGCACTTGCTATGAGGTTAACATACAGATATATTTTCTGGTGTGGATGTTACAATTTCACATTATTTATTTTTACTCCATCCTTGACTTTTTGGCTTTTTGACTTTTTTCAGAAGTCACAAGGAAACAGCTTTATTGGCAAGTTCCCTGATCCTTCTCTCTTATGCTCTAAGAATCACTAGAAAATTGTTTTATGTGTGACATAGCTCTAGCTCATCTTTACATGTTGGGGAGTGGGCATTAGTTACTGATCTATACAGTTCTATCTGTACAGAGCATTCAACAGTAACATTAAAATGAAGTTATACTGCTCACTTTTTTCAGTAAATTTAGTATAAATCTGTAACAATAATATTCCTAAGACACAGACTAGAATGGAATAGAGACAGGGGAGCAGGGCATTTACGCTGAATAAAATTATTCAAACAAAATTTATGTAGCCCTCAGATGTTATTGCTGCTCTTTCAAAAAATGCTAAAGACTATTCAGTATCTCTAAATTATCGGGGTCTAAGCACATCATTCATTTCTTGCTCACAATGAAACATAACATACTGAAATAATAGTGCTACCACTTCAGACATTAGTTTTCCTTGGATTTTTTCATCAAAGAGCCAACTGTGGCCAGTGTGAATGGATGACAGTATTCAGTGAAATGCTACTACTGAAGGTACTTAGTAACTTTCTCCTTTTGTCTATATTTTATTTTGATACAGGAAGCAAAAACAAAGGGCTTATATATTAAAAAAAATAGAAAGACAACCTTCAGATATACTGAGTTGGAAAGTCTCTAACAAAACCTAGTGAAATTCATTTGTGCTTTCAATTTCACCAGAATACAATGTAAACAACCATAGGAACCACACAGCCAACTTTTAAATTAAATCTTACAATGAATAATTTATATTTTCAAACAAGGATTAGAAGTTTCATTCAATTGCAGAGTTTCAGGGGTGCCTTTAATAATTTACATGCTTTCCAAAGGTGAATAAAATGCCCTCCTGAACAAATAACAAAACAATCCAAATATTTTCTTTGTTAAAGCCACACTGTGATTGACAAAAGAAAGGGCCACTGTTGTAAAGTTGAATGCATTGTGGGAGATAGGCAGGGGAACTAAACAATCTTCAAAGTAGAAGTGTCTGTATGCAATTTCTACACTCATCAAAGGGAATATGGAAAATAAAACACATTATCAGCAGCAAAATCTGTATATAATTTTTACCCTTTACCGAAAATTTTGGAATTCTACTGTATAATTTTTTTGTTGCGCGTACTGAAGACCACATTGTTCCCTCATAGCAATTGAAAAAGAACTCCAGGTCAAATGTTCCCAGTATTACCACGGCTGTCTCTGACCTTGCAGAAAGATGTCAAGTATAAAAGATAAACAGTCTGCAAAGCACTATCATCTAGCTACAAGGAACACACACTGGCTTTAGGCGACCAATTTAAACTATAGCTGCCTCACTGGAGTTTTTGTAGGTAAACTAGGTGCCTTTGGTGTAGTTCACAGCTTCTGCTCTTTCCAGTCCTAATAAATATTCTTGCACTATCTTTACCCTGAACATGTTTATCCTGCTAAAAAGGACAAGGAATACTGTGCTTGATGAAACTGAGTCCACTGCTCTGGAGAACTCTGGGCAGTCACAGCACAAGCGATCTATATCTGAAACACTCGGACAACATTAAGGTAAAATTTAATGCAAGACAAACATTCTGTGTTGTGGACATAGTTCATAAATTGATTACATATAATGCATTGATTTTCACTTCCATATAAAGAAATCGTAAAGAAAATGGATGCTTTCTTGAAACAGAATAACACAATCACTAAACCACTTGCTAGAAAATATTCTGGACCAGACAATTGTTTGCAATTTTGGTAACCAGCATGACGGATTTAAGAACAGTCAACATTCTTAATTTCTGCTTACTGTAATATTGATACTAGTCAGATCTCACATATATCGTCTGAAGCACTATATGAATGAAAGATATTTTTTAACCAAATGACATAGTTTATCACAGACCCATTGTAACAGAAAAAAATATGTTCAAGGAAAAAATAATTAAGAAATCAGATGATGGTAAAGATCAAAGTGACTCAAGACCAAATCCAGCCAAAGGAAAACTGCTGGCAATTTTCTTAGACTAAACAATAGTCATCTCCAATTTGAATCTTAACCAACAAGATGAATGAAGAAGAATTTTACAAATGCAGAAATTAAAGGTGAAACACTTAAGTTACCCAGGACAGCACCAGTAAATGAACACAAATCTACTGTGTCTGAGTTTGGTTCTTCATAAGAACTCCCTGAAGAAAGAGACTCAACTATGAAGAAGAAATACTCAGAAGGAAAACTCAGGCATAAAGACACACACTTTTAGAGAAGTAACTGGCAAAAAGCTGTCTGCTGCGTTTTCACTGCTGGGGAAAGCAATCTTCAAATTCTGAATGCAACACCTCAGTGAAAAGTTTTTGAGGATAGTTCAATAGCATGATGGAATGCCAAGTCCAGTAGAAAAGTTATCTGTATGGCTTTTAAGGACCATGCTTGATCTTTCTAGAGTTCAAATCCATTAGTATACCTCCTGATAATTAACTTGGAAGAGTTTGTTCTCTTAGGCTGGGATGGGGAGGGAAGAGAGGGAAGAGTTTGAAACTTATTTTATTGCCTGTAGATAGATATAGAATATTAATTTAACCCAAGAATTAAGGCTACAATCTTACTGTTTTTTTACTGTCTTTCAGTTTTTCTTGTCTCTTTCTAAAACAAGATTTCAGGAGAGTAACTGCCAAAGTCTTAGTGAACTAAGTTATTCTGAAATGCTGTAAGCACCTACAATTTTGCTTAGACATCTAAACAGTCTTAGGATTGAGTATTGCTGTATACTGAGGAACTTTGTTTCCACTCATATTTATCAATGTCTAAAAAATCCTTACAGTAAACAGAAGTAAAACTTAATTCTCAAATTCCAAATAGATCGCTTTGATTCAGCCTGAAAACGATGAACCAGCATAATGAGAACTGATGAAGATGCTTTACATGTGAAGATCAGGTAAAAAAAATTGTGCAGAGTGTACACACACAGAGTGACATAGGCAAAACAGGAAATTCCAGATATCTCCACATCAAGGTGTTTAATAATGATTGGTAGGTGGAGGGGTTTTACCACTTTATAATGGCCACTTTCCTGGCCTTGATTTCAATATTTCCAGTCTTACTGATGTGTCCTTTAAAACTAAGAACAATAATTTTTTAGGCAAAGAGGTGTCTGCACAAATGGCAAGGAGCTAAACTATAGCAGGATCAAAAAATTCAGCTATAGACAGGAAGAAAATAAAAATCCTACACAGAAGAACTATTAGACATTTCAATTTGTACAAGTGCATACAGCTTGCAGTCTTCCCCACACAAGAATATATCTTTATTTACTCTTTTTTTTTCTTCACAAAGAAGCCTTTTTTTTATTTAATTCAATATTTTATGGATCAGCCTACACTGCTCCACCCATCCTATTTTGTGATGAGGAACAAGCAGATAGCTGTATTTTTCTATGCTATTCTTTTTCCATCTCGTTTCAAGCCCATAGTGCATAATTACTGCAAGTTTTTATGAAGATACCTTAAATAATACTTCGCCAGTTTCATTCAGACCAACATAGTTAATGGGTTTATTGATTACACACGTTATCAATATCAACTGCAATTTCTAAGATTCAGTAAAGGTTATCCACTACTATTCCTAACAGCTTGAAGAATTTTCACAGCTGTTGCGATTTGGTAGAACACCATTAAAGCCAACAAAACAATAATAATTTATATGTACTGAGATGCTAAATATTATCTATGGGGAAAAATATCACACCAATTCCTTTGCTTTTTGTTTTGTTTGATTGTTTGTTTTGTTTTGTTTTTAATTTCAATTTGGGTAGCAGAACCCACTGTATCTTAATTGCATTCCATAATCTCCTCATGATAGTGTTTCTGCCTGACAATGATTCTTAAAACAGAAATATTTTGTGAGAACAGTGATATTACAGTGGTTTTCAAGTGAATGAGAAGGATCAAGCAGTTTTCAGAAGTAATATATTCATTGGTGTAAAAATTATAGATGAGGGTGGTCAGACTGAAGCGAGACAAATTACTCAATATGCTTTCAGAATCCTCTGCTATGTGGATACCAGCACCAAGACTTACAATAATTTTATCGTGGAAAAATCTGACTGCAGTCTTGAAAATGGCAAAACAGGAGGCAGACCAAGCTGAAACGCTTCCAGCCAGTCCAAAATTGTGTTGAAAAACCTTAAGCCTATCCTACTGGACTACAATTATTTTGAGCAGTCAGTCTCCTGTCTGGATCACTTCCAGCTCAATATATATGGGATTCATTTAAGTAAAAAGTTCTTGTTTCTCAAGGGAAAGTATTCCTGCCTCAAGTTATAAGGATTTCATTATTATTTTAATAGAATACCATCATCAGCTTTCTTAAAGACCATATTATATACACACACTCTTATAATAAAATGGAAAAGAAAACCTGTCCCTGCAAAAAATCATTCACCCCAGGTAAAGCTACAGAAAATTGTAGAAGATAAAATATCCTTTCAAGAATATTCTCACTGAGTGATTGTCCAGCTTTTCCTCCAGCTTTGAACTGTGGACAAGCACAGGCAAAGCTGCTGTGGAACAACCCATGCATTCTCTCAGGTTAAAAGACAGCCTGACCTCTAATACAAACTCTGCAAATTCACCATATTTACTAAATGGTGATAGCAAAAAGAGAATTTCTAATTTATGTTTGTATATGCAATGCCATTTCTATTTAAAAAATATTATTCTGATCCAATAGGGGAGAAAAAGATACATACTGGGATCCATTTATCAGATTTTATCTAATGGATACACATGAAAAACTGCTCACAGACAAATTACAACCAATAAATTAAAGAAACCTGTAAATTAATCATTGTGAGTTACAAGCAAATGTTACATCATTCAAGTTGATGAAGGTTATTACACATAAATCCTTTTGCCACAAGGACAGAGAAGGCATTTATTCTGGAACTGGACAAGTTCCAAGCATGCACATCTGAGAATTTGCAACAGAGGGGAAATAGCAGCACTGAACATTTCTCCATTTGTGAAGAACTCACAACAAAGCAGCAAACAAGTGGTAATCAGGTGCTCATTTGTCTCACATTTACCAAGGAAGAGGATACTAGTGACCTCCCATTGCTGAAACCATCCTCTCCCTTTCATGCTACATTTCTTGTTTATTTTCAGAAAACTAATGAATATTAAGGTGAATATTGGAGGCATGAACATACAAGGAGATAATAGAGTACATGAAATTACAGAAGAGGATGCAAAGGAAAGTGCTAAGAGCAGGTACTGTGCTGCAATTTGCAATGCCCAAGCATATTGGCAGCTGTAACCAAGTTCCGTAACATACTACTGCAGGTATCCTTGCTGTGTTACGGCTAATTGTCCTAACATACAGTAAAGCCATGGCACTGCTAGCAAACAAAGCATGAGCAAAGCATCAACCTAAAGCTCAATACCTGATGTAGTCATGACTTAGTCCCCAAAACCAGTACAGTCAGATGAAAGGCAAGATCCTGGCACTGTGGCCAGCAGGACTAAGGAAGTGATCATAAAATCTTTTAGGTTGGAAAAGACCTCCAAGATCATCAGCTCCAATTGTTAACTCAGCACTACCAACTCCATCACTAAACCATGTCTCTAAGTACCACATCTACACAGTTTTTAAATACCTCCAAGGATGGTGACTCAACCACTTCCCCAGGCAACCTGTTCCAATGTTTGATACATGTATCAAAGTGTGTAACAGTTAAGTGGTATAACAGGTCACTGACCATTTCCCTTTGGATTATGGAGGCTTCATTCTGTTCCCTGTCACTGTTTTCCAGCTCAGGGGCTGAGTGCCTCAAGAACAACTGGTCTGACTATTAAAGACTGAGGAAGCAACAGCTTTAAATACCTGAGCGTTATCCTCAACTGTTGCCAGTGTATTTTCCCCTGCATCCAATAAAGGATAGAGATTCTTCTTAGTCGTCCTTCTGTAGCTCATGAAATTAGAAAAGTAATTTTAATTGTCTTTTATGGAACTAGCCAGATTAAGTTCTAGTTGAACTTTGACCCTTCTGATTTATTCCTTGCATAACCTCACAACTCCTTTTTTCCAAAGAACATAAACTCTTTTTTTCCCCAAGTTCCAGCTAAAGCTGTCTATTCAGTCAGGCTGGTCTGCCCTGTCAGCTCATCTTTTGGCACATGAGGATGGCCTACTTCTATGTCTTTTAAGATTTCCTTCCTGAAGAATGTTCAGCCTTCCTGGACTCCTGAAGGACCTTGTTAGCACACTGTCCCTCTAACTTTAGTGTGCTGAACCCAGGCACCCCTCTGCCAAGCCTAGATTTGTCCCTTTCCTCCACAAATCTAGTTCTTTGAACAAGCTCTATGCTAAGCCCTGTGCAAAAATCTTTTACTCCCTTGGAGAAAAATGTACCCCATTTGTCACCAGCAGTCCTAGTGTTGTGTAAATGGACCAGTGATCTAAAAACCCCCAAAATTCTGCTGGTGACACCAGGCTCAGAGTCAGGTGGCTCTTCCTTTTTTCTTTCTTCATCATTCCCTGCACTTGGAAGGATAGAACACTACTTGTGCATCTGATGCTCCAATCAGTCATCCCAAAGCCCTGAAGTCTCTCTTGATTTTCCTCTACTGTCTTGTTGCAATTTCATCACTGCCTACTGAAAAATCAATAATAGATAATGATTGAAGGGTTGGACTGGGGCAGGAAGCTTTCTCTTCACATCTTTAACCCAGGCCCCATGGAGGCAGCAAGCTTCCCTAAGAAGTGAGGCCATTCTGTGTATCAGGCCTTCTCTTGTCCCTTCAGGAGAGAGTGTCCTATGTGAATGACCTTTTTTCTTTTTCTTCATGGAAGCAGTTTTGAAACAGGTTTAAGTCTGATTTAACCTCAGCAACTCCTCCAAGCTAGATGAAGCATCACCCACATTACCTTTCAGTTCCACTTGCAGAGCCTTGTACCTATTATGCCAGGACACCTGGGAGGTAGTTGCAGAGGAGACCTATTACAGAGGTAGTTACCCATTGTGCTGGGCAGGTATTTGTCACCATTGCTCCCCATCCCATTCAGCCAGGTGGAGAGAGGATAGGGAAGCTTCTGTATCATACATCTGGGGCCTGTGCCAGGAAAAGCAGGGTAGTAAATCTAGTAGTCTCATTCTCTCCCTATCTCTACCTCCTTCCCTGATACTCCTCAGTTTACGCATCTCCTGCTGGAGCTCTGTCAATAAGTGGAGGATTTCCTCTACCTGGGTGCACCTCCCACAACTCTACTTACTGCTACCATTCATACTGGCATAAGACCAAAAGTCACCTTACAATCTGGCACCTGGACATCAGCTAGTCCCCACCAAAGCTTTCTCTGGGCAGCTGTGTCAGCCATGGAGAATGCAGAGCTTAGAGAGGTCATGACTTTGTGTTGGGTCAAAAACAGTTTCCCTGGTCAAATAGGGAGAGCTGCAGGGTGAGCTTCCTGCACACCCTTGCTATACAAAGCACCATATCATCTCTCTTGTTTACCTACCCTGTTTGTGGTGTTCCTGGTTGATAGCATTCCCTAAGGGCTTCCTTTAGATGTGGAGAGGGGGTGCTTGGTCACCGTGGTTCCCTTTGTCCTCACCACTGGTGAGACCACACCTCAAATACTCTGCTTGGTTTTGGGCACCTCTCTACAAGTGAGGGGTGCTAGAGTGTGTCCGAAGAAGAGCCTCCAAAGCACGTCCAAAGAGCAATGAAGGTGGTGAAGGGTCTAGAGAAAAAGAAATCCAAGCACCTGAAACACTTCAAGAGGAATTTTAGTCTACCTCTAACATTAAAATCAACTTGAGTCAGAGCAATCAATATACCTGCTTATGCCAGAGTGTATTCCACTTTTATTTATCATTTTTTTTCAAATTACTGAGTTTTCAAATGCAAATGCGTATTGTAAAACACTGACCACTGGAAGGCAGCATCTGGGAATATAAAGCAATGTTGTGCATCTTAGTGGAGATGAGAACCAATTTTTATCCTGCTTTACAGTTTCATGGAGAAAATATAGACCACAATTTGAAAAAGAGAAAATCTATAAAGGAGATGTCTGAATCAGGGACTTTTTTCTTTTTCCCTTAAGTGCTATTTTCAAGACCATGACGGCATTCAGATTTTTCCATAAAATATTAATCAAATGTATTTGGGTTTTTTGATTTTGTTAAATACCAAATTCCCCAAAGCCTGTACTGCTACTGATGCAATTATTCATCATTATAATAATTATGCAAGTCAGTTTAGTAAAAATTATAGAATTTGGCCCTTGTTTTTTAGCAATAAATGCATTTTTTATCACAAGCTAATTTACAGGAGAACAATTTGCAAACATATATATTATAAATATCATCAATTATTCAACAGCCAAAATGCATGCAATGATCCCACTTAAGGGCTGCTGTCGTTGCTGCTCCACTGCACAAAATACTTTTTTTGCTAGTGTCCAAAGTTTGCCAGGGGCAAACACCTGGTTGTTTATCTTCCCTATTACAATGAGAATAACTAATGGAGATAGCCCAGGCTTTCATGAACAGAAAAAAGGCAGAACTCATTCTTCTTTGAGATACAGATTCAAAGACAGAAACAAAAAAGACTGCTAAAGAACTACTATTTTCTTCACATCATGGTGCAGCCAACAGAAAGTTACTTTAAATACAATGACAGGAACCACCAGATCCTAGTTCAGAAATAACAGAGATATGTATTAATACACTAACATTTTAGTGTTTTATATTCCTTATAAATGAATTAAAATAAAATAGATGAAAAAGTATTTTCAGAGTTGTTACCAAGCACTACATTTTAAATGGTAATTATACCATGTATAGGTATGGGTTGCTCATGCAAAAGTTCACTAAGAAAAAATTCTTTGGAGCATTGCTTTACTCTTACTGCTTTACTGAGGTGAAATGAAAGATCAATTTTCTCTGTAAATTTTAATTTATCACAAACTGCCTCGAATCTTTAATCTCATGTTAACCTAGATCCTTCCTAGGGCCTCATCTTATATTAACCTCATCAGCCTTTCTCAGCATTTCAAATATCTTCACTTTGAGAAATGCTGAGACAAGAGTTTGGATAACAATCTTCCAATAAAGTGTTTCAAGTCTCACATGTTTTCAAATGTTCCTGCTGAGAAAAAATATTAAGACCACTGTAGAACATTAGAACATTTTCCCAAGACCCCAGAATTTCCAACACCACTTGAAGCAAAATGCACTCTGTATTTCCCAGTCACTAAATCTTCTGATCCCTTTTGGTCTCCCAGGAAGAACAAGTCACCAATCCCAGGCCATTTATTTGATAATAAAATTCAGTGTTTCTGACTTGTTTATTGTCTGTACATTTTCTCCCTCAAGTCAATCACTATGAAAGTATTTATTTCTCTTGACAGTTACTTTTGGAAAGGCATTTGACATCAACATACATCTGAAATCCTCTAGAGAAAAGTTAACGTAATAAGTAAAATTCATAGATCAAGGAAGGAAACATATGCAGCAGCTACGTTGTACAGTGGTTGCTGTAGAGATCAACTCTGATATTAAACTGGTGTAATGGAAATGTATCTCAATGAAGCTACAGATGACTTAAGCTGGAGTGCAAGAGAGTCCCAAAGGGTAAGAAAACTGAAGACATAATTCCAGTTCATTAAAAAAATATAGTCTCTCTGTGGAAAACTGCCTTTGTTGTTGTTGGTTTGGGTTTTGTTTTTTGTTTTTTTTTTTTTTTTTTTTCTGTTGTGTCTAATCACAAACATACAACCCAGAACTCTGTTTTCTTACACCAAAGGTTACTATTAATGCTTTCGGGAAGAACTTCTGTTTCTGACTATGGACTGATTCTTTGTTACTGTGCAAAATTCCATGATGCCAAGCCTGCACCATTCAGGCAATACAAATTCACTTTTTTATCTGACATTTTGAAACTCCCTTGAGTTTACCTGGATAAAACTTAAGAACAGAGTATAGGATTGTACTTACTGAATGTGGTCTATATTTTTTTAAAAAGAAAAGCATAAAAGAATCCCATGCAAATATGGCTATGAAAAATGTTCTGCTCACATATTTTAAAGCAAATGTAAGTTAAGGAGGCAATTACAATGACAGACTCCATACAAGTCCTATGTTTAGTATAGGTATATTTGCATAATTGGTTATTCTTCTATAGCAATGCCACACAGTCCTTATAGTCTATTATATCCTACAAATGCCAAAATCTGTCTCTTTACCAGAGGTAAAGTGTCACTGATACTTATTCTCTGGATATCACAACTGTAATGAGAACAGATGAATAGGGCACAAAGGTCTCCTGGCTAGAAACTGTCTGGGCAGAATTTTAAGCCCTGACAGAGTTTTAAGGCTTGACATGCTAAATACTGACAAACAAACCACACACTGCACTGCTTAAAACTTTTGCTTTTTCTGGAGACAAAAGTGTTGTTGGTCCTGACAGCATGTTCTCAGCAAGGTACTGATTTGTTCCAAACTATTCCAGCTAATCACTTTAGAAATCAAATCAGATTTTTGAAACTGACTGTATACCAATAAACTTGCACAAACTGTAAAAATGAGAATACATATGTGAACTCTTCAGATTATCAGGGTGGACCCCATGAAGAAACTACTCCTTTAGTTCTGCTGTAAGATGCATTTGCATACTTACAGTAAAAAAAAAAAACAAAACAGCATAAGTACTACCTGAGATTCTTCTGCCTTGGAGGTATTGCTGAGGTTAAGTTGGCCTAAGCCCTACATCAACACTTCTTCCATAAAGAAAATAAAGGTGTGTCACTGTCATAAAAGACTCTTTCTGAAGGAAACAATTGTATGAGGATCAACAAGGTGAAGTACTGAGTCCCTCACTTGAGTCACAACAACCCCATGCATCTTATGGCAGAGTGGCTGGAAAGTTGCCTAGCAGAAAAAGAATTAGCAGAAAAAAAGCTAGCTAGGAGTGCTAGCTGAAAATCAGCAGCATATTAACAAGCAGCATGGCCAGACAGCCAAGAAGGCCAATGACCTCCTGACCAGTATCAGCAAGAGTGTGACAAACAGGACCAAGACAGTGATCATACGCCCATACTCAGCGCTGGTTAGGTCACACCTTGAATTCTGTGTTCAGTTTTGGGGTCCCTCACTACAAGAAAGATATTGAGGTGCTGGAACGAGTTCAGAGATGGGCAGTGAAGCTGGTAAATGGTCTGGACTATAGGTCTGATGAGTAGCATCTAGCTAGCTGGGGTTATTTAACTTGGAAAAAGGGTGGTTGAGAAGAGACTTTATCACCCTCTACAAGCACCATGCCACATTTTCTTCTAAGTTCTGTGCAGATAAATATCTCACACTTTTTTCAGAATGGAGCATTAGCTGAACCCCACTAGGAGGGGATTCAACCTTCGTGACTTAACACAGCAACCTAGGAAGGTGGCTAACTGATGAGCTGGAGTATGGATGTGATATTGTATCTGTCTGCTATATTGGTGGGGTAATACTGAAAGACAAACACAAAACTGCAGTCATTTTTTAAGGGGAAATGAAAAAAAATTATTATGCAGAAGATATTTAAATTTTTATACAAAACAGTTCTTTTATCTGTGTCCTACCTCTCAGATTGATTTATTAAGAAAAAAGTTTATTTTTTAGATATAGAATCCATGCAGCTTCTCAGGAAAAAAAATGAAAACAGCAACAGCAGAGGAGCACAAATTCTTTAAAAAAAGTGTAGGAAACAGGAACCAATGGCTGGATTTTAAAACTGGAAAAAAATAGATAGAAATAATATGAAACTGGGCTAGGAAAAGTTCAGACTGGGTGTTAGGAAAAGGTTCTTCCCTGAGAGGATGACTGGTCACTGGAACAGGCTCCCCAGGGAAGTGGCCATGATGCCAAGCCTGTCAGAGTTCAAGGAGTGTCTGGATGATGCTTTCAGTGATACAATTTTTTAAATAGTCCTGTGAGAGCAGGGAGTTGGACTTGATAATCTTTAAGGTTCCTTCCAATTCAAGATATTCATAATTCTATGAAATTAATCAGGCAATTTTTATAATGATGATTAGATCCTGGAATAAGGTACCAATGACAGTAGTATAATCATTCTTCTCTATGTCCTCTCATTTAGACCAAAAACATCTGTAGGGATGTTCTGAACCACATAAAATTAGTCAACAAAAAAACGACAGCATGAAGACAGCAATAGACAGTGATTCTGACAGTTTTAAAGGTCTATATTTTTAAAAAATGTTGGACTCATAGTAATGTAATTTTTATATACTCATGGCTCTGATACTGCACAATTTTTAAAATTTCCCTTCTCAGGCTTATAGATGAAATCACTCTTCTCAGTTTTTATTACTTTCTCTATCTCAGCACAATCAGCAGAAAATTCATCACTTGTGTTCTGCTCTGTCTGGGTTTTGAAATAGTTCAAAATACCAAGAAAGATAGAGGGTTTTTTATGATATTCTTTTAAAGGAAATTAATTATTTCAACCCACATTCTCAGCTACAAAGTTAGTGTGTATCAATTTTATATGATTGCTATCAGTTGGTTACACAAAAGAACACACAAATGAAAACAGGTAACTTAACAACGACGTAAATAAATACCACACAAATCAGATCAACAACATGTTCAATTTCCCAGCAGCTCTGAGCATATGGAAAAGCAGTAACCTTTAACCTCTGCCATCAAGGGAACAGTCTATTCTATAAATCACTGAAACTAGAGGTTAATCTATCTGGTTTAAGTTAACACATTTCTCAAAAATGTTCATTTCTTTCAAAACATGGGGAAGAGTGTTCCAATCCTTATTCCTTCTCTGTAGCTCAGAGTTCAAAATACTTACAGGGGTTTAATTCCTCCTTTCTCTTTGCTGACTGCCACAGCTCCCTGCTACTGGAAGCTTCCCCAACTACACTACCCACTAATATACAGTAACACATTCAGTCCTTTCCACTGAAGTTATTCAAGTCTCTGTAGAAAACCTGAGGATTATCTGAACCAAAGTAAGTACAGAAGACTATAAAAATCTGATCATCCCCATTTATTACATTAATGGTATGATTCTTCAATACCATGATTTGAGACACTAAGACAATTCCCATTTGATGGAAGAAAAAGGCCTAAAAGAGGAATACTAGCTGTTAAAAAGGATACTAATGTCTCTTTTTTTTTATATGTTCCTCTCACTCTTTTCCATCCTAATTACAGCAGCAAGCAAAGGAACAATTTGCCAGAAGGCAAATATATTCATTTGGCATTAATATAATATAGTCTATTCCAATGTGTAGAATCACCTTACTTTACAACATTAGTATGCATAACAGACTTAAGACTAATGCACATTATTGTTGTTTTAAAACTAATTATTGTAAAAGAACTAAATACAATGTCAGCTTTTTGCAGTTTTCTGTGTTTGGGCTTGTATATACTACAATCGGAATTTTCCCCAGTAATGACATGGCAATACATGACATTGATTTCAACTTGAAAGACCTATTTTTCATTCATTAAAATTATGAGAGTTCTACAAATATGTTTTTGAAGATATAAATTTTTCCCCACATATTTGAATAGCAATCTGCACTGATTTGCATTTATGCTTTAGTGGAATCTTTAGAGTACCGGGCATCTATTATTTTTTTCTTTTTTACACAAAAATTTTACTTTTCACCACTGCTATTCTCCTTATAAAGCTCTTCATTTTCTTACTTATTTTGCTTAAGAAAACATAAATCCTTTCTTTCAGAATTCCCATTTCTTATAAAGAAAACAGAATATATATATTTTGTAAAACAACAGCTCCCTTGGTACTGTTGTTCTTGCCAACATTTTTAACTTAGACTGCTTAAACTTCATCCTGCTGTCTCCATTAAAGCTTTTTAAAATTTGATGTTTGTTTGGGTTTTTTTGTTGTTTTGGGGGTTTTTTGTGTGTGGGGATTTTTTTCTTTTTTTTTTTTTAAAGTTATGTAATGTAGAAGTATTATACTGAGTCTGAAAATCACCTTGAAAATTATAGGGTAAATGATTGCAAACGAACTGCTGTACTTTAACAAAGTAAGGCCAAATAGAGCATCTGAAAGAAAAAAACCCATAATATAGAAAGGTAACAGTAACAGTATATATTTTTCGTGTAACCATGACACATGGGGCTTTTCTGTCCCAATATTATGTAGCTATGTCAGTTTCTGTTTTATAAAATATATGAACCTATATGTAAATATATAAACCCTACACCAGACATGCCTTGTTTCCACTCGCATAATAGACGAAGAAGGTACTTCAAAGCTAGCAGAGTTCTATCAGAGATAATTCAAGCTGTACTTTCAGTAGCTATTCATTTTAACCTGACTACCAGAAAGAAGATACAGTTACCGATCTGAGAAGAAATTAAAAACTAAGGAAGATAGAAGTCATTGAAAGGATTTTAATGGCTGTTCAATTTTCACATAGGTGAAATATTCAGAAAACTTCACTGGAACTGAACCAAAATGTAAGACATTATGCATTTCCCTCTCACAACTGTAACTTTTACCCTAATCTCCCTTATTTGAAATCTAGCACTTACTATTTTTCAGTATATATGTATGTCTGCAGAAAAGAGATGTAAAAAGTTATTTTCTAAAAAAGAAATCAATCAGGGATTACCCTGTTGATGGAACAAAAACCCCTATAATATTATCCCAAAGTTCCCTTAAACTCAGAAGTTAAATATCTGCCTCGAGTAGCCACAGTTGACCCCAACCAGCTCTACACTCTCACTTATATTTATTTAAAGATTTTACACAATTTTTTTCCAAAGGAAAATTAATTCATATTCCAAATGAGTAATTGATTACTAACTGAATAACATCTCCAATTAATTTCATACCAGATGTCTGCCTGCACACAATGCAGCAAAACAGCATCTACCACATTCACTATGTGTACTTAGTCACTCATTCTTTTCAATGAGTGTCCAACCTGGATACCCTTGCACAGAATTATTTTTACATACATCAGATCATTTTTATTGCAAACTCTGAAGATGATCAGTGTCTAATATTTAATTACCCACATATTCTTCATCAATCAGTGCTGCTTATTGAAATTACAGTCCAGGCAAATCCTAGTTTAGAACTAGTCTAAGACTAGTCACAACTACATCACAGCTGATTATCTCACTAGGAAAGGAAACACCATTCAGCACAAACTATACATTCTAAACCACTCGGCCCTGATGTCCCATAACATTTCTCAGGTTCTTTTCTGAGTTTCAGATATTTCTCTTCGTTTTTAAAACTTTTACCCATTTTTCCATACATCTTTCACCATTTTTACCATTATTCTACAAATAGAAACAAATATATCTATCAACCTAATGTGAAAATCGCACATGTATTGGCATGTATTTTACATAGTGTATTTAAACACACTTGAGAAAAGGAAGACAAAATGAGATCATAAAATCTGCAGCACAATTGCTGAAGCCAGTCTTATCTAGGAAAGATTTTAAGAAACATCAGGTTTATACATATTCATAGCTTTCAAAGTGATCTGAAACAACTTCAACACAAGCCTAACCATGGATACCTTGTGCAAATGTACACTTCAGTGCACCACAGTCAGAAACCAAAGAAGATATTAAGTTGCATAAGAGATGAGAATAACACTCACATGTTAAAATGACATTAAAATGTCATTATATAAATTAATGAAATTGAAAAGATCTGAAAATTCTCTTCAGCTTGATTTGCTGATCCCTAAATGCTAAGAGCAGAACTAGAATAGTTCCCAAGAAAATCCATGAGTCTGGTTAGAGCATGGATAAGGCACAGGTAGTACTGCCAGTACATGCTGCAGCTCACCTGTGCTCTGCTGTTCATGCTGGGGTAGCGTGAGAGCTGTTGGTGCAGGCCAGGCTGGAAGTACTTGGCTTTCTGTTCCACTTGCAGAGCTGCAGGTCCGGGTATGTTGAGTGGTCTGGTCATTTGTGAGAACAAGACTTGTTATGATATGTCAGGACCAGGTTAGCCCAAACCTTATATCCACACAACAGGGGAAAGGTGAGTGATGCAGGTGATTGATTAGCAGACTAGAAGAGATTCTGTTTCATCTACTGCTCACAAACAAGAACTGCTGGATGATGTAAAGGTCAAGGGCAGATTTGGCTTCAGTGACCACAAGACTGTGAAGTTTAAGATCTTAACAATAGTGAGATTAAGAACAGAATTACAAGCTTGGAATGGAAAAGAGCACATTTAGATTTGAAGAAAGCTAAGCCAGCATTGAAGAAGACTAGCAGTGATGAATATGTAGCTCCAGACAACCTTAAATACAAAACCAGAACATACAGGAGGTGGAGACAGGGATAGACTATATGGGAGGAATAAGAAGACACTGATCACATCTAGAAAAAAGTCAAAGCTCAAGTGTAACAAGAAAGGTTTTTCTGAGTTCCTCAGCAGCAAAAGGAAACGTGAAATGAATGTGAACCTACTGCTCACTGGGGCTGGAAGTCTAATGACAAGTGATAAGGCTGAGATATTCATTGCCATCTTTGGCACAATTTTCAGTGGTAAAGCTTGTTCTTGGACATCCTGTGTCCTCCAAACAGTATCTATTGCAGTGAAATAGTACCCACAGTAGAGGAAGAAAGAGTTACGAATAGCTTAACCCACTTGGATATATACAAGTCTATGGAACTGAGGTTTAGAAAGCTGGTTGTGTCACTGTGAGACTGTTGTCTATCATCAAGGCAATCATCAGAGGTTCCTGACAGCTGGAAAAACACAAATGTTTTAACCCTCTTCAAAAAGGGCAAGAAGGAGAATTCAGGGAGCTACACATGGGTCAGCCTTACCTTATGCCCTGGGAAGGTTATGGAGCAAATCCCCCTAGAAGGTATGTCTTAAACCAAGATACAAGAAGGGAACTAGGAGCAATGAAAATTGTTTAATAGAGGCAGATCATGTCGACCTAACTTCATTGCTTTCTAAGGCAAGGTGAACGGCATGGTGTCCAAGAGGGAAGTGAATGCCATGTACCATGATTTTTATCAAAGCCTTTGATACAGCCTCCCCATAGTCCATTTATCACTAATTCAGAGGGATATGAGCTGGATAAATATATAAGGTAGGTGGAAAATGAACTGGACTGCCAGACTCAAAAGTTATTATTAGCAGTTCAAAGCTCAAATTGTATCCAGGAACTAGTTGGATTTCTCAGGGATCAGTATGGGGGCTGGTGCTGTTTACTGTCTTCATCAATCAGGACAATGGGATGCCAGGTTTACAACTACCTGAGACAAAAATATAGGGAAGGTGAAGTCAGGTTCTTCTCAGAGGTTCCTGGTCATAAGAGGAGAGACATCAGATTCAAGTTAAAATATTTTACCTTGAGAGCTGGTTAACTACTGGAACAGGTACCTTGCCTTGGAGATGTTCCAGACTCAACATGCCCCTGAGCAAATTCATCTAATTAAACTTGTTTTGAGCAGGTGGTTGGACTAGATGATCTCTAGAGGTTGCTTCTGACCTAAATTATGATTCTATACTTTCCAGAAAGTGTTGCAATCAGTGACACAACACTAATGAGATCAAATCCAAACGCGCAATGAATTCGACCTTTCCTTTTTCATTCTTTAAATTTAATAGGTGGTAGATACAGAAAAGAAACATGGTAATTATACTGTCCAGATACAGTAGAGTCCAGTATATCCAGCTCATGAGTCTTGATAAAAGAGGGCAATCAGAAGTAAATTATGTCTGGAGGCTGAAACAATTTGTTTCAGTTTGGCATGCAGCTTTAGTTCTTTGATTGCATCTCATTAGCTCACTAAAGATTTTGGACATAATACCTTTAAACATTCCTACACAAGTTTTGTAGCCTATGTGTTACTTGTACTTTGAGCTACACCTTTTTCATTTCCTGCTTTTGCCTGACAATGAAGTTAATACATTTTGATATACTTATGAACCTTCAACTTTTTTTTCCTCTGTTGTTTTAACCCCTTCAACTCTCTACATACACATGGGTCACTTCTGTGTATTAAAGCGAACAGCACGCTGACAACTGCCAGAATTACTAAGTAGAGCTTTTATTTTCATTACCAGTAAGAGAACTATTCCATGGGTCTGTTATTAAGGTCATCCTATCCAGTAACCTACAACTTCCTTGGAGAGAATAACTTTTCTATTGCTTTATGTCTTTTAACTGGATATGTACAAAAAGAAAAATCAAGATGATTGTACATGGCAACAGTAGGAACAAAAAAATCCCAACAGCAGATAGATTATTACATATGTATTTCTTAAACTGATATTAAGATATTTTTCATTGTTCTTTTGTCTTCTCACAAGCAATATATGACTTGAACTAGCATTAACCTACATTCATGCAACCTAGAAGATCAGAAACTGTCTTTTAACCTTTAAAAATCTTGGCTTTTTTGTAAAACTGAATATCAAAAGCTCTCCTTTCTTTTCCTAGTCCTAGATGTGTATGTAAGCACTCAGATCCCATGGGAAAAAATTCATTAAGAAAAATTCCATTGCCAAAGAGTTTTTTTCCTCTAATTTTCCAGCGCTGAAATTGAAAAGTGAAAACACTTTGAACAGGAAAATAAAAGGGACTGATGGTTGTAACTTTTCGATCTCAAACTAGTTTTCCTTCAGTGTTTCTGATTGCGAATGCTATACTGTCTAAAACATTTATAATCTAAACCAATTTTAAGTATGTTCCTTTATATAGTTGCTAAAAAGTACTTAACAGCCATTTTTGCATAAAATCCTCTGGACTGACTATACCTTTCTACAGAGCCGGGAGCCATTTCTATCACCATACATGCAACTCCAATTTTGACAAAAATTCATAGGAAAATTATTAATCCATTTGACCCTTGTTTTCAAAGTTCATCCAATTAGAGCTAAATTAGATAGTTCTATGTACAATGACTAAATTTTTTTTCGGAAACCACTGGATTAATTGAATACAGCACAATGTATCCAGGTTAGAACACCATGATATGTAGTTAGATTTTAACACATCTGTTTAGTCACAACACAATTCTTATCCCATTAAAGTTCGCCAGAACTGGATAAGAGCTAAAAGAGCTGTTTTGTGCTCAAGAAATTATGTTCTAGTCATGGGGAAGGATTCTGGAATTTCCTTTCCCTTGCTGATCTGGCAACTACTTACTGCATCCCTTTTTCTTAAAGGGGAAATCCCATTCTCAGTCCTCCTCCTTCCAATATATTTGCCCCACTCTCACCTCAATTTTTGATTTCTGATGCAATTTTTTGATTCCTGAAAAGAAGTAATAAAAAAACAAGACCAAGTCAATATTAAGGTTATTTAGTTTGGTATATAAACATATTATTCAGGTTTAATCCTTCATCTTAACAGTATATTAATTACATTTGTATGCTTCTATATCTTTACTTTCTTGATATTAATTTCATGCCTAAGTTCCTAAATGCCCTTAAATTCATAAAGTCTTTCAAAATCAGTAGCTGGAAGAAGATATTCTTAGAATTAAAAAAGTAAAAAATATTCAGCAAACCAAACACATTTTTTGAAATTAGATATTCCTTCAGATGGTGGTATCTGAAAGTTAAGAATATAATATGAATATTGTTCTGTGTTAGGCAGTTTTTAGAGAGGTCACAATTTCAAAGTTATTTTTCTGCATTTCCTATGATGGTCCCATTGCAGCTGAACAAGATCCATTTTCATCAAAAACATCACACTTAGTGTGGTACTTTTAAATTCACAACTTATCACCAACATTTCCTTCCAACTTAAATGGACTTTCTCAGAAGGACATCCTATCCAAATAAAAGTGTGCTAGAGCACTCTGCCTGAGCAATCACTGTATCTCTTTAATCAGTCTGTAAAATTAACCAGAGAATATTCTGGCCTGTTGCATGTGTTTAGATGAAAGAGCACCACAGTGTTAAGTCTCCCCAAAGTAATGAAAACCACACTATCTTATTCGTACCTCAATTATTTTCTAAGGTAGACACATGTGAGTGCTTAAAAGAATTTTTTTTTTTCTTTAGGGAATTATGTCCTTCCTACTACTCTTAGTCATTTTCCTTTAAGAGCCACCCATCCCTAAAGGTATTCTGTATCACTCTGAAAACTGACCACATATGGTAAAATACAACTCCCACTTCTGAGGATCTTTTAGTTTTGCAGCCACTTAGGCAGAAGGGGTTTTTGGTTTTGTTTTTTTTTTGTTTGTTTGGTTTTGTTTTTGTTTTTTTTTGTTTTTTTTTTTCTGAAAAAGAACAATTAGAAAAAGGTCTTGGAAGAAGAATTCTGATTCTTGCCAAGATAGAAATATAGAAATAGATACATAATTAATTTCCCTGCAAGTGCTGGGTGTTAAGAAATCAACAAAACTACCCCAACCCTCTTCCTAAAATCAGACTTCCACCCAGCTCCAGCTGGAGATGTGAGTACAGGGTACTCTAGCAACACACTTTTCTGTGTCCAGTCCTCTCAAATTCCTTTAAGCATAGATAGGAATATTGTACAGGTAGTTAAGACTTTGGTGAAAGTCTTTAATTATATGAAAGACAAGGCTTTATACAGAATAGTGTTAATTCTATTGCACAGCTTCAGATATTTACAAACAACCAAATGATGATACTGCTTGATTTGGGAAGGTGCTTGAAGCCAACCAGGAAAATTCTTTCAGACTGAATCTAAAGTCTAGTTACTCAAGGATATTGTTTCCATATACATCAAAAAGCAGGTGCATGCAACAGTAAAAGTTGGCAATCTGATGAATAAGGAAGGTAGGCTCACCTTTGTAATGTATACAAAAAGTGGGTCAAATGCAGCTTTCTATTTTCAAACCTTGATATAGCCATCAATTTTCTATAAGCCTATTTAATATTCCCTCCCAGACATAAACAGATTGAGTTTTAGCCACAAGGGACCAGGAAAAGTAAGACTTCAAATAATGTATTGGCACATTCCTAACTGGAAAAAAAAAAAATCAAACAGTACCAGAAGAGGCATCCCACCATTCCTCAGACAAGAGAATTAAAAACTTGACCATAATTATGACATTGGTTCTCCAAAAAGCTGAGGGTCTCTCAAAAAGCTGAGTATAGTCATCCATTGAAAAAGCAAGTCAGCATATTGCTCAATTTAATACAAAGAGTAAACAGCATATTAGATAAATCTTATATAACAACTAACATGGGTTTACTTAGAAGGAATGTTTAAATGAAAGAAGTATGTGTTAATCAAAATGAAAAAAGATACACTGAATTATATCTATGACAAATAATTTTAATATGAAGTCATATTTTAAACAGAATCAGAATCAAGTTACTTTTGCAAAGCAATAAACCTTTTATTGTTATTAATTTATTTTCCTAGTAGAGAAACATAACAATAGAATAGTCAAGACAAAGTAAATTGTGGCTCCTTTCATAATTTTTTCCGGTATTTGAAGGAAATAATGATTTCTTCCTCTGGAAAGTCTAATGATCCCAAATACTCTGTGTCTGTTGAGTTTGGTGAAGGCCAAACTCTGCACTAGTAAATCCTACTGTGCTCTAGTCAAAGTGTTGGATTTTTTATGAAAACAAGAAAAGTACATGCAAAGACACATCACCACTAATACAAATGCAATTAGTAATAATGTTACTAGTGTGAAAGAAAATTAGCATATTAAATAAAAATGCAGATTATACAAAAGAGCAATTA
>JAWWMO010000138.1:35759486-35773556 GCA_035047845.1 Dendrocincla fuliginosa | reverse complement strand
GTGTATAGTCCATTAAAGCATCCTGTCAGATTTAAAGTGCACATTCATGCCCTAGATAAGCTTACCTAATTTAAACACAGCAATGCATATCTCAGTGTTCTTAAGAAATGCACCAAGCAACACTTAAATTCTGCAGCTATATACCATTCATACACAGGCCATTTTATGGCCAAACTGCATTTTACAGCCAAACTGCATTTTACATTAAATTCCTTGGCATTGCATTCCAGTGCTGTTACCCCTTTAGTCTGTATTGCTTCTTCACCCATCCCGGTGGACACATACTCTCTGTACAGACCATTTGAGGTCAAAGTACTGTTCAGTTAGGATCTACAGTCTATTACCAAGAAAAAAAAAAGAAAAAATACTTCTAACTTCATACTGTAAATCTGCAGCAGTACTTATTCCTTTCTTCTGTTTGCTGCCTTGAGGACAAAAGTAGCTTTATTGGCAGCTTGCAGCATTGTCAAGAGGCAAGAAAACACCACAGCAGCAAAGATTTTCTGTTAAAAATACAGCAAAACCTCCATACATATACGAGGATGGTGTATTTTCTCAGTTTTTAAGCTAATTACGAATAAAACCACAATACCTGCACTACCTAGTAACAATATAATCTAGTCACGTTCATTTTGCTTTCTCTCAAATGACAAATATCTCTGTCAGTACAATGACAAGCTCAGATTTAGGTATTTTACTATTTTGTCAACAGTAATGATATGGTCTTGCAGTGGAAATCAAACTGAATTCCACTTTTTTTATTTTTCCTTCTGGAAAGAACAGCAATTAAATACTCAGTAGGCCCACTTGTTTATTTTCATTTTATTATGTAAACAGAAATATGGTAGAACTTAATATACATAATTTTGTGCATTGTTTTTACCAGAATAAAGAAATATTTCTTTGCATAACAGTGACCAATGCAAAATTCCATTTTTCAGTCACTTTTCAAAAATCTCTTTACTTTTTTTTTTTTTTTTTAATTTGCCTAAGCTAAAACAGAAACCCTAGGAACCAGAGGATTTTTGGGTTTTGTTGGTTCTTGTTTGTTTGCTTTTTGAGTCATAGCAAAAAAACAACAAAGAATTACAATCAAACCTCTATTTTTGACCATTAATTAGCAGTAGGTTCTCCTCCCCTCCCCATCTCAAATGTGTCTTATCTCTGCTTGTGTTATTGCTTTCTCTTTTAACTTTTTTATTCAGTCTAAGGACAGTTTATAGCAAGCATGAAAATGATTGGCTAATGGAACTTGTTAGTGTCTTCTGTCATGCATGTTCAATTTAATAATCTTTTATAAATCTGTCAGCTGCAGAACATGTACAAACTGCAGATCTGATGCAGCTGAGGCAACAAGCTAGATGAACTAATGACCAAATCCTTGAGAGAATAAGCCAGTGCAATATTTCTACAGTGTGACAGAGAAGTACTCACAGTCAGAAGTGTTTTAAAATGGTTACCATCTGATAGTCTATATGAAACAAAAAAACCTCTGCTAGTTTATCTATGCACTACTGTTCCCACTTCTTCCACCACTCAGAACAGCTTCACGTCATCTAATATAAAGCGAGATATGTAATGGCCTCTTAAATCAAAGAGCAGATTGGAAAAAAACCTAGTTTTGTTTTCCTCTGTCTTAAAACAATTCCTTCCTGGGAGTGATCAGATGTTTGCACTTCACATTGCATTAAGCCATGTTTCAACAACACAAATGTACTCAGTTCAGTCAGTTCCAACAGTGACCTCTTTATAACCCTCATCCTTTCCTCTTGCACAAAGGTACCACAAGGAGTTTTAGTTCAGTTCAATAGCAAAGAACTACTATGCAATGCTATAAGTAGACAAGGAGTATGGCTGTCTTTTATTTCCAAGGATTTAGTTTCAGCCTCTGCTGAGAATATGAAATGACCCCAAGCCCTATCATTTATTTTTTCTTATTTCTTCATTTTGCTCTTCTAACTAAATTTTTGTTGATCTTGGTTGTTTATAGCTCAGACCCTACCTACCATTTCACTTCTTTCTAACTTTCAAGATCACGTGGCAAAAAAAAAAAAAAATCCAGTGCTGTCTTATAAGAAGTTATATTTCACACTAACGAATTATTTTCTTTAAGCAGTGGGGTCACAGCTTTCTGCCTTTCTTTTCCACTGTACAAGTTAACCACAAAGATTAGACCCCTCAGGGCAACACCTTCACATTCACTTCAGGGAAAAAAAATGGAAATTGTCCTACCCTTTTTGAGCACAGTACATTTATCTACCAGATATTTAGGGAAAAAAAAAGAGGGTTGATTCAAGAGCATAGCACCATAAAGTGCATTTTTGGTAGAATTGTTTGTAGTTTACAAAATATTAGCAGCATTTAAAGTAAGCATAGGTAGAGTCCTCAGATATTCCATTGTTAGCTCTTGTTTGAAACTTTGAGAGAAAAAAGAATATAGAGCAAATGAAACAAGAAAAAAAAATAATTAAAAAAGACAAAAAAATATACTGAACCTAGACTGAAATACTGTTAGTTTTCATTGCTAGGATTTTTTTGTGTTTCACTGCTTTAAGTTTTTAGGTTTTATCTTAGGGTGGGAGGGGTGGTGTTTGGTTTTATCTATTTGTTTGTTTTGTTTTACGGTGAAACAATGTCTTCTTTCATCATGTCTCTTTTCATGCAGGATTGAAAATGCAGTCCCAGAGCACTATGAAACGGACTATGGTGCTCAGAAAGGGATTGTCTGCTCCTGTATTTAAGCCCCATGGATCACATCTAGTTTAGCTTAGCAGTTCTACTGTCATGGGTAGATTTAGGTATATTCCCTTTTTCATCTGAGCGATTTCAGTGTCATTTAAATCCTCTTTTGCCCTCCCCTCAAAGTCTGGGATGATATTTTCCTGAACCTTCATTTTTTCCAATTTAGAGAGCAATTGTAAAAGGAATCATAGTCACATTAACACACAAAAATGGATACCATCGTAACAATATGGCTAAGTCTAGTTACTGTAAAAAGATGGTGTAGGTACACACACTTCATTTGAAGTGAAATAAAACTAAAGACTTATAAAGAGAAAAATTCTGTCCAAGTCAGTGTTTCCCTTACCTCTCAGTTCCTTTCGAGTTTTGAAATGGACTATTCTATTAGGAGAGAAGAAGATAATAATTAAAAAACCCTACACTGCAAATATTTCCTGAACACATAAAATACTGCTAAAAATAGAGTTAAAAAATTTTCACAAAGCTAAGTTTTTTCACTGAACTTTCAGGCATCATTAAAATGCTAGTTCTCAGGAGAATAAAAGTGATGAGTCAAATAGAAAGACCTTCATTTCACTTTTCCTTTTGAGGAAGAATTGAAAACTATCAATCAGCACCTTTACCATTAGACTAATAATTAAAAACAAATAAGTAAACGAAGTTATAGAGGGATTAAGAAAGCAACATAGAAATTGGGTTCAGATATCTTTTACAGAATTGATTGATAGAGATAAAATTAGATGAAAGCCAGCCTAAATAAAATGCTGTTGTGAAAGTCATATGGCACAAGTGAAGGTGTGTATTGTTATTCTTATCTATATCAATGTCTCTAAAAGCTCTTTTTTTGTCTTTCTAGACCCATCTGGAATTTCTTTCATATTTCATATGCTATGGCTGTACACAAACAGGATCTTTGAAAAGTGAGCACACAATATTTCATTTACAAGCAGAAAGAAATCTTAAACATGAAGACAAAACTCACTGAGTTAGTCCATCATTTCTTTTAAACAGTCTAGCAATAAAGACTTTTACCTTGACTGACAGCTTAAACCAGGCTAGCCTTTATTAACAATATCTCTTGGTTTCAGGATATTTCTAAATATTAGAAGCAGCTAATTTGGTTTCATTAATTATATAATGTCATGTAGAATTATGGTAATGGGCTTCTTATAATATAATGAAACAGAAAAATATTCAGTTACACATTAAAAATTAAAATTCATAAAAGCATTAAAATACATATGAAAGTAATTTCTGTAATATTCTTTCTTCTGGCTTAAGGATTCCTCTGAAGAGGGGAATCTTATGCTTGACAGTTTACATACATGAAAAGTGCACTCAAATCAGTCATAGATAATCAGCTGGCTTTGAAAAGCTACTGTCTAAATTGTAATAAAAATGAAAACAATAAAAGCACTAACGGTTTCAAATACACAAATATGAATATGTCTCTTGGAAGTCTCAAAAGCTGAATATCTGGGGACTGGCAAATTATTACCTTTTTTCCTCAGTCTTTTATAGACGTTTCTTTACACCTGACCAAGGCAGCATTCAGCACTAGTCCAGACTTTTGTTGTGGCATGGAGAGCCATCCTTTGCTGTAGTCAAATGAATCATTTTTTCATAATGAAAATATTTGTTGTTTTGGGTTTTTTGGGGGTTTTTTTAGAAATACCGTATTCTGAATGATATTTGTTTTATTGAGTACAGACAGATATTTAGATGATATTTCCATTCCTATGTCTATGGTTTCCAGAAATGTGCTATAGTTCTGAGAACCTTCGGACTGAACAGATCCAAACTGCTTAGAAGACCCCTAACGCTAACACATCTCCTGGACAAGATATTTAACATCCTAAATCCACTATAAAAAACCCAGACTTGTACAAGCGTGATTTTTAAACAATGAAACAAACATAAACTGAACTAAACAAACATAAACTGAACTAAACAAACAAACAAACAAAGAAAAAAAATAAAATCCACCAAACCAAACCAACCAACCAACCGAAAAAAGCCCCTTGAATTTCCTTTTATTCTCCCCTCTTTGCTCACTTTCTTCAATTTCTGTCTTCTCATATGTTATCCTCTTTTCATCTCTGTAAAAGTTCTTCAGCTTTTTCTCTGTCTGCAGGGACCAGGCAATGTTTCCAATAAAACAGCTGGTGACAGAACAAGAACACAGGTCCTGGGCAGATGTTACTCTCCAGACAGAGTTTAACAGTTTATTACATCTGCAAAGAATGATTTAGACAGAAAATCAGAAAAGAAAGCTGAAAATCTACTGGAACAGCAGTGCAATTGTAAATAGATTGTAGTGAGAAACACATACACTTACCTGGAGTAAGCTCA
Organism: Dendrocincla fuliginosa; assembly: GCA_035047845.1. Lineage (NCBI taxonomy): Eukaryota > Metazoa > Chordata > Aves > Passeriformes > Dendrocolaptidae > Dendrocincla > Dendrocincla fuliginosa. The sequence continues at coordinate 35,768,462 of JAWWMO010000138.1, read as the reverse complement.
TTTAAAAAAAATAAATCAAATATAGGTATTCTTTGCAGGGAAAGCCCTTAAACAACTAGATCAATCTTACCATCTATTATTATTTAATGGATTTGATGCTGCATACTGGATTTTGAGTGGCAACCACAGTCTAGAGATCATATAAACTTACATTCTATTTTGCTTTATTGTGTTCACTGAGATTATGTAAAGTGGAAAAGAGAACAAATCCTTTTCTTCAGACTAAGAAATAGTGCTGTACCTTTTACAACTAAGCACCTTTGAACATGAAAAAGACCCTGAAGTTTTCAGTTGACAAGCAATAAATCTGTAAATACAGTATCACAACTGATTAATCTTTAAGTAATTTATTTAAAGTTTCTGATCCCATCCTTTTCATATTTATTTTTAATTGAAAATCATAGATTTTTGTAGTTAGACCCTCTCAAACTGGTCAAATAAGAGTATAAAAATCTGAAACAACATCATTGGAAAGAGCTTAAGAATTAACATAAAGTGCTTCAGGTTGGATTTAAAGTAGCCATAGCATGGTAGACTAAGAATATGAAGTTTTTTAAAACTGAACCTTTTGAAGTTTCAGGCCTGTTGATGTAATCTTTCTCCCAGGACTTGGTTTGCAGCCAAGTCTAAAACAGTTGAAAAAGACTAAGTTCATTTTTCAAGGCAAGTAATCAACAGCTCAGGCCTTTGAGCGAGCTCTTTTTTCTAGGCTTTCCTCTGAGATCTGAAAACTTAAAGCAAAGCTTTAATTCCATCCACGTCACAGCTCCACTGCCAAGCCCAGGCAGAAGAACTACCAGCTCTTCTTCTGGTAACTTCTCAGCACCTCAAAGTCAGACCAGACCACAGTAGTCCTTGGAGTCCAAGGTGGAACATCTGAGTTCCATCTCCTAGTTCCAGGGGAAAGAGTTTCTTCAGAGGAGCTAAACTTGTGATCACAGTAAGTGATCACACTGCCACTAGTTCAACATTTATTTATTTACCCACAATCTTTAAACATAATAATTCTCTCATTATTTTTCTTTTAATATTAGAGGATTAAAGCTACATTTTGTTTGTACATGCACACACAGATCTTAGGACCTAATACAGAAATCATTGTGACAAAGTAAGAAATGATATTTACTGCTAGCCAAATACAACCAGGAAGCCATTTTGTGATGCTACTTGGAAGTTTACCTCTTATTAAGCAAAGAAATCATGCTGTGAACTCAAAATCAACCTTTCCTCAGCCATTTGTAAGTTCCTAAATGTACAGCACTTAGGCATCCATTAGCTAATTATTTATTCAAGCAATGAAACACAATCGCCAATCAATTGCAGAATAGACTAGATATGTAACTGGAGAGAACCAAAGGAAAAAAATAAGATTATCAGGACAGAGGTTACAGCTCTGATCTCCAGTCTTGTACAGAATATAATGATAGGAAAAACCCAATATTTCACAAATAGAGCTGTTAAATGTTCAGATAAGTCTTACTGTCAATAGTCATGATGACAATGAAAGAAAGTGCAAAGATAACACTGAATCAGTGTAAAAACTAAATGCATTTGCTTTTTTTGGCCTTTTTATTTTTGCATTTTTGACCTTTTCCTTACCTTATCTTTCTATATGAGAAATTCAAAGTACTAAATATTGAATCTATAACCCTCTTTCAAACCAGCCTGGAAAAGTGAATTAATTTTTTAGCAGTACACTTCTCAGTAATCATGGTTCTGGCATGAAATCATGCTTTCTAAATCCACTTTTAAATCCATGTCATACTTTTCCACCTTTCTTTAGTCTTTTATGCAGTGTTCTGCTGAAATAGAATTTATTTCTCTAGCTTTCTCATCTATATTCCCAAAGTCTAAGGAGGGTAATATGCTTTTTCCCTGGACAGTCAGACAGGGAATAAGACTGCAAAAAGCAACATTTCTATGTGCATTTTTCTTCGTGCAACACTCAAATGATATTCACCTTGATATTCAGATGTACTTTCTGTTTAATATGTTAGAACTCAGATGATTAGTAACACAAGAAGACATATTACTTACTATGAAAATTACTACATCAGTAGTATCTTGATTGCTGTACAAGGATGAGGGAAAATGTTGTGGCTCTCTATTTTCATTTTAAAAAACATTCCATATTCTTTGTAATTATGCAATTAGAAGTAGCAATTACTAGGGAAATTCAGTGCCTTTGGAAAAGGGATGTAAAGCCGCTCTTGTGGGCACTTGGACTGTCATCCACTGGTAGGGTCTCAGGGGTGCTGGCTTTCCTGCAGCACTACCTGTTGTGTCTGCTTCCTATTCTGTCCTATAATGCTGATGGTATCCACATGGCAGGCCTATCTTTGGGAATGACAGCTGAGAACAGCCTGGGAGAAAGGCAGGAAGTAGCTCAACTACAGAGGCTGATGAGAAACATTCCAGAGCATTCCTTTTCCAGCCCATGAGATGTGACAAGGGAAGCAGATAATTGCTCCAATGCATGAGGTCCTGTAGGACTCCCATCAGGGTTCTTTGACCTCCTCACCCTCATCCTCTAGCCAGCTCTCCAGGGGCTGGTCTCCAGGGGAGGTCTCCTATCGGTCCCTGTCACATCCTTTAGCCCCAGCTAAGGTCCCATGCCTCAGGCTGTGCTTGCATGGCATGCTTCCTTCCTATTGGCATGGACTGAATGCCAGTGAAATGCTTTGGGCAATCGGGAACTTAACCAACCTTTTTATTGAGATCACATTGCTTTGCATTCCACACATGGGGTTCATGTCCTGCATGGAAGCTGACCTCTTTCTTTTCAGGCAGCTCTCTCCAAGTAAAGCTTTGACCTTTGCCTTCTCCCACCTGACTTCACGACTGTCATCTTCTACTTGTACCACAGTCTCTAGTGTCTCTCTCACACCTATTGCTACAGCAACACAGTACTGAAGAAACAACCAAAATCTAGATACTAGTTTCTGCAGCACCACACCAAAGTGCAATAGCACAGCTGATGATGAAGCTGAAATCAAGGTCAGTATCTCCAATTTCTTGAGGTGGAGGTCTTCCAAAAGTTTCCAAAAGAGGACCATTGGAAATTCTCCTTGTTGCCACGTGAGCAGAGGCTGAAAGATCTGGCATACTTCAGCAGAGAAATCTTGGGGATTTGTGGGAGATAGAGACCTACAAACAGAATCAGAAAGCACTGATAAGCCCACAAAGATAGGATTAAAATGTAAGTCTTTAGAATAACTCTTTTTTTATAAAATGCACTTATTATGAATACTTGTATCGGCCAATATTAGAACCCTGTAAAGCCATGTTAAATAGTGACTGTTGATTTTTAGCAGTAAGGAGGAGTCATAACTAGACAACCTGGCTTTCCATTAATAGTTCAGAATTGCAATCTACACTTTAAATTAATCTTAAATACAACTTGGGCTTATCACTATGTGATTTATATGATTTGGAGATTAAAATACGTTTTGAAATAATTCCTTAGTTAAAGCAGGTATAAAAATAGAGAATGTCCAGACTCAGGACTTCACAGGTATGTCAAGCTAGTTCATGAAGCAAATACAGATATTAATTCCAAATCCAAGAGAAAGGTCTACCTCTTACTCAAGCATCTGGCCTAAAATAGATGGCCTTCACATAGCAGATCCCACTATTTGGTTTCTTAAGCATCTCATTTTTCTCTGGATTTAAATTAAAAATCTTGCAAGAGTTCAGTACTATGGTTGTAAAACAAACACACATATATATACAAAAATACAGTGTTTCTAAAAATTATTAATACCAAAGTTTAAGATCCTATTAGCTTGATGCATTTCATGCCTAGGGCCAAGTAAAAACTCAAAGAAAAAACCCAAAGCAAAACACCATACCACCATTACTCCCCCAAAACAAAAACAAAACCAAAAAAAACAACAAAAAACTCCAAAAAAAACAAAAACTAAAAAAAGAAAACCAACCCCTAACCCCCCAAACATTTGTCTATGCAAAACTGCTTGCAACAGCATTTTAGTACTAGACTGAAATTACTATAAGCTTAGTTCATTACTCCTCTCTTCTCTTGGTTCTATGTAGTTCCTGTTGTATCATTGCTTTTTTAAAACAGTATAACTTTCTATACATACCATTTTTTTTCTGAACCTCTTTTTTCTCACATATTAAATACTGTGCTCCCTTAATTTCTCCTTTGTCAATCCCTTGATGCACTATGACTATTCCATCCTCTCTTTCCCCTTTAATGTAAACCTTGGACTCAACAGATATTAATGTTTTCAAACTCATGCTTTTTTTTCATTAATCTCTCATTTCTTCTTGGATTTTTTAATGAAATGTTAAGAAAGCATTTTAATGGAGTTCAAGAGCTCAGGCTAATGAGCAGTTATGAACAATTCATAACTACTCTTCCTGAAGACAAGCCACAAAAGAAAGTTTTCATCAGATTTTCAGTTTTGCAAGTGCCTAAGGATAGCAAAGGAAAGTGGGGACAGTTATAAAGGGAAATAAATGTATTCCCTAGTATTTTAATATCTTTATCTGCTAATTAAATTCACCAAAGGATAAAGATTTTCCAAACCCTTGCATCTTAAACTGTCTTCCATACATTGTGTAAACATGATGTACCTTGGAACGACAAATTCCTTCCTGTATGTGCTAGAACACCCTTGTATACACAGATACTTACTGTGGATTTTATTGTCTATTTGGAAAGCATGTAGTCTTAAAGAGTTGAAAACAGCCTTTAGAAAAAATTAAAGTAAAAAGTCAGGATCCAGTTTTTCATACTGCCCACTTACCATACAAAGTAGTAATCCCTTGAAGTTTCTTATGCAAAACAGAGTTGACTTCTACAATAAATTCACTTTTAAAAGTAAAAATCAATTTTAAAAAATCCATTTAAAAAGGTCCTATTCTCTACTCTCTAGATTATTTTGCTTCTTAATATAGTTAAGATTTTTGGCAACATTTAAAACATAACAATTTAATCTACATTAAAAAATTGATATACTTAGCTTCTCAGTGTGCAACAACAGCTGAATTATATAGCACAGAATACAATAAGAGACAGGTATTTGTAAGAAAAAGATAAATGTGTTAAAATGCTGAAGCAAAAGTTTTCCTTTAAATATTGTTTATCTGTTTACCTGTGCCAGATTATGGTCCAAGTAAATGCAATTCCTACTTCCTGTTGTGAGCAAAATGAATCAGTCTTGGATCTTAGATTAATACAGGTGAATCTCACTAGGAAAGAATTCCTGTTCACTGAATGCAGCCTTGAATAAAAGGATTATACTGTCTTCTTAATTAGCTATTTCTTGAGGGCAGTAAGTACAGATAACATTCAATAAGCCTGATGTCTCAAAAAAATAAATAAATAAAATGGCTGTTATGCTACAGAAAAGCATTTTTATTAAATACAAATCAACTGAATTTTATCAATAATGAAGCTTCCACCTACATTAAGCTCTTCATACTATCACAAGCACAGGTGTGAGTACTTTATCATTCATTTTGCCTTTCATTACCAATATTACATTTTTCATTATATGAAACAGCAAGAAAAAGAGTTGGGGGGGTAGGGAGTGAGGGAAAATGTGTCACCATCTTTTCATTCAATTGAAGTGATGAGGAAAGAAAGGCTATTTATCTTAATTAATGTTTGTCTTAGTCAAATTTCTACTCTTGAAAGTAATATGAAGGTTGTCTAATCTGAAGAAAAAATTCAGGCAAGTGATAGGAGACAGTTATATTTGATTAGCTACATGATACTTGTCATGCAGTTCTTAGCTAAGACTGAGTAGAAAACAAAGATGCCAAAGAAAATCCAAACAAACAACAAATAGGGTACAAATAAAATGGCATGTTGATACTTTTAAAAGTTTTAGACCTAATCCCAAAGAGAGAGATTAAGGCAGGTGGGTAAAGCAAAGAAGAAGAAGACATATGGTCATTCTGAAAGCAAGTGAAGTATCTGCATTTAGTAATAAACACAAAAGATTTTGACTTCGGGGAGGTTTTGGAAGGGATCTAGCTCAAAACAACCCTTACTCTGATGTCCAGGAACTCTCACAGACATGAAGAGACAGTCCTACATCCTGGCTGATGACCAAGCTGAAGCTGAAGAGTAATTATCACTTTGAGAACTCCTCAGAGAAAAAGAAATCTGTTTCTGGAATGCCAAGTTTTTTGAAACTAAAAATGCTGCAGTGGTCATGATTTCCTGGCCTTAAGATCCAAGTAATTTCCAGTGATATGTTGACAGTAAAAAATCTGAGGTTTTCTCCAAGTTCTTCCCTTCTGGCTCTTTCTGAGAACAAGTTTTGGGGAGAGAACCTTAATTTGCCTTATTGGAATCTGGTGACTTTATTACTGTTCTGGGATACAAGAGAGAAGTCTTATCCAAACAATGGCTGAAGCAGGGAGTTCCTGACTTTCCCACATCTCATGCCTTTTGTATGCGTTTAAAAGAAATCAGTCACAAAGAACTTCTCTGTTTTCTAGAAGTGCTCAAAGTACCTAAATCCTTCCTCTACAATATTTTGTTTGAAAAAAAATAAAACATCAGGTCAAGTAAAGCCTTCCATCTCGATAACTTCAGATATCTTCATAGACAGTTTTTGGGACAAGCTGGAGCCTGGCCATTTAATTTCACCACATTATTGACTTCTGCTTGTGATGTTCAGTCTAGCTACAGAGGATTAAACTTGTCAATTACTCCAACCCATCACCTGAACTTTGGCCACGTTAGAACAGAAGGCTTTAGAAACAACATTAAATGTATCATTAAACAAGTATCGCTAATCATTACTGTAGAAGAATGAGAAAGCAAGCTTTTCAGCATGGTGTTCTTTTCTGCAATAGGGCAGGAAACCAGTAGCAACAGGCTCAGGACATTAACTACAACCTATTAGATTACTTTATGCTCATTTTGGCCTAAGTTCAAATTGTTGCTTCTTACTGTTGCCTCAGTTGAATGTCTTCATCACATGCATTCAAGCTGTTCTACTACCAATACCTCTGTAGCCATTTAATACCTAAGAGAATTCATGTTCCCTTCTAGCCTTTAAGCTCTGTAAATTGATTATTTTATTCAGGCTCATGCTTTTAGTATAGTAGTTTGGAGTTAAAACCCAGAGACAGCATTCTGGAATGCCATAACACCTTTATGATTGTAATTTTTTGGCCAACCATGCAGAGCAAGCATGCAGAGAGATCAGAATGAAGTTAGGTATTCATACCAATGTGTGAAATGATATGTAGAAGTCCCAGGTATAGCCAAAATGACCCCTTTGTGGTTTGTTGTCTTCTTGCTCTTTTATCACCTGTTGAAAGAACTCATCTCATTGTTCATGCTAGTTTTCCATATCACAATAAGACTGATAGCAAAATTAATATTGTACAAGAAATATTTATTTATGATACTTCAGCAATTCTAAGAAATTCTGAACCACTGTGAAGTAGCATCTGAGCTTTCTGACAACACCTGAATGGCAAAGTACTATTTTTTATGAATCATATTGTGTACTATACTAAAGCAGAACAGTTTCTTTATGTATAGTCTGGTTAAACAAGAGTTTCAAATCCACTCTGCTGCTGGGCTACCTAAACATAGACTTTAAATATGATCTCTTAAAAAAATAAATATTTTCCATTAATTTGTCTGTGAGATTCCCCTTTTCTCTACAGGTTCTAAATGAAAAAATAAATCAATATGATGCCTAACACACCAAGAAGAATGCAAAAAGATCCAAAGAAAAGAGAAGGAACCAGTGGTTTCCCTCCGATAATTTCAGAGTGAGAGGATACATTGGAACCAAAGTGCTAAGGAACGTGAACATTTCACCAGGAAATGGACATTTTTCATTATAAAGTTTCTGATGTACCACATATCACAGTGGTTAAAATTCAAAGCAGCTCAGACTGTATTCAATTCAATGTAGTTGTCAGTTGTATTTCTTGGGTATGTAATTTACTTGACAGGCACAGTTTAAATGCTTTAAAATAAACCATTGTACCAAGAGCAGATGCAGTGCAGTAACAGAGCTTTAAACTTTATTAGGCTTTTAAATGCAACCAATTTTTTAGGGTGAAATCTTTAGAAACGAACCCTAAAACCTGTAAGTAGAAGAATTCATTTGCATTGCCTTTTTTTCCCCTCATTGAACCGCTCGAAACTTTTCCATTATTCATATGCAGAGGCTCTTGTAATATTTTTTCTGTAGTAATATTTTTTCTGTACTGCGGAAGACTTGGCCTGCTATTGTGACTGCAGCAACTATAGCTAATCTAACTCCTGGGTGAGCACTAATGAAAACCAGACTCAGCGAAGGAGTCTGCTGAATACGTCAAAAGAGATTAAAACATTACACTCTCTTTCCATACCTGTCTATTCCATCCTCTGTTTCTTCTTGTACATTAGGTAATTTTACTGGTTTATGGTATGCTTGTTTGTTGTTATTTTCATTTTATTTCACAAGTACTTCACTGTATCTTTCAAACACTTAGACAAAAGTTGTATAAACACACTCTTAAAACAAAAGTTGGAGCTAGTCAAATATGATCTTAATTCTTCTAACTCAGCTAAATATCCTTAAATTTTGTTGCAAATGCATTACTAATCTCTTAATCTCACACTGAAAATGGCATATCTCATCCCACAATTCAAATATTCAAACAGATGTGTTGTGAGAAATGCTTGATGATTTAAATAAACGTAATCTAGTACATTAATTCTGAAACTGAAAATGCCAAATCAAAAGGAAAAATACAGTCAATCTGATGAAATTAAAAATTTCCACAATTGTTTTGTTATCTCACAACAGATACACAAGCAATAGGGTTAAGCATCATCCTGGATAAGCTTCATAATTTTGGATACCAACTAGACAAAAAGATTGCAGTATTGTTGCCTTAAGGAGCGAGGAAAAAAACTGCAGACAACTTTTAGTAGGAGATAAGATAAGTGAGCAAGAGCTTTAATGAGCTATGAAGCTCCAGGAA
>JAWWMO010000138.1:35706095-35759398 GCA_035047845.1 Dendrocincla fuliginosa | reverse complement strand
GGGGTTGATATAGAATGGGGTTAGTATGTATAAACATTCAGCTACTGAAGTTATATTACTAGTACATTAGATCTACAGTAATTTCTAACATCTATAAAACTGAAAAATCAAAAATCAAAGAAACCCTTCGGCATCAGTATGAATATAACCGTAGATTTCTTTAAACTGTAGGCCTTTTTCACCCTCTTTCTTGAGTTACTGAGAAAGGCTTTGCATTTTTTTATTTACATTTCAGTTGAGTTGACTTAAGGATTTGTCAAGGTTATGTATTCCTCTTCTATTGATGCAGAGCTTCAGTTGATTAACCAACCAGTCAATTTTATTGCTAGATGAAGTTGTGGGGTTTTGGATTTTTATTTATTTATTTATTTATTTATTTATTTATTTATTTTAGTATTTGAACCTTGATACTTATAGGAAACTTTTTTGGAAGCCTGTGTAAGGGGTAGACACCTAAATAGAAATAACATGAAACAAATCAATATTTTCAAGTACCTAGTAATAATTCCAGAGGGAAAAGTCAGTTATTAATTTGTAACACAAACATACATAAGCCATACAGAAATTAACTAACAAAACTGATTATATGCAAAGGTTTCTGGTCTCTTGTGGACCAGTCTCTGGATTAAAGTGGAAGACCTCAGAGTTAGTCTTTGAGTGGAGACGGTGAGCATGTTGGCCAGTTCCCAGCTGTCATTCAAATGAGACTGGCGTGTTCTGCATAACCCTTTTGTGTCTTATGGAAACTCTAAGTTCAGCAGTCACAGTGTGAGAAGTACACCATTTCATGAATACTTTGAAAATATTGAGAAGAAATCACTACACAGGAAGAAAGAGATGATGATATTTTAAACTAATAAAGGTTTAATGAAAAGTCATGGTCTTAGTACAAAAGTGTTTTCTTGTAAATGTACTTTCTTATGTAAAGAGTTGTCAAAGTTATTATGAACTCTAGTTCTAAGTCAGATGAGTTAAGTATTCTTTGCCAAGCAATCAGCCCTTCTATCCACTAGCTGTAGATGTCATCTAGGAATGATTAAGAAAGGACACTTTTCTGACAGGTATCTACAGTTTAAGCACATACATAAACCAAACTGTACTACAGTCTGTCTGCCCTTGCATTCATTGGCCACAGCAATGCAAAACTGACAACACCCCAGAGTTTGCTGTTTAGATCTATGAATGACGACTGTATACAAATATATGGTAGGTATTCAAGGCAAAAAAACCCAAAACCTAGAGATGGAGTGGAAAACTCTGCTAGAAAGCAAACCCATGTGCATGTAATGGGGGAGTCATAACAGTCAGAATAGTAAATTTGCATTGGTAATATAAGATACAGCATATATGGCCAAGGACAGTAGTCAGAAAGAACTGAGTATGAGCTACCCCTTTTCTCCACAGAAAGGGATGACCAACATTGAATGGAAAAATAAATACATTGAATTTAAAGAAACTGTTTCATTTGAGTTCCGCAGACTTTAGATCAGGACCAAATGAAGGAAAATGTAGACCTCTGGTGAAAGGAAGAAACAACTACAGTTATTTTAATGGGTTTATCTGTGCATAACATAAATCTCTGTGCAAACATAAGTCTGAATGAATTACTCCCAATAGTACTTATGACTGAGAGTTTTTTGATTTAAAAAATATTTTCAAACAGAGTTTTAATTCTCAATTAATTTTTATTCAGCAAGCTCTAGTGTAACCTGTAATCTGTAGAATTTAAAAGGAATTGACAAATTCTCTAAGAAAATAAATTCAAGGAAATTTCTGCATGCATTTTGTAGAATAATGTACCATTTCCAAGAATTCCTTATCCTGGTGGAACAGCTTTCTGGTGTCCTCACTGAAGTTAGTAAACACAGCAGCATGCAGGAATGAACTCCTTATTTCCTGTTCAGTGTACAAAATCCTGTATGAAATTTAATCCTCTGAACTCATAGTCATACTGAACCAGTGACTTAATACTGGTTAATGCCTAATATTGGCCCTAATGCCTAACACATGCTGTGCTAGGAGCTAATACTTCTTTTTCTGATCCAGTCTAGCAAGTCTTTCTAGTACTAAGATGGTGCTAGGTGCAAATGTGTTACCTGCAATTTTTGTTGCCTTGACTCATGTATCACTGCCTGAAGAACTCTGCAATTTCTTAGCAATCACAAGACATCACTGCCCATTCTTTTTCTCTCATATTAGGCTCCATCACTTACTTTTTAATAACAGACATGCTCAGACTCAAAACTAGTAATGGGTACAGAGAAGCTGTTGCTTCTTATGCACACACTTGAAAAAGGATGCTTTAGTGGAATCAATAGTGCTTTACAGCAGGCATAATAACCCTGAAAATGATAACATCCCAGTCTCAAAACAGAAACAGATGAAAGCTATACATCCTTCATCTAATGAAAAAGGAAGTAAGATTTATGTCTTGGGCAGCTACAAAAGTTTCCAAATTAAAATGGAACACAGCTTTTTCAAGATTTCACCTTATATCCTATTCATTCCTCTTTAGAAGTATGTAGTACCAAGCTGGTCTTTAAATAAGAAATAATCAGATAACTAGAAAAGGATACACGCAGGAATCACAGGAAGAGCCAATAAATATTTTATTTGATCAAATTGCAGTTTTATTACTAGAGTTCAAATTTCTACAGAACTGATATATGAAAACCATTTATAAAATGTGCTAGTAAGACATGTGCATGCCTGCACATTCACGTTTTGCAGCAGCACTACTCTGTGCCTTATCAGGGCATGTTACAGTGAAGGAAAATTCAGAGATTCCTCAAACTACTAGAGGAACAGGTAGAGGAAGAGTTAATTTTCATCCAGTAGTAGTCTGAAGTACTAACGAGAACTTTCAAAACTATCTGTAGGCTTTTAACTTAAAATATATATTTATATCTATGTATCTATATTAGATATCTGTATATAGTCTATCTGTACAGATATTTGTCTAAACTTGATCCTAACAGTCTTTTATAACATAACACAATCTAAGAGCATATGGTTTGTATATTTCTAGGTGCCTCTGCTTCCCCCAACAACTCCTCAGTGCCCACTTCAACAGAGAAAGGTATTGGTTTGGTTTGTGCCACATTAGCTGGACAGCAAATAACTTTAGAAGAAAAAAAAATAAATTTAGAAATCCTGTAATATGTTTTGGTTTCCTTCTCATCTCTGCCTCTCAAGGATCAAGCACAGCCAAAAGAATTCCAAAACAGTTTGAAAAAATGAGTTAGAGGGTTTGCTCTCTCACAGTTCATCAAACCAATCGAGAACTGAAGATCATGTACCTGTGATAGATAATAAGATTTTAACAAGCAGGGAGATGAATAATTAATTTTCAATGTGATCTTTGGATTGGCACCCCCTCGTTCTCTTCAAATTCACTACTTCAGAAGAAATACTCTGAAGAGATTTCACATCATACAAAGATTCTTTTGTACTTGTCAGAGAGTCAAGGTGGCCTCCCATCATCAATATGGCTTCAGGTTGACTTTCTTTCTCCTTTTCAGAGTCCATTTCTCTCCTCTGAATACTGATTAGTACAGATATCTGCTGTGTTCCTTTTATGACTTTCAGTCTTTCTATTTTAAGAGAATCAAACAAATTCAACTTTGTGAAGAGAGTGACTGGAGACTGTTTGAGGCGGAAGTATGTGAGATCTTTAAGACTAAAGGGATTGTTTCCTTCTCCCCATGTATTTTTACTGCACTGTCCCTCAAAATTGTTATGAATAAGATGCATTTCCTTTCTTCCCTGGAACGTTTTGTATGTATTGTGCCAGTTGACATGAATAACCTGATATTGGCTTTTTTATGATAAATCTCTTTTCCTATCTTTGCAATAGAAGTGGAAAACATGGTCAAAATAATATATCATGGAGTGTAAATTATAGACATGAAATTAAAGACTTTAAGAAATTAAGTTCCTGGACATCAAGACTTACTTACATTTCAAAATATGCACTTGATATGTTTCTGTATTGTTCTTGTGTGAATAGGCATTGTTTTTCTCCGTAGGAAATATACTTTGGCAAGTATTTCTTCTGCTTATTTTTATTTAAAAAGAAATATCTGATAATGATCTTATACTTCATTTTCAGAACAGGAACAAGGTTTTCTAAGAATCCAGAATTACTTGTTTTCTTATGAAGTATACAGTGCTTTGTGCTTATCACTATCAGAATGATAATATTTAGAAGAAAAGAGGCTGTATTACTTATACTTTCTATTTGAGACAAGAAACAGTGAGATTGGGTGTTGGAACATCAGGAGGAAAGGCAGGCTTTTCCTCTGTACACCTTTGTGTGCAAAAGCTTTCCAACATCCCCATCATATGGCCCAACACAAGAAGGAAAGGAACGCAGTTGCTTTTGGCTTTTTCCCCCTTGTCTTGGGCACAAATTTAAGGCATATCAAAGAAAACTCATGGCAGAAAAGACTTAACCAAGAAAGCACTCATCTGTCCTAGAATGAGTATTTTGGAAATGTGGGTTTGCAGAAATTAAGAAGGAGACAGCTCTATACTTAATGGGCATTAGCATATCATGACTGAGGAAAGAATCAGGAATCTATTTGTCAGACATCCTCCTTCATTAGTGAGATCTTGTTAGTATCAGAGAGAACTTACCCTGAAAAACTAGCTACTGAAGGTGAACAAAAATTATTAAGGCTTAACATATCAAGGTTCATTGATATTCTTATATATTAGTTAGGATTTCAAAATAATTTTGATTATTAAACAAGTACAATCTCGCAGAGCAAGACAGAATTCACATTACTTGAACATTTTAAGGATAGTTTAGAGCAAATACCAGCATCAACAAAAATACCTTTACTTCCACACACATTTCATTTAAGACCTTGGAATGAAAATATATAAGAGATCAGAAGAGCAGGTAATCTTTATACTATAAATCTAAATACATTGATAGCACATCTTAATGCAAATCTGAATGTTTTCAGAAATGAAATATACAATTAAGCATAAATATTTTCAGAGATTTTCAATTCTCTCAACAGGAAAGAAACTTCAGTTCTGATATAGTCAAATTATTGCAAGTTATCCTACTGAAGAGCAATTCATACAGGAAATCACTTCTATCTCACACTCTAATGGTATTTAGGATTAGCAATATGATACTGAATTCAAAATATCCTATGCTCTGATAACTCCTATACATTTCAAGATTTATATAGAAAGGAGAAGACAACAATTATAGAGGGCACAGGGAAAATGGGGAAATAATGTTTTCAAATGTAATGAGACAATGTAAGCAAAGCATTTGACTGAATATGTGTGGATAAATATCAAGTACACAGAACTCTTTTGAGATGAGTTACATGTCATTACAGAAAAGTGTGACTATTTCAGGAACTAGGTCTCCGAAGGACTAACAAAAGTTTATTATAGTTTTTTATTTCTTTCCTGCACAAAATGAACACTCAACATCCCAACAGGCAATTCGGCAGTGTCATCAGTGAAGTGAGAAGCAGGACCTGTTAGCTCTTCAGTCAGTCTGTGCACATATTCTTTACCACTCAATAGTTTTTCCTAAAACAAACAAACAAAAACAAAACAAAAAACCCAAAACAAACAAAAAACCAACCAAAAAAAAAAGAAAACACAAAAAAACCCAAACCAAATCCCTGAAAAACTACTAAGTTGCATGAGTGTTGCAGAATCACAGAACATGCTGAGTTGGAAGGGACTCACAAGGGTCTTCAAATCCAACTCTTAACCCTGCACAGGACCATCCCCAAGACTCACACCATGTGCCCAAAAGTATCATTCAAATGCTTCTTGAACTCTCTCAGTCTTCGTGCTGTGACCACTTTCTCAGGGAGCCTGTTCCAGTGCCCAGCCACCCTCTGGGTGAAGAACCTTTTTCTAATATCCAGCTTAAACCTCCCCTGACACAACTTCAGGTCATTCCCTTGGGTCCTGTCTCTGGTCACCACAGAGAACAGATCAGTGCCTCCCCCTCCTCCTCTTCCCCTCATGAGGAAGTTGTAACTGCAATGAGTTCTCCTCTCTTCCAGAATGAACAGACCAAGTGCCCTCAGGCACTCCTCATACAGCTTCCCCTCAAGGCCCTTCACGATTTTGTTTCCCTCTTTGGACACTCTCTACATTAATAGCTTATTAATGCTGCACACAATATTCAAGGAGAGTATGTACCAGTGCATAGCAAAGCAGGTCAAGTCCACAGTTTTCAAAATACCATATATAAAATGGGGTAGCACACAGCGTAGAAATTTTAACACATAGGCATTTATTTCTCCACAGGACTTTCTGGAAAGGTGATCAAAAGAAATTCATTCAGATTTGTAACTCAGAGAAACCTACTACATAATAGTAAAAAATAAATTGTCCAGCACCTTACACACATCTTGAACTAGCACATCTCTTATCTGAGTGGGAGCATATATCAACCTCTGAAATGGAATTGGTTAGACAGTGTTTGTTCCTCTAGTCCCTAGAGGGCTACAGACCTATTTCCACATCAGTAAATTCAGTGGGAGCTTTCTTGCTGACACAAAGAACTCAAACTGGGACACTACCAGGCACACTGTAGGCTACAGCGTGACTCTAGGCAGAGTTGAGAGATACAGATGGCATGTTAGCTACTTCTATTAATGTTCAAGAGATATTAATGCCAGGAGTCACTGTAGTCCAGAAAGACATGTCAATCCCAATTGCAATCTCCTGTTTTCTTTTTCTGAAGGTAGACTTGTTTGTTGTAGAAAGACTGCTGATAATTTACCCTTTATTCCATCCCACCTCAAGGCAATCTGGCCAGGAAGCAGGACTGGAGGCAGCAAAATAAGTATCAGAAAGGAGCCCAAGTTGGAACAGTTCAAATTATGGTGTGATATGGTGGGTTGGCTCATTGAGTACAGGAGGACTTGGAAGGTTGGTATGAACCTGTTATGGAGAACAACTGCAGGAGTCACATTATTCTGAGTGTATGGATGTGAGTGTAAGCTCAGGCTCAGACTTCAGAAATTCATTTCATGGTTTATGTTAGTTTGAGGTATTATTCCTACACAAGAGTCACCTGCAGGTGTAAAAACGCCGGAATTTATCCATTTCATATGAAAGCAAGGCACACTCCAGTTTGCCCAGCAGTTTCTGTCATCTTAAAGATTTATAATGGACAATTTCTGCTTTTTAAATCTGTCCCCAGTGTTCCATGAGTCCCCAGAGATATCTCATGCCCAGAAAAAACATTACCAATTACTCTGATATTTTATTTCCCTTGAGGTTTTTTGTTTTCCTTTTTTACCCCCATAAGAAAGTTAATTGCATCCCAGAGTTATGTGAAATGACCCAGATTAAGTGCAACTATTGAGGGAAAAATATTCTTTCTGTAATGCAAACAAAAGAAACTATGTTCTTGAGCCAAACAAAAGGGATTTGTCTCACCTGCATGCTGACATCTAAAGTGTCCCCAAAAGTCACTTATCCAAAAGTAGAAAGTACTAGTTAAGAAGTGGACATGTGATGGGAGATGATCATCAGCCAGGCTATCAGAGTCAGAGTCATGAGCTTACACCCTAGGAGAAAGAATGTAAGTGGTGATGTCTTATACTGCTCCATTGGAAAGGCTGGCATACTATTTTAAGTGAAAGACACCATTAATATTTCCACAAACAGAACATAAAGGCAGAGCAAAACAACAGCTCATACAGCCATGAGGAGCTGACCTTCAGTTAAGCTCTCTCTTGTGTCAAGGTATGGCTCTACCCTGGTGTTATTTTTTGTGTGTCAGCCTCCCGAGCGTAGCCTGTTTCATTTTTCTCAGGCTGTAGATCAAAGGGTTCAGCTTGAGGATTCCCAGGGCTCAGTTCAGAGTGGCCACTTTGTCTTCCTCCACTGAGAAAATGGAGCTGGGATGCACACAAATAAAGGTAGTAGTCCTGAAGAACAAGCTGATCATGGTCAGGTGGGAAGCACATGTGTGGAAGGCTTTCAGCCAGCCACCAGCAGAGTTGATGGCAGCAAGACCATACGTTTAGGATATGAAGACAATGATGCTGCTCAGAATGCTGAGCACAAAGGACAGGGTGAGAAGAACCAGCTTGCTTCTGATTGCTTAAGCAGGTGTAAAAGAACCCTTTGTGGATACTACAGGAGAAGTGATTTGGTCACATTGGTGGCATGTTCCCCAGCACTGCTCATTCTCATGCACATAGAAGCAGAGTCCCAGGGCTCTGTAACCTTGCTAGTCTTCAGACTGCTCCTGACTGTATCACTGGTGCCCACATGGAAAACCAGAAGTGGTTAATGGTTACTTTGAGAAGTTGTGAGAATTTTGCTTGAATATAGCTTCTGAAATCGAACTTTTCAGCTCTTAGGTTTTGTACCTAGTAAACAAGAACTATGAAAATAATAAGTGCACTGCTCTGAATATGAGATTATTCTTCAAATTACCCTAAAAATCATAATGTCTGCATAAATCATTATGTCTGCATAATGGTTTTCACCACTATTAATCTGAGTCACCCTTTAGTGCTTCCAAGGTAACTGATGTTGTCTTATGCCCTTTGCTAAATGTTCTTTCCATCACAGTAGTCACTAAATAGTCAAAGGCTGGATGAGTCTTCGGGCAACCTGACCCAGTGGAACGTGGATAGGGGGGCAACACTAGATGATCTTACAGGTCCCTTTCAACCCAAGATGTTCTATGATTCTATGCAAGCTTTGTGAAGAGAAGTATGAGTACTAACAACACGAGTTAGGGAAGAACCTCCATCACAACTTTCTAACATTCGTTGTCTAAGAAAAAAGCAATAGGATATACACTGGGATATATACTATGTGAAATTGAGAACTCTACCACAAAGCACAGGGTAACTTTGAATTCGTAGAGCTAACAGTAGATTTTCACCAAATAAAGTTAATTCATGTTTTTATTTTTCATAAGATGGCAAATAGTATCTCCTACTGGCAATTTTAAGCAAAGTGTAAAAAAAGTCTATATTCAAGAATCACTCTTAAATCCACTTTTTAAAATTCCCCCACATAGTTATCATATCTTTTAATTTTACTTCAATACATTTTAATTATACTCTGGGAGAAGTATAGAGTTAGTCTGATTGATCAGTATAAGAACTGATACGCACACAGATAAACACAGATGACCAAACCATGGCTAAGGTATTAAGGAAAAGTTTATTTTGAAGTCATAAACCCTAAATGCACTGCTAAATCACACAGTGGGTGAAAGAGCACCACCACAGGCCCATTCTGGTGCTTTTATAACAACACCTTCCACATGCACATAACTTCAAGGCTGTTTCCACCTGTGCTTTTACAGTCTCCCTCTCCCCCAGCAGGGTCCTCAAGTATGTCTGTGAGAAAGTGTTATCTCTCTACAAGAATCCTACTTCTCAAAACAGGCAGAGGACAAACATCAGGAGGTGTAATAAATGGGGTTTTCCCACACTGACCTTTTCCTAGCATTGCCAGCATAGGCCTAGCATTGCCAGCTGCAAAAGTCTCTTGAGCGAAAACAATTCTAAAAACAACTTATTCTCTTTTCTCCTCACCAATCTTCCATTTTTAGCCCCTTCCTTCCCACAGTGAGGGATAGAGTTAAGAAAAGCAAGTCAAATCTGGAATTTAATCTGGCAAGGAATGCAAAGGGCAAAGATAAAATATTCTAGAAATACATAAATAGCAAAAGAAAAGCCGTGGGAAAAGCTCAGGTACTCAATGCATTACGGGAATGTCTCTACTAGTAAAACAATCCCTCAGGAAACTCAGGCCCCGGAGACTAGAGGCGTAAGTCTGAAATATTCTGTGAATGTAATTTATACCCTTAGCAGAGAAAAATATCCTAAAGCATTGTACATGGAGAAGTTTTTTTTAAAATTCAATATGACTTTGTTTTCATTCCAGGCATTTTGAAATAGTGACATGCCTGTCTTGTAACTCTTAATTGTTTAATCATTTAATTTAAACATTAGTTTAAAAGTTTATTTGTTTCATTAATCTTAACTTGTTAGAAAAAGAATCCTTTTTGTCAGTAGGAAATAAGGTGTAAATATATATAAAGTGTAAATCATAGGTTAAAATAAAATAAAGATGCATTTTATTAGAATGCTTTGTGTTTTACTAAAGTAAACTGGAAAGGGTAAGAACAGAAATGTGGATAATTCCAACATAACTAGTGAATGGAACATCCACTCAGTGACATTAAAAAGCGGATGCAGAATGCTCAAGGAACTCTGCAGACCTCAGTTAACCTGTAAGACAGTATGATGGGTTGCAAATTAAGATAAGTTCCGAAAAGCAGTAACACTGAAAAGAGTTAGAGATTCTATGGATAATGAAAACATCTATAGCTGTGAGTTAAGATATAAACACTACTCAGAAGAGAAAACTCCTTGAAAGGGAACATTACCTGTAGGGACAAAGGAGCAAGTATGTCCTTGAGAAGGTAGTTACATAATTTCCAGTATCAAATGAAATAATTTTCTCTGAAACAGAGAAACATCCATTACCATATCTATTCTGAGCAAAGATGGATAGTCATTGTGGCTTATTCCCCTAACTGATAGGATTCATCTGGATTTAGAGCTACAAGAAGGAAGTAGCATGTCTAGTGAAGAGAACAGAACTATAACTATGGATTTATCAATTTATATAACTGAAAAGGTTTATAAGTGTCAATATAATACAATTCCAGCAGCAGCACCTTTTCTTTCAGTGTCAGACCTCTAAATTATCTTGTAAGTACATCACATATTAGTGCACAATTAAATCTGCAAGGTCTTTGGTAGCCTTAACAATTAGCATTTACATTCACATTTGCACTTAGAGATGCTCGATCTGAAGTATGAAAGAAAGACCTAAAGTTAGAAGCTTACATATGGTATTTTCTCTCAAGTATTCCCACACCAGTAATGTAGAAAATGAAGTGTGGGCAAATGCATATTAAAGAATACTTTTTTTAGTTTTCCCTTCATTTCTTCAGATGGAATTGGCCACAATATTCAGAGCCTATCTGAACACATTTTATTAAAGGGAATTCAGCAAGATACATTTCTTACTGTGTGGAAGGTAATCAAGCATGAAGTTACTGCAGGGCAGTGGCTAGGATAGGCTGGAATTTCCTGTCGATTCTGAAGAAGGGAGTTCTGCATGGAAAAAAGAAAATAATCTAAGACTTTCAGCTGAAAAGTGTTTGGGCAATTTTGATACACAGAAACATTCAAAAGCCTTATTTTCATCCTATGGTAGAATGAAAATTGATGGCAAGACTTTGAATATTAACATACCAATTCAGAATATTCTGTGATGTTGTTCACATTGTAGCACTCCATCGACATGGATACACTTACTGTTCTCAACCACACAGACAGAAGTCAAAGCCGGGAGAAACTTGAACTCTTCCCTCCCACATCCTTCTCAGTCTCTGGTTCTGAAAAGGGAATGGGGGGATCCCTTACAGTAAAACCCTGACATTACTATATAATTTAAATCTTAAGGAAAAGAGGCACACAAAGTTGTTAGTTTCAGTTCATAAATGAAGAACAATGCAACTGTAAACACAAATTAAAAATAATTTACAGCTAATCGCAGTAAATGTATTTCAGTAACTACTGTAGGAATGTATGACCAGCTTTATCTAATAGCAGAGAAGTGTTAATAAAACAAGATGGGATTTCTTTCCCCTTGAAGTGTGCTGTAAATAAGCAGCATCATTCCCACAGCTGAGAGAAGAATTGAGCATGAATTATTTATACTGCCTGGAATAGATTTAGATTCTTTCAGACATTCTGTGAGTTTTGCAGTCAAGATGCAATCTTTCAATAATTCAGATGTCATCAGAAAAGACTAAGTCGTGTTTGGAAACATCATAGTAAATAAGTTTAAAGTGTTGAAAATATACAATGCAAGGATGAAACAAAGTTATTGTTTAGTTGGCATTTAAATTAAATTGTTTGTATCATTAGGTTGACTATGAGCTACGAAATAAGACATTTTAAAATTATGTTGTCCTATGGAGAAGTAGAATGAACTAAAAACATTTACAATTGTCAGATAGAGATGTTCTGAAGGTCAATGTTAATGCTGAGAGAGAATAAAACCAACTAACATCACTGAATTTATGCAGGTTACCCTTTAGATTCTAATTTTGAGGAACTCAAGAGACTTTTTTTTGAAGTGAGATTTTTTTTTTTTTTTAAAGCTCGGGAAAGTTAAGTAGTAAATGGTAACTGTAAAGTCTAAATATATGAAATTTTTTCTAGATTTTATCCAATTAATAGTAATTTTTTCTTACCAATTTGGCACTTCCTGATTATACTTTCCAATAATTCTTGGTCTTCCCTCAACAAGTGAGGTTTACTGAGGGAAGCCAGAACTTTGAGGTAGAATTGTACCTTTTTTTTTAAAAAAAAAAAAGGAGTTTAAACTAGTTTAAGTGTCCTTAGTTTCTAAAGATGACTTCTATTATCTCACAGGAAAAATTACCTGAAGCAAGAGCACTCTAAACTATGAACATAAGAACGCTTTGATGAAGCACTGAAGATAAAAATGTGCTCTCCATCTAGATTGCATAGGACCTTTTCTTCCAGTTTTATTTTCTGGTGTGGAAAATTAGTGGCTTTCTTGGGTGAATTCTGTGTCCTCTTGAATCCTTATAAAAGTTTCGTTTCTTCTGCCCTGTATCAGCTTAGCTCTAGGTCTGCCCAGAAGCCTGTTTCTCTGCCTGCACTGCTCCTGTGGCTGCCTGTTTGTTAAATCCCTCTCTAGCTGCTCAAATCCACAAATTCCACACTAGGAATTTTGAAATTTCTACCACCTGACCACTCTCAGCCACAGGCCTCCCTCTAAGAGACCCAGAGTGTAACTAAGAGATGAACAAAAGCAGCCACATTAATTCTAAAGGTACAGTTACTACATTTCAATAATAACAAAAAAGCACATTGCATACATAATAGCCCATCAAAGAAAGCAACCAGTCATCCATTTGCCACACAGACATGCACTTTTATAATCATGTTTAGTGACATTGGCCTCTATATACTTTTGTAGTCTTTATTATTTCATTATTTAAAACCAGACATATGTATATCTTGTTACGTATATCAACGGGAACTTTGGCAAGAACTAAACTGCACTGCTCCACAGAAAGAGGACTAGTCCAACCAGGAATTGTTCTCCATTCTCCCCTTCCAGTTAGCAGGACTGGGGCCACTGTGATTGATCCAGTATACAAACAGATCACTGCTGAAATTATACTTACAATTATATTTTATCCTCACAAATGCACAGAACAGAATAGGGAAGTTTCCCCAACGTATTTGGCCCATTTATACTTAGTCTAAATGAGATCCATGTCTCCCCAAATTTTGTACTTCATTTAAGTGGCTGATGCTGTAAAAATTCTTCAGTCTCAGCAGTAATGCAGCACTTCCCAGTGGCAGACACAGAGTGGGCACATTACAGTGGCTGTTTTCACCTCTGCCTCGGGCATCATGAAAAGGAATGAACATTTGCTGGGTTTCAGAAATAGTAATTCTTAAAAGTCCCTGTCCTTCCCAAGATTGTGGAATGTCTAAAGAGATTTTAGGAAGTTTCATCTGAAAGCACCATTCACAGCAGTGTTTTATCTGATCAGAGACCCTTGGTTTCTGTTCTGCTGTACTGGTAAGAGGTGGGAGGGGAATCTGATTCAAAACCAGTCGGCACACAGAACTGCTAGAACAGCGTCCAAGCAATGAGCTACACACATACACACACACACACATTCACAAATAAAGGCTAGAAAATACAGTCCATTCCTCACCTCAGCTGCAAATATGCTTCAGTAAGTCCTGAGCTAAAGGACTCTTAGTGCAACACAGAACTAAATGTACAGGGAAGGGAACTAAGTTGCAGAGTTGAAAAGCAGCAACTCCCCATGTCAGATGTGTTTGCTCTGGGTTATTTTTCTGTCCTTGCATATCACGGTCCTTTTAGTTTTCATGTGTGTTAATCCATGGATTTTTTTCCATGTGTTTTCCACAATCTATTTTTTCTTCCTAAAATAAACTTGCTTCCACCAATGTAACTGTAATAAGAGCAAAATCTATAAAACATGTAGCAATTTCAACCCAATAGTTGGGGTTTTTTTCCTCACTGAATAAAAGTGAATTGAAATATGATAACATAAATTGTCACACAGTCCTCTGGCACAGGGAGTGCTAAATGGGAACATTAACTGAATACTGACAGCTTGAGCAAATATTCATTATATGGTGTCACATCAGCTGCTGTAACACAGTAGTGGAAACGTACATGTTAATAATATCTTAAGGCTTCTGTAACCTCCTGCTGATACAGCAGATTTGATGGCCAGATGCAGAGAGCAGTTATTAGGAGACTATGCCTTAAGACAGAAATCACAGAGAAGAAACTCTTCTTTCCTTTAGGAAAAATTTGGTTTAAAAGTCTGAAGCAAAAGAGAAATTACACAAAGGGTACACAAAACTACCATAACACGAAGGAATTGATATTTCAAGTTTTCCCAGAGACAGCAGCTTCTTTCAACACCAAAAGTTTCTTCAGAAAAAGTAATGCAATCTGAGCAACATGTGCAGTGTTCTTGTGCCTCTCTGTCTGCTCTTATGTTGATTTATGCCAGTCCTGTAAAAGTATATATTTCAATGTGATCAAGTACCTAAAGGGATAGTTCTGCATCAGAAAGCCATCTAGATTTTGCTTAAAATATAAGGCCTAAAAGAGTGCACCACACAACATTCTTTTAAGACAACCTCATATTCTGATATTTGCAAAGTCTAAAGTGCTTAAACTTTATCATCTCTCCTGACTGGCCAGTATTCCAGGTTGTTTCTTCTGTTATGGATGACATGCTAGACTATGACTCTAAAGATATTTTTCTAACCTAAAAGATTCTGTCTTTTTGCCAAAACCTTAAATTTTATTGCTTTAAACTAATTTTCCCTCAAACAAACAGATTTAGAAACAAAACAAAACAAAAAAAACAAACTTCAAAAAACCAAGAGTTGTCTGAAACTGTTTTCTGAGTTAGTCACATCTCCCCAAATATAAACTTTGAAGATGATGTATTCAATGTTTGACATCTGTATTTGGTAAAAAATGTTGGAACACAATTGATTTCTATCTTCACTGTTGTTATTTGCGATCTCTTTCATTATTTCTGTGTGTCCAAAATATTTACAGAAAGAGATTGAACCACATTGATTTCCAAAAAAAATAATTTGGATAAGTGGTAAGTGGGTAAAGCAGTTCCAGACACACATTGCGTAGAATATGCTGAGTTGGAAGGGATCCACGAAAATCAACTCTTATCCCTGCACAGGACCATCGCTAAGACTGACACCATGTGCCCAAAAGTATCATTCAAATGCTTCTTGAACTCTCTCAGTCTTCGTGCTGTGACCACTTCCCTGGTAAGCCTGTTCCAGTGCCCAGCCACCCTCTGGGTGACGAACCTTTTTCTAATATCCTGCTTAAACCTCCCCTGACACAACTTCAGGTCATTCCCTTGGGTCCTGTCTCTGGTCACCACAGAGAAGAGATCAGTGCCTCCCCCTCCTCTTCTTTCCCTCTCAAGGAAGTTGTAGATTGCAATGAGGTCTCCCCTCTATCACCTCCAGGTTAAAAATGCTTCTATCCCCTGTAATAAATTAATCCTTGTTACTTCCAGGTCCAGTTTCATAAAAGGATAGCCACCATTTCATCCATTTTTATTTCCCCTAAAAGGTAGTATTTCTGCAGCATTCACTGTGAGTCCATTCCTATGTGTTGATCAAGACTATAAATCATTTTACCAATGCCCTTACTGAGGCTCTCTAGGCAGTTATTTATTTTCAACAGAATTTGCTATGAGAAGCATTTTTGTAGTTCTTATTTTTCTTATGTTGGATATTTGCATGGAAAAAAGTTCTTTTCCTTAGAAGCTTATTCTTTACCTGTACCACAAGATTTCCACTGAAAAATGACAATGGTGAAACAGAGGCAAATCTAAAGAATTATTTTATTTAAAAACTGCTGATGTTTATGGGTTTATAATAGTGAAGAACAGGAGATGTCTCAATGATATTTCAGATTGGAGCTTCCCATGTACTAATAGTCTTTTATTTTAAAGACACCTTGGAAAGAGGTCCAATCTTCCCCTTCCAATTCAGGCATTGTTTTCTTCTTCTGCATTTAATGGGCAAATCCCACTCATAGTTTTGCTTCCCATTTTTATGGTGGACCAAAAAAAAGCACCTTCAATTTCAGTCTATCTTAACAACTATCTCGAAAGCAATATTAATCACGATCACCTTGGAGGCATCTTTAATCACAAGGAAACATACTACTTCAGTAGACAATGTTCAGGTAGCAATTGAGGACTCTATCCCATCTCTTCCTTCTAAAACATATTGTGTTCTCCCCAAAATGTCAGAATTCTTTCTCATATATACACAATTTACCTATAGTGTTATCTGCTGTATAGCCTCTGTAATTCCTACAGTTTTATCAGTCAGGGAATCACATCAAGTCCCATAAGACTTCAACATCCTTCTGTAAAGGGAGCACAGGCTGCAACAGCTTTTGACCGTTTCTTCAGTTAATCACTGAGTGGTGAGCAAAGAACAATATACCCATCACTGTCACATAAATTAGGCCAGAGACTGAAACTAAACAGTACAATCATGAAAAATAACATAAATTCAGAGGGACAAGGAAAAGAAAATAATATCGATGGACTACTGGAATTCCATTGGTTTAAAATTGGGGTTTTTTTCATAAGCCAATGTTTATTAAATAACTATTAGAATAGGGAGGGATTTGCTTAAAGTCAGAAAGTTTCAAAATTCATTTTTTTAGCCTCTCTAAAGCAATGAGAGAGCTGCAGTAGTTATGTTTAAGACGGCTAGGACAAGAGCTAGAGAAGAAAGGAAAGAGAAACTAGTGAAGACTGTTACATCAATAAAATTGCAATGATATAGTTCTAGAATAACAAAGGCTGAAAGAACCATTCACACAACCTCCCAACCTCCACAGGCCAGAATAAGAAAGCAAACTTCAAGATTTAAGCAGACACTGTAGAATCACCAGGGTCAGAATTATAATTTGTACTTTTTTCCAGAAAAGCAGCATTGTGAGGTTCTAAGGAGTTCAATTTATGAACAAAACCTGGAGATCAAGACATGTTTTTAATCTTAGTGCATCACATCCACCACAATAAAGACATCCTCAATATAATAAACCTAGCAATTTGGTAAGTATGACAAAAATCTAAGCTTATTTTAAGAAAACTAAGCTTATTTTAGAACCTACCAATATGTTTAAATCAAAGATGTGTCTTGACATAGCAATAAAATCTGAACAAAATCATATCCAGATGATCCTGGAATATTCAAATCAGGTTATCCCTACAGCTGTCTGGAAATATTCAGAGCAAAGCAAATCTTAGCAGGATAACCTTATGGAAAATTGTATCCTCTCTTATGAAAGAGTATTAGTCTTTTTGGAATATTTCAAGATTATGCTCCACCACTCCCATTTTTTCTTCTCCATATTCTTACAAAAAGCCAGTAGGCAAATAAAAAAACCCTAAGAAACAACAACAATGACAAAAATGAAACAAAGAACCCACAGAGAAATCTCCACCAAAACCAACTAATGAAAAAATAACTCACAAAAAAATCACAAACAACCCTACAACAACAAAAATAACAAATTAAATAAACAAAAAAACACAACAAAACAAAAACAAAACCCAAAACAAAAACAAACGACAAAACCAAATTAATCAAGATTTGGAAGTGAATCTCTTCTGTCCCCTGAAGCCAGTTCATTTGTGTCAGCTTACCTTTCTAGTCACTCAGCCTTAATAAGCAAAATAACAATCAAACCAAAAATTTAAAGCATCAGGTACCTCTGAGGCCCTTCTCCAATATTGCAAAGCTACATTCAACCTTCTTTCATGAACGTCTCTACATCGTCTCAATGTGTTCTTTTTCATCTTCCTTCTAACAAGAATGCAGAAGTTAATTATAATCCCTTATCTTTATGGAGGGCTATGCCCTTATATGAGGGGAAAATACAGTAAATATCTACATAAGAGAGGGTGGTGAAAATATCATCTTAGTGTTTGTTACTGTACTGCAAGTTGTGAGAGGTGAATAAACAAGAGCTAAATGAAATCCAATCCCATTTCCTACACTGCACGGAAGTTTGCAGGCAGCATAAGATGAATTGCCCTAGTCATAGGTCATCTTTAATGTTTATAGAGCACTTTCCTTGTGAATGATCCCAGAGTGAGTCATGAGTGCTACAAATGAATTACATTAACATGTACAGTGGCTTGTACTTGACAAAAATACCAATCAAAAGAATTCAGTATGCAAATAATAGATACAGTTTCTTGGCTAAATAAGAATTTTTCTTTCATAGACTCAAAAATTGCTTTAAAAAACCATAAATGACCATAATTTAATCATTCCCTACCATCTCAAATAGGAGTTAGTATCAGTCCAAATGATTCCTGGCCAAGAGTCCCTACTTCTTTCCTTACTTACCCTCAGCAGAAGTTTGCTGCCTAGTTAAATCACTAGATACAAACCTTGAATTACTAGTGTTCTTTAAAACCCCTGGCTATTCATGTTGAGATATTTTGCTAGTTACTATTATTAAGTTGGTTTTTGTGTTTTAGTTGTTCATTTCTTGTTGTTGTGCAGTGTGGTGTGTCATGTGTGTCTCCCTTTCCCTTTGCATTCCCCCCTATCCACAAGAGTTCTTATTCCATTGTTTTATGATCCAGATTTCATTATACAACCTGAAGAACAGACAGCATACCTTGCATGAACTTCTGACATAGGACTGTCATAGATACACTGACAACATTGACCTGGAAGGGCATGATGGGTGCATGACTGAGTGTAAGGCACACTTATGTGAGAAAAGCATTTTCTTTCTAACTCTAGTCTTCTGAAAAGAAATTCTACAAACTTAGAATCATTCTACTGGATTCTGACTACAAGAACTAACTGTATTCTGAGTTGTGTATGCTTCCCACTGTCTTTCATGCATGCCGAGAAACCCAGCCATGAGTATTGAACCCGTATTCTGACTCATTCAATTTCCTGATGTGTAGGTGGTTCAATAAGTTAGCCTGTATTTTCAAGCACAGACTTGAAATCTGACAAGAGATTCAAAGTGTTGGGTTTTATATTTTTATAGACATGATACATTCAGTGTCCTTATAGCTAGCTACATCTCTTATCCTTTTCACATCTCTAGGAGAGCTCTGGTCCAAGACTCTGCAGACTACTTGACCGTATACAGACATGTGTCCACGTTCATGAATGGAGTTCCATATTTCATAAGTGAAGCTATTTCCATGTTTCAATGTGTATACCTCATTCTCAGAAAAACAGATTTCTGCTATTGAAAGAGAGATCACTGTCACTAGAAAATTCATTGTTAGGAGAATAATGTTCTTGGCCATTCAGAGTTGACTCATTCTGGAAACAAGATTCAGTGTTTAGTTTTTTGTTTTGTTTTGTTTTTATTATTTTCCCAACATTTCTTTTCTTCAACAGATCTCTGCTGATTACTTTAAAATCATCAACATTAATCTAAACGAGCAATAAGGAATGTCAGAGATGAGGGAAGGAACTTGATACAAAACTGTTCACATTTGTCCTCCAATCTCTGCACTGCACTCTCCAGTAAGTTTTTATTCATATGAATACAGGATTGAAATATTTCTCATTATAAAAACATGTCTAAAATAGAAAGCAGAGCTGGTCAGTGCACATGAAATATTTTGAATTACTACTATCTTAAATTGTTATTTCTCTATAGAAAAAGTTATCTCCTTGTTAGCATAAAAACCCCCCAAGCAAACAAAAAAGCCTCTGTACCCTTAATGCTAGGTAATACTCATAGTTCAAGCAAAATAAACTAATGGTTTCTTAAAATTCCCAGTGCAAATAAGTTTATTCAACTCCTGATATTACATTTTCATCATCATAATTCAGTGAAATCCAGAAGCTGCCACTTGCTAAAGGCAGATTAAAAGGCTGCAAGGGCAACAGCATTTTTGTCATCTTAGAATTAGGGGATATGCACAAATGAGAAAAAATTCTGGTACAAATATGAAACAAGTTAAAATATTCATTACTTATAACAACTACAAGTATTATAGTTATTTGGATTTCTAAATGCTCAGAATAAAAGAAAAAAAGGGCTTTTTCCATTTCTCAAATTAAGCACAAATACTTTTGAGTTCATTTTGCTAGTATCACTCACAAAAAGGAAACCTCTCCTAATTAATATTCAGAATATCTGAAGGTTATACTTCTCCAAAATACCAACTAGGTGTAACAAATATGTACCAAATAGTAATGCCAACAACAACAATTTTTGATATTAAATATTTTAACTGCAACAGTTTGCTTATTAAATATAATTGCATATTACTTTTCTCATAGTGTCAGGTGCATAAAAGATAAAGAAAATAATTTTTAAAAAATCAAAAATTGAACAAAAATACCTCTAAGCCCAGTCTGAAATCATATCAGTTTTGCTTGTCATGAAAAGCTAATCTGATAACATGGTCACTAAAAAAACCCCAAAACACAACGATCTGAAGGACAAATTACCTAAAGTTACACCTCCAGCAAGAGAATTAAGGGATCCGAGGTCAGCAGAAACGTGGTAGATCAATATCAGGCCAAAACACATGGAGGGAGGGAACAAAATCTATAACTGATGAACTTATGGGCAGCAAAACAGGTACATTCAAATTAGTAGCTAAATTCCATAGTCAACAAGGAAACTCTTAAAAAGCTTCAGTCACTACTTAAACAAATTGCACCAGAAGCTGCCACACAAAAATATATTCCCATTCTTGGAGAATAACATTAAACTCAAAATTTTTGCTTATTTTAATACAAGCTACAAAAATCCCCAATGCTACCTTAAGTAAATACTTTCTCCACTTCTTCAGATGCCCATAGCAACAAAACCAAATGACCAACAGGTCCTATGTACACATTCCAAAAAGCATTTTACTTTCAAATGCAATGAAAGCACAAAAATATGCAAGAACTCAATAAATCAATGTAAGATGAGGCAAAAGCAAGAAGGAAAAAGGCAACAGTTTTTGTACAAGGCTAGAAGTACACAGTCATATATTAAAAAAACACTACAGCCCTCATTTCTATTTCTTAACTTTCTTAAGCAGTTTTAGGATGTAGTCCAAAGTCTTGTGAGTATTTTGCCCTGGTTTCTTCTCCAAACCACAAAGGCACTCCCACTAGCTTTAGAACACTCTCCAGTTTTTGACCTATTTCTCACTTTCTTTAAAGTAAAAGAATTCTTATTGCTGTTTTAAGAGATTTAGTAATGAATTAATGACTCAAAAGTCCCTTTATCAAAATTTTGAGCTTCAAATATTTAAAAAAAAAAAATCAAAACATCAAAACCATACAACACCAAGTATTTAATGTTGGATACGCATAATAGCACCTTAGGTAAGGCACAAAAAGTTTAAGGAGCATAATAACATCTTATAAGGTACAAAAAAGTCTGTCCCTTTATCTCCCTAGGTCTTACCCACTAAAGAGGCAGAATGAAACAGAAAACCCTCCTTTATTTGCATAAGCACACAAACCTAATTAGGTTCAAATACAAACCACAAAACTGTTTCAGTTAAAAAAAAAAAAAACCAACAAAAAAAAACCAAAACAAAACAACAACAACAAAAAGCCCCACAATTTAAGCAGTAGGCAGCTGAAAAATGCTGTGCAAATTCTCAAATGTTTAATGGTTGCTATAATAGTGCTGGGAATTACCTGACCAGTGAGAGCTGAAACTCATTTGAGTCTATCAGAAGTTTTCAGGACAGCTGGTCAGCAGGGAGGATACCAGGTTGGTGCTAAGAATCCAGAGATCAATGGATCACTTTTTTAAGACTGAGGGAATTGCTTTATAACACCATCAACCTGGCAGATATAGGTACTGAAAGTTTATTTGTTTAATGTTAACAAGGATCCAGAATCAGCTCTATACTGATTTTTCTTAAGTATTTTAGGTTACATCTGTAAAAGTTGAATTTATTCCTTGTTGTACCAATCCCCTTTTACTCTCATCTTTCTAATAACAGCAAAAGGCACCAAGATCTTGAAGCAAAATTCAGAAAAACAGGATAGGCAATGAATGTACTCTATGAAATGGATCGCTAAACTGCTGCAGGTGTTCTTCTCTATAAGTTTCAGATTAACAGCAAGGAAATCAGATGCATTATCTATTTAGGGTTTATTATCTATTTAGGGGTTTTGGAATCCACTTTCCATAATAGTATTTGAACACTGGAATGCTAAAAGTAGCACTGACTACTCACTCAATAGCAGTGTTCTGAATTTCCCATGTAAACTCAGTGGGTGAAGTTTTAAGTCCTTATTTCTCTACTGCCAATGTCACAGTTTTACCCTGTAAACAGTGGGTTGTAGCTAAAAAATCATTATCAGAAGGACTGTATGGAACATGATAAACTATGATATTCACACCTTTTTTATAGGTACCTAGCCAACAAATCACAAGCACAACAGAACAGGAATTATTTTCTCTTGAGCTGTTCATGTATGGATGTGCAGCAGTATCACCAATGTGTTTGAACTATTTTCTTTTAGAAGATTCAAAACAAAAAGAGTAAAAATTGACTCAAATTACCAGGTGTGCATCTGCAAAGTTTAGGAGAGTTGCTCCATGAGACATTGAAAAAGAGATAGCTGGGAACTACACTGGGGTCTGACCTCCATTAACACAAAAATGAGGTGCCATTACTATGGTAACTGTCTTTGATTACAGGTGGAGGTAGTTGACATTTTTCCTCTCTCTGTAATATCCCTGTAGGTCACATAAGAACTCAGGAGAACACATTTTTTCTGGAGGTATAGATTTGTGTTTCAAACCCCACAGAGTAATTTCATCTACCGTTCAGCGATAGACTGGAAGCACAGGAAGTACACAGTGTCCACCTGCATGGCTGGCAGGAGGCCGTCTCATATGGAGGACTTGTGTTCATTTGTATGGACTGTGAATTCCAGCCAGTCTCTGGGGTTGTTGCAAATCAGAGGCTAGATACTGAATCCCTAAACTTACATTAGTTTCTTCCTGTTGTGTCTTTTTAAAGCCTCCTTTCAGTATGGAATAGACCATAACTCCTCTTTTTTATTTACTTCTGCACTTCACGAAAGAAACTCAATACCATTGAAATAGTTGATAAACACTTTCCTGCAACAAAGGCGCAAGTACAAGTACCCATCTATCTATTCTTCCTTTCTTGGATGGAGTTAAATGCCCTATGAGTTATATTGGCTTTATCATTGTGAAAATCGGCTTACTGGGAACTTAGCTAGAACAGTAAGAAGGAGTTGCTTTGTTATGGAAGGTACTGCTAGGTAATTTATGAACTTCTCTTCATTAAATGCCCACACATCCCAGAGCCCGAGCTTGACAAATCACAAAAATTTTCACAGAGTACCTTGCAAAAATGTTATATTTTTGAACATAGCTTTTGGTACTGAGTAAAGCTGACTTTATGTATAAATGCTGGTTTATCACTTATACAATACAAGGGCTAATAAATTTCAGATTCCCTATACTAAACATATATACATTTTCTCAAAGTAACTTCATTGCTCACCATGAAATGTCTTCTGCATGATGCAAGCTAAAGATTGGAAGAACAATCTTTAAAGTTTTTATTAGTAGTACAATATTTCAGTTAACCACTATGTTTTTCAGGAAGTCACACAAAACATAACAGTTTTCCAAGAAAAAAATCAACTTAACCTTAGCAATAGTAGTCATTGCTATATGAAATTTAAAAATTTCTCTGTGAACAACATTTTTTATTTTGGTGCAGGTTTTTCTTTAACATTTCTGCTATCATTTAAGTATTATCAAATGCATAAGAATAGTAAATGCAAGACCTAATTCCTTTGTTCTTTAGTTGGTCCAGGATGCTAGACAGCTTAATGTAAAGTTTTAACCTGCAAGGTTTTCTCCACTGTTTTTCATTTGGCAATTCTTCTTTTATAAGGGTCATAAAGGCAACAGTCTGTAAAATCCGTTTCAGGTTTTTTTGCTCAGTTGTACAAATCTTAGTGTCCTATTCTTTTTAAAAGAGGCTGGTGTCTTTCTTTTTTCAATTAGAATTCTCTGAATGATTCTTCATGATGTGGAAAGTCTTCATCTCTTCAAGGAATCTGATTCAGTTAACCTAAAGTGACCTCAATTTTGAACACAATAGAAATAATTTGTTTTCTTTACCTCTACTTTTTAACACAGTTGTGCTTAGATGATCTTTTCTGGTAACCTCAGTGAGAACTTCAAAAGAGGATGTAGGTGAGACATTATAGGAACAGAAAACCTAATTGAAATTTCAATAAAAAATTAATTGCCACATTCCACTACAATAAAGAGGTCAAGTTATCCTCTTATGCTCATAGTACACATTGTCAGAAATACATTGATGCAGAAAAAAGACCTGTAATAGTATCATTGATCTTGCATTCATTTGTAGTTGGGAGAAAGGTAAAACAAAGCATTTATTAACCCCTTTCTCTTTGCAGCACATACTAGTGCTGGGATACTAGTGAACATACTCAGAGGTACATGGAATGTCCAGATGTATGCTATCAGATTTACACTATTTTGTTTAAATTTATGCAGTCATATAGAATGTAATTTTGTGATGCTTCAGGTTATGAATTTCTGTCAACTAATTCAAGAATGTTCTGGAAAACTCCCTGGGAGTTTTTCCTGTATTTCTACTGCTTTTAGACCCACTACGATGGGTCCTTTCTTCCTAGCTGTGGTTTCTCACTAAAATGTATGTTAGTTCATTGCAGAGGATACTTTTGGGAATATCTCCACATTGCTTGTTGTTTGCGCTGACTTAAACTAGTCCCACACCCACAGTAGTGTCACATCCTTGACACCACTGTTGACTGTTGCTGTCAGGATTTCTGATGGACATTGATATGTTTTCTTATATAGAAACTACAGAAGTGAAGTGTGATGTCTCTGTAATACTAATGGTCCACTTCTACTACAACCTGAATGTAAAGCATCTGTGTAGCATTTCAAATTCTTATGCTATCTCTGAAGAGGTACTCCAATATATTATCCTGTGGGTTTGGTGTTTTTTTTTTTTTTTTTAAAAAAAGAAACCAAAACAAAACAACCAACAACAACTCAAAAGACTGAATTTAAAAACATTCTAACTTTATTCTATACCATTATTTTATTGTTTTCACATGGTTTCAAGTTGCATTTATACAAGATATATTTTAAATTGGTTTGTTAAATGTTTGGGTTTAGAACACTCATTTTCTTTTCCTTTTTCTTTGTATGTAAATGTTGGTATGTAATGTTCCTCTAGACATTTTTGTTTCACGCTGTTAGAAAACACTTAAATATTGCTGTAACTGTAATTGTTTCTTGCAGAGAATCTTTGAAAGCACTGCCTAGTTAAAGGCAGGACCCAGTGGGGAAGGCAACACTGTGCTTTGTGGGTAAGAAGCTTCCCAAAGCTGGAGAGTAAAGGCATAAGGATTACTACTGGAAACACTCTTTCTGCTACCCTTTTTTTTTCCATTGCCTTCCCTTGCTTCAACAAAACTTGAAGACAACCTTTTTCACTTCAGTCTGCATTGAAAAACAGTATGGAGCACTGAAAAGACAATGACTCTTGCTGCATTCCTTCATGTTTTGGAAAAAAAAATAATTTAGAACTTAAAAAAAAAAAAGATAACCTTCAATTGTTATTTTAAGCCACCATATCTTCCTAATAAACCCATTTCAATGAAAGAAATGTGGAATTATGCTTAGACTTTAATTATGCTTCCCCGGAAGGAAAATCTGCCTACTGAATACCAACATAAAAGAAAGGTGTTAGTAGATTTCTAGATAGTGAGTGTATGAACACCAGGCCATTGCTGATTTCACTGAGAGAGCAGTAGAGCAAGACAGAAAATCATACGTAAAATTTCAGATTTGAAGAATCATAGAAGCAATTAATAAATCATGTTGAAGAAGATAACCAACTTGAGGAAACTAGAAGGGATATACTAGAACACTTTCTTTAGTTGTATCATTTAAGAACTTAAATCTGGTTATGATCACAGCATGACACAAATCAAAAATGGTTTCAAGAAAGTCAGTGTTATATTACACTGTTTTGAATTTGTCTAAGAGAAAATTGCATTTTAAGCATTAAGCATTTTATTCTAATGTTAAAGAAAAAAAAAATCTGTGTTATGATTTATTATGTAGCCAGGGATGGACAGTGACTATCCTGCTCTACAAATTATTGCAAGGAACATTATTCACCATGCAAGATACAGTGAGTTGATTCACTTTTCTATTGACTGATATCACTTAGAAAGCCAATGAAGTTTTAACCAATTGTTTTAGTTATATGTATATGTTCTTCAGAAGTGTCTTAGATGTTAAAAAATATATGTATAAAGTCACATTACAGGTAAGGAGACAAAGTGGGATCATGAAATAGATTTCCATTCCCTTTCTATTAAAAAACTAACCATTTTTTGCTAGTATCTCTGCCAGTTCAATGGAACAGTAGCAGACCACACTATCAAGTACAATCAATGGCATTTGCTGACATGAACATTTCAATTATGCATTGCAGAAATTTAGTCAATTTTGGAGGATCTTTATACTTGTATTCCCAACTCATAATTATTTCAAGAGTTCCATGTTGTAATTTGATCAATCGAAGGGTACAGGAAACTCTCGTATATACAAAGATAGAGTATCTGTAATAAAAATGCAGCACACAGCAATTTTCCTCACTGCTGCTTGCAAAATAGTTTATTCTGTGATATTAGAACTGTTGCTATCTACCTAGTAAAAATGGCAGGCCTTGCCATCATTGTCTTGCAAGGAACAACTGAACATAATTTCCAAGAAATAAAACTATGAACCCTCTAGAAGCATCAATTGTCTGCAAAAAAGCTGTGTCTGCAGGAAATAATTTCCTCAGTAGCACAGGACTTGGATTTCCATTAAGGGATCCTGAAATCAGCAATGCTTTCCACAGACAAAGGATCTTTTCATTTTGACTCTGTTCATGTCACAACTTCCCATGTAGTGCAGCTACGTAGTTTGCACGTACTTCCATAGTAAAGAGAAAAATTGCCAATGCTCCTGCAATACTGGCTGCATGTTTATCATTAAAAGGGATGGAGGAGAGGTAATCTGCGACGTAAATCACATTTCACTAGACATGTGCAGGGCTTTGGAGCATAAACATGAGTTTGCCAGTTTGAATTTGAGCTGGCAGCAGCACAGCAGAGACAGAAAACAGACTGACAGCGAAAGGTTAAGTGTGATGTGTAGATCTAGAAGGTGTCAGTTCAGGGTTGGTATTTACTGATACTATCTGTAAGTTGGATGAGATGAGGTTGCCTGAGGACAATCTGTAAGAGACAAAGGAAGGAGAATGAATCTCAGAACTCTAATGGAAACTGAAAGTAGATAGAAGCTGGGAAAAAAATGC
Source organism: Dendrocincla fuliginosa (assembly GCA_035047845.1). NCBI lineage: Eukaryota > Metazoa > Chordata > Aves > Passeriformes > Dendrocolaptidae > Dendrocincla > Dendrocincla fuliginosa. Next base: position 35,731,818 of record JAWWMO010000138.1, on the reverse strand, counting down.
TGCTTGGATAATAAGAATAGAAAAGAAGCTAACAGGCTGTACAATACTAGTCTAGATAAAAGAGCAGGGACTGGCATATTACAGTACTTCAGAGAAAGATTTAGGTTATGATACTTGAGAAATTTTCCCAACATTATATTGCTATCTTTATGTATACTGATACAACTTCTTAGGGGGAAAAAATGAAGTATTTTTAAATGCCAATTGAAAACTCATAATTGAATATAGCTTTTTCAATTGCTAAAATAAACTAATATTCATACAATGAAAAAAATTGAATGGCCCATCTTTGCACAGCCCCTCCCCTCCTTAGTGAAGATTAACTTGAAATAGGCCAGCATATTGTAAATCAGAATCCTGACAATGAACAATGTTTTACTAACAACATTTAGTGCGTCACCATGTAAGTCATTAGCAGAATTTAGCTGAACTTCGTTGTCTTGCACAGAAACTAGGATTCTACATTGCCTTTCCAGGTCAGTGTTTCAACACTGTGTGTGAGCCCAGACTGAGGGTGTGGATTTCGATCCATTTCTGAAAAAGGAGATATTAAATTTGCCTCTCTCATGTTCTAGGCTAATGTGCTAACTTTGTGGGAGACTAAGACCACCTTTGTAAAGGGAAGAATTCACCCAAAAAGGAAGTCCAACTTCTGAATCATAATAGTCTTGAATAAGGTAAACAAACATTGGGGAAGAGAAGAATGACAGATATATCCACATAGTCTGTGCTTTTCATCTCCTTCTAAATGAGGAAGCAGTAAAAATGATGCAGCCCTGTACACTAATGTAAAAGGAGCTTTGCAGTCCAACACCAGGCAAACAGGATTTTTTTTTGTTTTTGTATTTTAAATTGCAATGTAATAATAGCATAAGGATCCAATAAAACAAAAGGTAGTTCTGTATTAATTTTTAAACTGATTCTTCAGAGTGTTAACCAACACTATGATTTCAGATAATCTGTTAGATCTAGGAGGTCTGTCTTTCTTTTTACCTAAAAATGTTGGACCGGAACTCAATAATAACTTTTATGTGTATGCTGGCACATTTCATTATCCCTTTTTTGGTTTTGATGAATACTGTTCCATTAGAAACACTGATGAAAGTTAACAGTTCCAGGTTGTCTCCTAGAATTATTAAGATGGAAATGAGAATGAAACCATATACTGAAAGAAGAAATTAAAATATTCACTAAGTATTGTGAGGCAGAGTTTTGTTGTTGCTTTGCCCCTGTAAAGAATATTACTTCATCCTTGTCATAGATCTTTTACGTTCTGTCCTTTCAGTTCACTAATGTTTTGATACAGAAGACCTACAACAGCAGCTAAAAATAAAATGTACTGTTATTTATTTGATTCAGTAGAACTTTTGACTTAAAACCAATATGGGGGTAGGGGACAGGGAATGTATACTGCATTCACACGTCATCTGATGGAAAGCAATGCCAAATTTTAAATGCCTTATATTTACCAGTAACAAAACAATATATTATTACATAACCAAAGGATTATTTCTTGGACAGTGATATAAATACATCATGGCTAGTATTTTTAGGTAAAAGTATGTTAACAAACAACTCTAACTGAAAGGATGAACTACTGGATTGTATGTAAGTATCCAGCAATGACTAAGTCTTAACAGGCTTTGTTAAACATTGAGATACTCACAGAACAATTTGCAAATCATTTTGTTTTGACTACTACAATGAAACCATTATCCTTTAAAAATACAATTTTCCAACTTTGCCTGGAGTCCAGGGTGACAGAAGAAACACAGAAAATAGCCTATCAAATTCATGTTGCTATTGAATTATACTGATTTCATAATAAATATTTTCTCTATTCTTTTTAAAATGTCATGTTTAACATCTATAGCATTATGGGAGTAACAAAAATTTTTGAGTATAAGGAAATATAGGGCACTGCACTGTAGAGCTGGTTTCACCTCGCTGCAAAGCTCTTCCACTTTTCAATTTTTTTAAACTTAATCCCAGTATTTTACACTGCTCTGCAAGAACAAGATCGCAGAAGACGTTTTCATATCAATTCTTGACAGTCTTTGCAAAAGTCAAGTTATTCATCCTGCAGTGAATTATAAATACCTTGCAGTTATTTTTCTTTTTTCTACTTTTTTCACTTTTTTTTTTTGTTTGGGTGTGATTTTATGTTTAGTTTTGCTTTTTTCCTTCTCATTGTGAGACTAAGGCAAGAAGGGAAAGAAAAAAAATGCTAAAACACTATTTGAATATGTCAGAAAGAGTAAAGTAAGGCACCAAATACACTGGTGCAGCTGTGGAAGAGCATACATACCCAGTCGTAATAGAGTTTTGGGACTGAGTCCAAATACAAGCCAAGCTCCACCCCAAACCCATATTTTACTGGCAGAAGAAACAACATCAGACAAAAAAGACGAGCTGGAGCATAAGCCATCACACAAACAGGATTAATGATCCAGACTCAGATGGAAGCAATCCAAGTTCAAATTTCATTAAGACCTGAAATAAGGTGGTAGAAAAGACACATCACAGGAAATTTATTGGTAGAGTTTGTATAACAATAAGTTAAACATTGTCGCCAAAGGATTCAGAATGTGACTACTGGGAAATGTCTCATTGCCAGTGACCAAGAAATGACAGAGTTTTCAATACTCAGTGAAGTAAGGAAGGGTGTCAACAAAACTTCTGCCCTGGACTTCTGAAGGGCAGTTTTTTGCCAATTCAGAAAGCAGTTCAGATAGTATCTTGGGAAACAGCCCATAAAAACAAAGGGGTCCAGATACTTCAAGAAAGAAATCTTGAAGGCGCAGGAGCAGGCTGTCCCAACGTGTCTAAAGGCAAGCCAGCGGGGAAGACAACAGGCCTGGATGAACAGTGAGGTTTTGCAGGAACTTAGGGGAAAAAAAGAGTTTATCACCTTTAGAAAAAAGGGCAAGCAACTCTTGAAATGTTTAGAAATATAGTTAGGTCATGTAGGAAGAAAATCAGAGGGGCAAAAGCACAATTTGAACTTAATCTGGCCGCTTCTGTTAAGGATAACAAAAAGTGTTTTTATAATTACTTCAATAGCAAAAGAAGAGGCAAGGAAAACCTCCATTCTTTGTTGGTCATGGGGTAGGGAACAGAATTACTAAAGATGAAGAACAGGCTGAGGTACTTAACACCTTCTCTGACTCAGTTTTCAACAATAAGACAGGTCCTCCTCAGGACAGCTGGCCTCCTGAGCTGGTAGACAGGGACAGGGAGTTGAATAGGCCTCCTGTATTCCATGAGAAAGCAGTTAGTGACCTGCTAAGCCACGTGAATCCTCACAAGGCTATGGGACCAGATGGGTTCCATCCTAGGGTGATGAGGCATCTGGCAGAAGAGCTGCTCTCCATCATTTATCAACACTCCTGGCTCACCAGGGAGGTCCCAGACGGTTGGAAGTTTGTTAATGTGACACCCATCCACAAATAGGGCCAGAAGGAAGACCTGGGAAACTACAGGCCTGTCAGCCTGACCTCAGTTCCAGACAAGGTTATGGAGCAGAACATACTAAGTGTGATTACACAGGACAGACAGGAGATCAGAGCCAGCCAGCACAGATTTAGGTGGGGCAGATCCTGCCTGACCAGGTGACCCACTTGGTGGCTGAGGGGAAGGTTGTGGATGTAGTCTACCTGGACTTCAGCAAAGCTTTTGACACTGTCTCCCTTAGAATACTGTGCCAGGGATGGCTTAGGTTAGACATTAGGAAGAAATTCTTTTACAGAGAGAATGACTGGGCATTGGAATGGTCTGCCCAGGGAAGTGGTGGATTCGCCGTGCCTGGAGGTATTTCAGAAGAAACTGGATGTGGCACTTAGTTGACAAGGTGGTGTTCAGTGAAAGGTTGGACTTCATGATCTCAGAGGTCTTTTCCAACCTAGTTGGTTCTGTGATTCTCTACAGGGGGAGAAATGCTTCCCTAGTCCTGATCTCCACATTATTTCTGACACAGGCCAGGATGCCATTTTAAGATTGAAATGTGGAAAATGTAGGAAAGCACATAAGCAAGTGTGGTGGTTTAGTTTTCTTGGTTTTGGTCTAGGTCTTCCCTGGTAACAGGGTTATAACTAAGGAAGTATTCCACAGCATTTCTTTACATAATCAGGTGAATATAAGAGAAGTGGGGAGGTTCTTCCCTCTCTTCCTTTCGGGTGCTTGGGAGGACAGCAGGTCTCAGTGTCTTGGTTTCACTCTTATCTATATGAGCTGAGGCCTATTTGAGAACTTGTCCCAGCCGTGTGGAGGTGAAGGAACTGTTTTCTTGAGGTAAGTTTAGTGAGAATTTATTTTGTTAGTTACTTTATTGAGCTATTCCCTGTGTTTTCAAGTGTGTGTATCTGTTTTTTTTTTGTTTTACCTGATTTTTGTCCCTCTCCCCCCTCCCTTTCCCTCTTTTCTCTTTTGGGGTTGTTTGGTATTCTTGTTCTGTATATTCATAGTGTTTAGTTGTATATAACTATAACATATGTGAATACATATATATTTTTTACTACAGTTTTCCTGTGGTACTTTTTTTCTCTCTTGGGAGGGGGGAATCTGTGTGGCCAACAGCTGGGTTTGGTAGGGAGCCAACCCAAACCTCCACAGCAGGAAGAAAGGCACAGTCTTAGAATGTCCACATTCAACTGCAAAGACAAGTCCCAGTGATGAGTCCAAAAGACAGGTTAGAACAAACTTCTTTTATGTACAGATTCTTACATTTGTAAAAAAAAAAAAAAAAAGGATACTCAAGCTTATTTTAGGTTAACTGGCAAGCTTTCACTTAAGTGCATCACAGGAAAACATACTGAAGGAAAAATGTGCCATTCCCTAGCTAAATAGTGTTTTCTTCCTGTGATAACTGGACAAAAAAAATGAGGGCTAGTTCTGGTTTGACACTAACTGAAATGTTTCCAGTTATTGTATGGGGAATAAAAGTCTTACTTTGTTTCTGCTCTTCTTCCATCCCCCCATCATATCCCCTTAAACTTCTTGCCACTAGCTGCATGATGCCTACAAATTCTTTGTATTCTGTGATTCCTTGGGAGGGTGGAGGGTGGGGGAAATCAGTGTGAGGGAAAAAGAAACAACATTCAGTCGGCACCTAACAACTGACCTCTAAATTCCCACCTCAGCCTACAAGTAAAGCAAAGATCTGTTTCTTGTCCTGTTGTCTTCCATCACACCATATTTCATCCCTCATATCCTGCTTTCGCTCTGTTCCTCTCCCCATCTCCTAGAGCAGCATAAGCTCCTGCTCCCCATTGAACAAACTCCTAATGTTCTGTTTTGAAAAAAAATGTTGCTCCAAATAGGTATTCTCCTGGAATGTAATACATTTCTGTGCACTTGCCACTGACTTTCACCCATACACATAGAATGTCACTGACATTTTCTGCATCTTTCTAGGCAATTTTGTCTGTCCATTAGTTTGAGAGCTTCTCAGAGTAAATGCATCTATTTGTCTTTCATTTATTGCTAATCTGCTTATATTAAAACCATGAATTATCTGGAAGTTTTCATTCCAAAATGCTACAATATCTACAGGTAGGAGTATTTGCCAGTAAAACAAAAATGCATTTAAAAATTGGTTAGTTAGCAGGCAAAATTGAAATTTCTAGATTTAGAGCTTGACCTCACTTTGCTCTATGCAAGCAGACAACAGTAGCCATCAAATTGCACAATAGCACTGACTTAAAGCACTGTACTTTAGATTGACCAAAGAAATTTTTTCACTCATTGTTTAGATTTTTCTCAAGTTGAAGAAATCAGTATAATGGGTACTAACTTTTCAAATAAAGCAAAGTTTAAAAAGTATTCTAACACAAAGTAAAAATGCTAAAATAAAAAAAAAAAGAAATATTGTGTATTGTCAAAACATTTCAAATTACTTTAAAAAAATATTTGAAAGGTTTATCTTCAGGATACAATCTAAGACAATGTCTAGCTGTTCTTTTCCCTATGCAAATGGATTTATCCTTCCGTACAAGTCTACCTATATCCTGCCATTCACTGGAGTATCACTTTTACAGAGTAAAGTAGAAGAAAACAAAAAGTCTTTTCTAAGACCCTTCAAATTAAAATCTCAGGATATGGAGGCTGGTGCTGGTGCATTGTACCTTGGGTGTCTTAGTGCTATTGCCTTAGTAATGTTAAAACCCCACTGTTTGCAACTGTGGAGCCTCTCTCCTCAGTTGTTGCAGCAGTCTCTTCTCAGTGCCTCTGTGGTCATGGATCCCTTGGGTTCCCGTGCTGTTGTTCTTGTGATGTAGGTCTCATGATCTTGCTCCTGCAAAACCCTGGTATTCTTGTCACTCTTCTCATGGAAAGCAAATACCACTGGTGAGAGGTTGCCCTTCATTCACAGAATCACAAAATCAGCTACATTAGAAAACACCTCCAAGATCATCAAGTCCAACCTTTGACTTAACACCACCTTGAAAACTAGACAATGGCACTAAGTGCCACATCCAGCCTCTTCTTAAACACCTCCAGGGACAGCGACTCCAAGTTTGCTTTCCTTTACCTCCTGTTTTCTGGGGTTTGTTTATATGAGGGAAAGATAAACACAGTGCAAAATAGGGTAGATAACAACCATTGAAATATTTTGTAAATATTATCCAGTAATACATGCATACAGGAACTTAACAAAAAAACACAATGCTGTACTGGCACAGAACTAGCATACTCCAATCAGTGCTAACAACCTCATAAGTCAGAATGAAGTTGTAGGGGGTTTGAGCAAGTCCCAGTGTAAAGCATATTGCACAAGAGAGAAAGCATGGTTTAAAAATCATCATCTTCATCATTCTTTGTCACTCATCACCTTCACCATTTCCATATGTTGTACTAGAGACTGCCTCCAGACACTGACCTCTGAGGAGAGTTTTCCCTTCCTTTTTTCCTTTTGTTTTTATCCTTCCCCAAAACTTCCTTTCTGTGTACTAACACATGCCATCAGCTACAGATGTCACTTTTTTCTTTTCTCATGTGAACCTGACTCAATATACTTTCTGTATCAATAATATTGATAAAAGGATACTATAGTCTCTCTGGTTGGAGCATTTGGAGTGTTTTTTATCAGCCTAATCTGAAATAATACATTAATAATAGCAGTGTGTTATTGCCTTGTCCCCTGCACGTATTTTGAATATAAACTCAAATATTTTTAATGTGATCTGCTTTTCAAGTAGTAGAAGGTTTCTTTTAGCTGTCCCCTGCCACCTGCTTTCTGCTGTGACAATCATTTTGATATGTTTCTGGTTTCTTTATGATAACAGAAGAAGCTGGGCCTACCCTAAGGCACAAGCCTGCCTTTGAGGCAGTAATCCATGCTGGAGTCCATCCATCCAGCCATTCATACATACGCACACACTCTCCAGTATGGTAGCAATCATTTTTTTAGAAAGTAAGACATAATAAAATTGGTTCCCTTTTCCTTAAAAATGTCCACTTCATAAGGCACTAAACAGTATTTAATGATTAATTAGCTTACCAGAAATTTCAATTTCAGGGGTGGGATGAGGTGGGGGTTTTTTGTTATTGTTGTTCAGCTTTGTCAAGGTAGATGACACTATTGTAACCCCTGTGGTCTGGCATCATGTGACATGTTAAAAAATCTTGTTAATGGAAATTATAATGTTTTGCAACTGCTGAATTGATCTGATGCACTAATAATACAATGGGTTTTTGATTTTAATGCCAGATATTCTAAATCGTCTCAGTCACATGATAAAAATTAGGATGCCAGTCATGATAGTAGGAAGCAGACATGACTTACCACTATATTCAACATAGGAATAATGATTATTCTGCTTCTGTCTGAATTTTCTACCCCTTATGTCTGCTACTGATACCCTGATATATTTCAGCTTTCATAAACATCCCCACATCTTTAGGCCACCTATCAGGCTTAATTTTTCCAGACTCTTGTGACTGTAACAGCTGTTTGTTCATTTTTTATTCTTATTCTATCAGGAAGAGAGAGGAACTTCATATATAAAGTTAGGCTTTTAGTCACTTGCCCTTAACAGAAGAAAGGGAGAGAAGCTCTGTGGTAGCTTGACAAGAAAATACAATGAAACCTTAGGTTTTCTGTGGTTCAATTTCAATTCATTATTCCGGTTTAGCCAGATCAGAATTAGAGAATGATCCCTTCTTTAAGTGTCAAACTTTCAAAAGAGGACTCAAATCTTAAGATAAAATATTCATGAAAAATGGTGCCTCTCTTTAAATTTCCATTAATTTATTTTCTTACATTGCTTTTACATTAGTCTTTCTCCCATTTCACCTTACTCTCCCTTCCCTTTGACTTTAAATCCAACTAAAGATTTTTTTAATGTCTTGCATAGATTTCTGAAGAAATTTTGATGTGAGTTTTGATGCCATCTACTTGTTAAAATGAGAAATGCATTAAATAATAAAATAGAAGTAGACATAGGACAGAAAAAAATATAAAAACTGATAAAGAGTTTCCAGGAATGCATGGGGGTCTAAAATGGCAGTGCCTTTATTTCTAACATTTGTGTCTGTTTCAAGTTTGTCATTTCTCAAGGACTTTGTTTATATATATGCAAGTAGTAAAGAAATTTTATTTTATTCCTGCTTCAAAACATTGTAAACTAGGAAGCAACATTCAAATATTTGCTGACTTACTAGTTGCAATTTCAATCTCTACTGTTGCTTATTACTCAGTCCACATTTCCAGTATTCTTCGTTATGCATTGATCAATGAACTGAATTGTGCCACAGGTCACACACAATTTTGCATTAAAATTACAAAACAGAAAGCCTGCTAGCTGAAAAACTAGCATTCACAGAACATTTATGATCCATGCATTTTCACAGACTTCACATTGATGACTGACACCATGCCAGTAACAACAATACAAACAAGGAAACAGCATGACAGAGAATGACAGATTTATTTTGACATAATTTATCTTGCTTGATGTTTTCCATATTGAAGCAAATTCTGAGTGAGGAGAATCCTAAACACTGAGAGTAAATTTATATTTTTCATTTCAAACACTTATTTGGATGTTTGTTTTCATCTTTATGGCCATTTAATCTCTTGCATATCTACTACAAAAAATCAAAATTACTTTTAAATTTTGTAAATATTGAAAATTTAGATATAACTCAAACAAAAATACCAAATACATTGATAAAACTGCCTAACAATGAAGCAACTCTGGAGACAAGTCACAGCTTCTCTAGAGCCAAACTTCCTTTGCTTTTTTATTTCTAAATAAGGAGTTTAATATCTCTTAGAATTTAAACTAGCATTTTTCCTTGTACAAAACCTATGCTCATATTTACTCCTACTACTAAAAAAAACCAATATTGAACCAACACAAGAGGTACTCAATTTGGAGTTCTCAGAACATGCTTATATATGCAGACCTTATAGCAGATTGTCAAGAAGGAAGACACAAATGACTGGCATTATGAATAAATTTTAAAAAAAATTATTTTTCAACTTTTCCTTCTCTTGTCAAACTGTTTTTTTGTCCTAAGCTTATAACTGTGAAGCAAATATGACATCTAAAGCCATGAGAGCTTCCGTTCCTCTTTTCTGGCAAAACCCCAGATTTTGTCCTCTAAGTGAAAGATCCCTTTAATGATTGTAAGTTTTGGACCCATTCCTGTGCATCTGAATGGCCTGCTTCTTTGGCTGGAAAAACACAGCCTCTGAATCTCAGGCAAAAATGATTTTATTTCAATGCAACAGTGAAACTATATAGACAGTGGTGTCGCTAGGTATGAGCAGTGCCCTTTTTCATGAGGATGAAGTGTAGCAGTAAAGCTGAGCCACTATAAAAATACAGTACAGAATGGCACCTAATTTTTGTTATGATAAGGTTTGTGATTTTATGTACTGCTTACTCATTATTCCTAATATGTTTTTAAGTACATCATACTAACTCAATAAGGAATGGTTCCAGCTTACTGACAAGACATCCATAAAAATTCATTAAGAAACAAATTGGGATATCTATGTGTAACATCTTCAAGATTCATTATGACAATTTGATGTTAAAAATACAAAGACAGCCATTAAAGTGAAAAGATTGGTAGCAGACCATATATCTGCAGTCTGAAGAAAATTTTAATAGTCAGCTACTGACTCATAAAATGCGTTTCCCCACCATTTACTTCCATGTTGCCTAAAACACACATGACTAGCAAAGGCTGGCACTCATTGTCTTTAACGGCACTCCAAATCCTAAAATTAAGCATTAAGATTATTCCAAACAAAATAAAACCCTTGAGTCAATGTCATGGTTTAACCCGAGGTGGCAACTAAGCCCGCTGTTGGTGCTAGCTCACCCTTCTCAGAGTGAGTGGCATGGGGAAGTAAATGGAAAGAGTAAAAGTAGGAAAACTTGTGGGCTGAGATAAAGACAGGTTAATTGGTAAAACAGAAGCTACATACAGAAGCAAAGCAAAACAAGAGCTTCATTCACCACTTCCCACCAATGGGCAGGCAGATGTTCAGCCGTCCCCAGGAAAGCTGGGCCACGTCAGTTGTAATGGTTACTTGGAAAGGAAAACACCACCACTCCAAATGTCGCTGAATCCTCTTCCCTCAGCTTTCTATGTTAAGCATGGTGTCATATGGTATGGAATATCCCTTTGTTCAATGAGGGGTCAGCTGTCCCAGCTGTGTCCTCTCCTAAGCTCTTGTGCACTCCCAGCCTCCTTGCTAATGGGACAGGGTGAGGAGCAGAAAAGGAGGAGACTCTGCACTGCTCAGCACTAGCAAAAACACCTCTGTGTTATCAACACTGTGTCCAGTACAAATCCAAAACTTAGACCTGTATGAGCTCCTATGAAATGAAAGTAAATCTATTCCAGTCAAAACCAGCAGAGCCAGGAACAGGTATTACCTCTGTGTGGGTAAAAGAGATCACAGGCCCTACTTAGGTGCTATTACTGTGCACAATTCTGACAGAGAGGTTCAACATCCTTTTCAGGAAAATCTGAATTCTTTCACGAGAATTTAATGAATTTGCTTCTAACTGATCTGATACAATCCTCTGTTTCAAGTGATCTCTGGAACAGTTACCTCTGGGATGTAGAACTACTCTATACTCTTTAAGAGTTTTTTTAGGCCTTGAGATGTTAGTGTAGGACTGAGCTAAGAATAGATAGATATAAGTGTTTTAATCACCACGACTAATGGAGCTTTAAGCAACATGGGTCCAATTTTGACAGTCGTTATGCTAAGTTGAGCTAACAAGAATAACCTATTCTGTAAAAAGCACTGTAGATTAAAAAAAAAAAAAAATCAGAGTCTTACATGCACCACGAGTATTTAATAACAGTATTAGGAAAAACTAGCTTTACTTCAGGTAGATGTTTCTGTTTCTGTCCATTACACAAAGAAATTGTTAGTTGAAATAGGTGAAAAAATAACAGAAACTTCAGACCATGATGGTGTTTCTCCTGTACTGCACATATGTTCACACAGAAATACCTGTTTGCAGTCACACTGAAACATCCCTAAGATGTAGGTTGTTGAGAAAATTTTTTTCTCAAAGATGAGTTATTTGTGTTTTGTGACGCATTTTTCAAAATGCAGAAAGGTAACCTTATAAAACCTCAGTCATTTCTAAACAGAGTATCAGTCTGCTAGCTAAGAAAGTAGCTTTCTGAAGCTTCCATATAAATGAGGAGCTTTGGTTAGTTGATTTTTGTAGGACTTAAATGTGTTGGTGTCAAACAGCACATGAATACTATATGGACATCATTTAATGCAATGAACAGCTTTGTTCTTTATAAGCATGGGTGTTGTTTCCACGACTTTCCATCATTTCTCCTGAAGATTTCATTCAGTTAAAAGCTGGTACCAAAACGAAATCAGGTTCATCAGGAGATGTCAGGAATCAAAGATAAGGTGACCTATCTCAAACTCTTTAAAAAAAAAACCCCACATCATAAGATAATCAAAATCCAGTATTTCAGAAAACCTTATATGATATTTCTTATGAATAAGGAGTGAATGCCTGACGGGTACATGACACATACCTTGTATTTACAGCTTCTCTTCAGTCTGAGACATAAAGAATATAATTAGTAATTCTGGGCCAAATCTTTAGAGATTTTAAGCATCTGCTAATTAGCCCAAGAGCTGTTAACAGCAGGAGACACTATAAAGTCTCAGCACATCCATAAAACATTGGATGAAAAGCCAGCTCTGCAGTTTATCATTTTATTGTAGTGTGTCATTTTGTAGTTTAGTATTTTCTTGCTTATTGTTGTACTTTTTTGCTGATTATTTTACATATTATTTTGTTTTTATTTTAAGTCTGCAACCAAATATTCCATCATTTCAAAAAACTCACATCTATAGAAAAAGGAGGGGGAAGTAATAATATGACACACAATCAGGACGCTGACAGGCATCAACTCTGTCATCTTTGTCTACGTACAAGTTCTCAGCTACTTCATTATTAAAAGATATACATTACAATTCTGGCTGATTTTTTACTACAGATAATGCTTGAGAAGAATATACCTAAAAAGCAGCACCTGAGAGAATAAATGAGGAGCATCTTAGTCACCCATCAGATCTCAGCCCACACAATGAAATAATTATTGGTATGGCCATCTGATAAATTTTGCAAGGCACTTTCTATACCTAAACTTAAGATCCTCTAGGAAACATCATTCTGTCTATCAATTTACTCATAAGAAACATGTTGATCATGAAATGTTTGTATATTTTTTTTCTAATTTTATTTGCATTTCCCTAATATCTCTACTTGCTAGTTTTATTGATGAAGTTTCAAAAAGGAATTACCTTTAAGGATTTGATAAAATTCTATCCACATAGTAATTTTGCAGAAAATGTCATGCAATACGATCAGTCCATTTTTAAAAGTCTAATTAAAGACATCAGAAAGAAATTACCTGAGGGTAGGAAGAACAGTTAATGGATGTTTCTTGTCAGAAATTGTGAAATGTGTTTTGCCAAAGGGATTAAACATACCCATTGAATTCATCATGTCATACAAACATCCATTATTTGCCAATTCAGCGCATGAGGAGAAATATTTCTCCATTTCTTGTAGTTATGAAGCTGCTACTCCTATGATACTGTCATTAGCTATTTGAGAAGGAAGCCCGTCTAAATTAGGAGAGACAATTTTTATGTACCCCTAAAGCCCATAGGTTAGCCTCTCTTTTTGCCCACCTCCAGCCTTCACAGGAAATGTCTCAGACTTTCTTGTTACACCAACAAGGAAAACAGTAAGAAAAGCCCTTCTTAGTGGCAAGATACTATACTCATGTGCTGTACATGCCTACCATGCTATGCCACAAGCCTGGAAGATATTTTGGTCCTCTGCACAAGAAAGGCACTAACCCACTTGGTATACATGACTTATCACGATCGTTTCAAACAAAAGGCAATATTTAAAAATGTGGGTTTGCTACTATCACATTTTGAAAGACAATAACTATTCAAGGTTTGCTTCCAAAAAAGACTTCAGGTCTGTATATGCTAAACCCAGAGGGCTGAGTCACTGTTTTATGCTCAAGAGTAAGTTTTGGATAAGATATATATAATTGAATTGTCATGCTGGATGCTTCTCTTCATCTCTCAGAAGTATGGGTTCATTTTCAGATGCTTTCCTCTGCTTGCACATGGCATAGGACACCTTACTGGGTTCTGCAGTGATCTCTAGCAGCCCTGAGTGCTGCTAAGGAAACTTTCCTGCTCATTCATTCAGGAGCCATTGTGGCAGTCACACACTACCTGAGCTGGGACCAAAGCCCCTTCACAGTAGACAGCTCCAGGGAAGAGATGGGTGTCCCACTTGATTCCCTAGACACACTCCACACTTGTGCAGTCAGACCAGGTTTCCTTACTGGCTCGACCCCAGGTTTTCCATAGCACTGTCAGACATCTGGATCCTTTAATCTTGGTGCAATAACTAAGTAATATCTTACGCTGGTGTCTCCAAGGAGGGACCCTGAACCAAAGAAACCCTTAGCCTTTATACCCTCAGTCTAAGGGGGCGAAAGTCTGGAGTCATTTGCTCCTGGCTGGCTCACAGGCCCCTGTACACTTTGACACAAAGGGTCAGCAGTTCACAGACTCTTGTCTCAGGCTCTTGCCACCCAGAGGTCACCTGCAGCTACCACTGCACACCACGCTACCTGCACTGGATGTATTCCTTAATAGTGATTCCCATCATAATATTGTTGTTTTCAGCACCAGTTCGCTCATATGATTCCAACAGCATTTAGTAGTTGGCTTTTGCAACAGGGCTGAGCTCAAAAGTGGTGGGATGGTGAACCCCTCAGAAAATGGCTTGGTGGAATGAAGCAGAAGGACCCAAAAAGGATCTCAGAGGGCTCCTGGCTTCCCCTGCCAGGAGATATGAGAACAGTAAAGGTCCAGCTCATGGTAAAGCAGCACTGAGCTCTGTGTGTTTCATGATTCCTGAGGCTGTCAAGGCAATTCTGCACAAATGTAATCTCATTTAAAGTTAAAGCAGAAACGGAAATTCTGCAAAATGGAAACACTGAAGTGATAATAATTCAAGTATTTAAATAATAATCCAAGTCTCATGAGGGACCTTCATGTTTAATTTTATGTATGATGCGGAGACTAAGTTTATTACTGGGTACCGATTAATCTTTCTGCAAGATTTGTTAATATTTTTGCAAAGCCCACTGGACAATGATAAATCATAGCAATTAAGGTTGGGCCAAATTAATCTCGCAGCTTCATTTTATGTCTGTACTATCATGCTTGTTTTTGATGATCAGCTTTTAAATTTGGGGTGATGGCATCAAATAGGTAATGCCACATAACAGCTAGAAATCTTGTATAATTACATATTGCTTTAATGTCATTTGCAATGTGTGAATTCATTATGTTTGATTTATTTTGCCTGCTGATTCAACCCAAAAGCATAACAGGGCATAGCAGGGACTCCTGAAACTTCAGGACATTAATTTACAACTGATCTCTAGGAATCACAGGCATCTAAATAATACTAACCTACAGCCAAAAATTCAGGGAGAGCTGATCATACTGGCCACAGTATTACTTCTGAATATGTTTCTAGTCTCTTCTAAGGACTCCATTCATGCAGTCACGTCCCCTCTTTTGGTAATTTCAGTCTACTGCTTATTAAAGGGTATGAAGGCAGAATTGCCAGCCCAAAGACCTGGATACAAATCTTATAACTCATACCTTGTATGTAGGCAGCATTGTGCATTTTCTTACAGTTGTCATACTATGCTGGTTCTTCTCTCCAGCATGTACATATGTGGTCTATGCATTCATCTTCAGAGGTATCGCTGATACTTCAGAGACTGTCTTAGAATTTAAAGATAGCCTTCTTATCTGTTTACACCTTATTTTTTTTTTATGGACTACAAAAAGCCATTAAGAATTTATCAGTCACAGTTTATCTCTTTAACGGCTCCCACTAATAGTTTGAAAAATAAAAGAACTAGGAGTTGTCTTTTTCAAGCCTGTATTATAACATTTCATTATTTATTTTAGATAAAGTCCCTGTTCTTATTCGCTGATTTGTAGGCTATTGAAAGAAAAAAGACAAACAAACAAAACAAAACCAAAACCAAAACCAAAACCAAACAAACAAAAAAAAAACAAACCACCAAACCTACAATGGAGAAAAACATGGTTTTGTTTAGTCTGCTGTCCTAACACATATGCAGAAGTTCTCCAGATTTACAAAAGCTGGCAGTGGCAGATCATGTTCTGATAGAGCTCTCAAGACAGCTTGCTTTGCCAGAGAATAAAAATCCAAAAAACCCTCTGCCCATTCCTATTTAACATCTTTTTCCCTGTTCATTTTTTCTTGTATTGCATCTGCTTAATAATACCCAACAGTAGATACATATAAGTAAAAAATATGCATCATATGTATCATTAGGAATTACAGATATTCCCAAGCAATACTACCATTCAAAAGTAGTCCAAGGTAAGAATAATCTATTCCATACCCAGAACACGTTATTTGTGATTGCAATGCACCATACTTTGTTCATATATAAAAACACCTGCTGGTTGATATAAAACAGTCTCAAGCTAGAAACAATTTTAACCCAAATAATATTAAACTGAATATTAAAAGGAAAAAATACCCCTCAGCTTTGCACAAGGTCCAGTGCCACTAAATTCTTCCTGCCTTGATGGTTAGAAACAAACCACTCCCTCCAAATCTCTCCTCAGTGACCTCTTAAGTGAACTATCAATACATATAGGGTCAAAATCTTGTTTGTCCATGGCTGATGATCTTATGTGGATATTGCATATCTACAAAGCAATAAGACCAAATGAGTTTTAGAAAAGGATGACAACATAAATCCTGAAAAACTAAATGTGGGAATAAAATGACACAAAAAAAAGGGGATTTTTTTCTGATTCTGAAGTTTCAGATTTTTTACAAATTGTCCATTAACAGTTTTTTAAAGGATGTGTGAGTAAATACACACAGAGTCCAGTATGCACATCAGTATCTGCAGGCAGCCCAGAACCAAGTGGTGTAAATGGGTAAAGAGGATCAGTAGCTGTACACGCATTGTAGCCTTCTGAAGACAAAATATGATGCATGAATAATAATATGCTAAACAATACATGGGCCAGGATATGGCTTAGTAATTTTGTACCTTCAGATGTATGTGTGTTTATGCTTGTGTATACATACACATATTTGCTGCTATTTTAGTTACGCTCATATAGGCAATAGCATCTTGAGAGCTTATTAGTAGCAGGTTAAGTGCTTTTGCCTTCCTAAATGTCACCATTTGATATTTAATAAATGCCAAGAAATCTCAGCAAGTGTCAAGTGTGCTGTTGGGTGACTTTGCACCAGCTCTTTAACGCATAACCCCTAATCTGTGGTAACTCTACTCTTGTCTAACCAACTCGTCATCTGTTTTTGATAAATTAAGAGAATAGTTGTAAACTGTCAGAAAGAAGAGATGTATCTAGACCACTCTGGTACTAAGCAGTGGATTTCTACCTTACTGAAAAATGGTCTGCTGACTAAGAAGGCTTAGGTTCTCAACTAACGCAGCTATCTGCTTAAATAAAAACTATCTTAAAATGGAGTTTTCAGCACATTTTAGGGCTAGCTTCTCAGTGACTTAAATCTAAATCAAATTTCTAAATCTAAATCTAATCTAAATCACTGATCACGTTGAAGTATAAGGCTGAAAGCACTAAAGTTTTGCCAATTAGCAGTCTTATTCTTTGAACAAAAAAGGCAATTCTATGAGAACTTAATCTGTCCAATTTAAGTGAGTAGAATTTGATTTTCACTTCATTTCATTTTCTTTAACTGGAACCACTGGTCTTGCCTGGTGGAATACGAAAATACCAGAGACTGGGCAGACTACTCATAGAACGATTATTAGCATTTACAGGTTTAGAGAACTTCTTTCTGATGCTCTAGGCTAGTGGATCATGGGGGCAAGAGCCTGCAAAATAAGTAGTTTGGCTTGCAGCTATCTGTGCAACCACAAAAAGCATTAATATTTAGACTTCATTGATGTGGTTATAAAAAAAAAAATCATACAGTTATAAACATTTTGAAGAGTTAACGAGAATTCCTTTTTACAAAACAAGGAAACGATTGTACAATTATTTTTTTAATTATTGCTTCTCCCAATAATAATAAATTAAAAAAAGTAAATCTAGTGAATATTAGACAGCATTTTATTATATTGCAGGCTTTGATTTGGTTTATCCTGCTAGAAATCTAAAAAAAATACAAAGCCAAATAAATAAGAGATTGGTTAGCCAGCCTGCTTTATTTATTATTGAACAAGAAGCCATTTTCATTTGCATCTTTGTCAGAAGAGGGTTGTATTTGCTTAAAGTACACTGAGGAAATCTCAACTCATTCAAGGCAATTGCATTTATATTTGTTTAAATTATGTGAACATTAAAAATGCTGCATTACTTGTCAGTTTTGTAAAATAGCATGCAAAACATTTCAGAACTGATTGTTTACTTCAAGGAAATAAGTATATTTTTATTTCATGCATTTGCAAGAGTGCACAAACACAGGATGTGTATTCTGTGACTGTTTCCTCATACATTTCTCAAGTTGCCTAGGTTACTTCTGGACTTCTAGGATTTTATTTTTTTTCCTCTAATTGCTATTTTTATTACTGTAGGGAGATGATTCCTGATAACCAGTCTTAGACTAGAACTTGCAGTGAGAATTGTCAGGATATTTTCTGTCTTCTCTCGGTATTTTTGCACTGTGCTTTTGTATTGAAGTTCATATTGAAAGTTTGGGGGACCAGTTTCTATTTTGACCACTTTTATGTGTAGGATACTGACACTGGACAAATACTGGAGATCAAATCACTTAAAAACAGATGGGAGTTTCCACATTTAGAATCTTTGTCAGCAATTGTGATCCATATTTTTCTATCTAATATCATTAGGACAAGGTTTCCTTCCTTGGCTATGGTTCCTTACTTCAAGGGAAATTTATTAGCATACTTTAATCTCTTACATCTCTTCTGCATAGCTTAGCTGTAGCTCTATCTCCTCATTTATATTTATTACCTGCTTTATTTATACAAGGTGAAGCATTGTGTCCATGGTGTCTCCTCCTAGAATACTAATTGCTTCTTATATTTTAAGCATTTATGCCTTTGAGTATTTAACTTAAAATAACTAAGAAAGGTGCTTTTGTTTGTTTGCTGTTTAATCATTTACAGAAGGATGCTGAGGCAAAAGAGTAAGGTCATTCAAACTCCAAGGTGATTCTTCCTTTAGTGGAGGCAGAAAATAAGCCAAGAGGAAAAGACCCAGAAAATCTTTTCCTGGGGTCTGTGGACATCTATTAACCTAATGTCAGAGCATAATAATTTATGATACTCTGGGTGCAAACAGAAAGTGATCTATGAATTTCATGCTATTATCCTTATTATTCTTCATTATTAATGAAAATTATCTCAGCCTCACCCATCAGCAGCTAGGTCTATAACACTGGAAGTTGGAATAACTTTTCTCTTACTCCCTATTTAGATAGGCATTTCTCATTAAATTTCAAAATGTTTCTTTCTACCAGTGAAATTAACATTTATATAGCTGACTCACACCTTTAATACAGTTCAAAACTCTACATTCAATTAATAACAAATCTGGAAACAATATTTTATGCCACTGGACAATTTAATCAACCAAAAAGAAGTTTATTTCAAATGAGTGGTGTTTTCCTTACTTTGCCTACAGAAACATTGCACTGCTTTTGTTCCACCCTCACTAGTGAAAATTAATTAATTTAGAAGTATATCCTCCAATAGAAGCTATTGTAGCTACGAGATCTTGTTCCAGGACTAGTTTTTCCTTGTGGGAATTTTTTTCTCCAACAGATTCCTATCACACAGAATAAAGAGCCCTTGTTTAAATGCATCCAGACTGGCTACTTGCACATGGCATACAGAGAAAGTAGAAATGACTTCAAAGGAAACCCTTTCTCAACTTTCCTCCATTTGGATGACTAGGGAAAAGGGATCGCATACCATTACTAGATTAGAGCGAAAGCTATACTAGATGCCAGTCTAACAACTTTGTAGTGATATATGCTGATTTGCTGTAAAAAATTAATTGCATAAGTTAATAAAATTTGAAATCATGAGGAATAGTAGCAGAAGTTTCTTTTCAAAATGCATCTGAAACCCTTGCACATACTCCCACGGGTTTTCCTTTTCTGACCTCTCTACAGACCCTGCACATGTTGGTCATAGCAATTTACTCTTTATATCTCAGCATTGCATGCAGCCTTTAATTGATAATCTCAGATATTAATTCCACCTTGCAGAGTGTACCTGGATCTGTGATCTCCTGCATGAGAATGAGAAGAGGACTTCTCTCCTACATGGAACAATTTGAACTACAAGAGAAACAAGTAAATCCCACGCAATTTTTTGCTAAGAACTTTGCTGATGTTTTCCATGGAGAAAGGAAAATATCTCCCTTTCACTCTTCTGTCATATCAGATAATTGCCTTTGCTTAAGGTCAAAAGTGATGTCAAATTCCCTGGGCGAGTTGCCATTCCTCCTTCAGGAGCGGCCCTGTGGCAGCGTGGGCTAAAGTAGCTTTGTGGCTACTGGTGCTGCAATGAGATGGACTCAGCAGAAATGGGACAAATGCAGGACGGATGTTATCAAATGCAGCAGGCTGCCATGAGGTAGCAGCCAGAGATGCCTTTCATGCCATGTTGATGGTAGGCTGAAATTAACACGTGATATGGGAACAAGCTGTCAAGAGGGGTGCAAATAAACTCATAGTACTCATTAAATAAAGTAATGGTGATACTTATAGCACCCTGCAGTAAGTCATAATATAGATAAATGTCTGGATACAGGGGCAGACAGATGGTGAATTACTCTTATGTAATTAAAAAGTATATTTGCAGACTCCTGAGAATGGTCCAGCAGTAATTTTGATTTCATTCAGATTGGAGGAACAAAAAAGGAATGACTGGAATTTTTCATAAATTTCACATTTGCTTCTGCATTTTTCACATTAATATTATAGATGTCACTGTGTATGCCACATTTGTAACTTCTTTCTAAAATAATTTTCATATTCTCTAATGGGAACTATCAAATCTATTTTTTTGAAATTTCATCACTATATTCTGCAAAAGTACAAATCCTTGCAGCTATCATTGTTCTACACATAACAACAAAATAAAATAATTCTCTGATTCTCAAAAGATACTTCATCCTGTTTCCCCCAAACATTCTGTCAACCATTTAAAAACTAAAGCCAGCAGAACAAGAGCATTTGCTAATTAACAAGAGAAATTATGCTGTCCATTTTGCTTAGGGCAGTTGAACAAATCAATATCAGTTTATCAGGATACTTGAATCTAACTACCTTCTAAATTAAATATATTATAAATATTAAAATGCTTGCTTAAATAAGTTCTTAAAATTATACTTCAGCTTTTTCCCTAAGACATTATTTATGCAATTGCAATATGCAAGTAAAAATGTGTATTAGAAAGTAAAAGGGGATTATATGTGAAAAAAGAAACAGAAAAGGCTTCATAATGTTGAAGGCTGCTGGAGGATTTTTTTTAAAAAAAGCGTCAATGCTTTTCAATATATGAGCAGCAAAAAAGAACCTAACATTCAACTTGTAGTGGAGGGCTTACACAAGGCTAATGCAGTGATCAGGTTCAGAACAACTTACTGAGAGTTGGGTTTACTTGAGTAGTTACCATTTTTTGTTAAAGATCGTGTTTCATTTAATCTCGGATCTTCAGTCTGTACAGACCTGATCTATCAGCAAAGAAGTCTTTCTACTGCTTTACACGAGTTTTGGAACTACTGTGTTTACACCCTTTCTCATTAAAAAATGTCCCTGAAATAGCTCAGAACAGCACTTTTTTCTTTCCCCAACTCATTCATTTAATGTACGTGGTTGTATTTTTCATTAATAACTTCTGCACAAAACATGTGAACAGATTTTTAAATATGTAAAAAAAATGATAACTTTCATACACTCTTTCTCTTTTGAGTACATCTAACCATCTTTGTCTAGTGAGAAGTAGATTTTCCCGTCTCTGGGATTTAATTAGTTACTGTGCCTGCCCAAGAATTTCTAGATATAGCTGCATAAATCTTATAGGCCAGACTTCACCGAGAGAAGACTGAATACAGTATCCAAAACACTGCTTTAAGTTGTGGGTTTTTCCAAAACTGTGGAGTTGGGCATGCAGTCAACTAAGGGTCAGGTCCTTGCAAAGGAAGTCAAGACTGTCTTTCTTGTGAGAAAAGCAGGAAGGTGAAATAAATAAATAAATAAACAAACCACCAGAGTTTAAACAGTAGGGTAGCACATTTTAAGATCATCAGTGATTTTTATGCTCATGTTTTGATTAAACTGAGTGGAATACAGTGAAGGAAACCCATACAAAAAATGCTTTATATAGAGCAAATTGTACTTCCAGCAGATATCAGAAGGGGGTATTTGATTTATAATCAGAGTACTATGACTTGTCAAGCAGTAAAATATGATTCAACTGAATTATGTAGTTGCAAACTGAGAAAAAAAAAAAAAAAGAATGATGAGGTGATATATGAGCAGGCAAGAAATAAACATCCCTGTGTGTAGCCACTCAGAAAGTATTCACACATTTTTGCACATGCATCTGAGAAGCAGAGTATACAGTTGTGCTAGTGAGAGAAACCCATTCAGCATCAGATCAGCAGGTTCACCAAAATTACATGAAATAGGGTTGTTGATATTTGAGGTGTATGCTCACTTGCCTAAAGCACATCATGCCAATTTCTTCTTTGTGATGGGATGACAATAATTTCAGAAATTAAAAAAAAAAATAAGTAAAAAACATTAAATGGCAGATAGAACAATGCAAGCAATGATTTATGGGTGCTAATGAATGTAACTAATTAATATTTTGTGATTTACCAATATCTGTCCAAGTTGTTGTAGATAACTATATAAATTGTACTGAACCAAAATCAGTGTTTATTTTCTTGAAATCAGTAAAAAGAAATACAGTGATTTGGTGAGATGGTGGATTAATTACTAATACTCTATCAGTTGTGCTTGGAAAGAATAGCAAATGAAGAAAAGCAAAACCATATATAATGATGTAAAAAAAAAATGCATCTGGCTTGTGGATGACAAATGCAGATAAATACAGACTAATCAGTTTGGATTAAAAGAAAAAAAAAAAAAGAAAGAAAGAGAGTATAGCTGCTAAATGGAAAATGAACATCAGGGCATTGACCTAAAAAGAGTTTTGGGGACTATTATAGACAAATCTTTAAACTCTGTATCCCATTAGGTAGCTAAACCAAGAAATATTAATGAGATACTGGGATGAAACTAAAAGTGCACAATATAAATCAAAGTCTAAATTTATTTTAGTTAATAAAGCTTCATTCACAACACTATATACACTAATTATCACTAACAGACAGGATCTCATATCAATCCCCAGGCAGGATAGCATTTAAAGACAGGGGAGAACAATAAGGTATCCGTGTTTAGATCAAAGGGCAAGAGACTCAGTATCAAGAGTGATATCAAGAGTTTTCAATGAACCACCTTACTTTCTGCTACAACACCAGGTATACGAAATCATCTGCTTGGAGATTTGCACCTTATCCAAACGAGCAATAATTCTGATCACACTAAACTTCCATTTTGTTTAATGTAATTGACTAAGATTTTGCTTAATCTCCCAAAAGAACTCATTTTCTTTAAGCAGGCAGAGCCTCTATCATGTCATTTGCATGGACACGATAGAAATGCCTTCACACTTGTAAGTACTTATTCATGAATTTGAGACTTTCAGCAGCCAAGGGCTCCATTTCAGTGTAGTGTAGGAGGTATGTGAGTGACACAGATGCTATTCAAAAGGCTAATGAGAGGAAGCAGAATAATGTCTAGAGGAAAATGATGTTAAAAAACAAGAGAGATTTTAAATATTTCTATGTATAATAAAAGTTTGCTAAATTTACTTCATTTACATCTGCATATGTAAAAGTTGTGTGCTTATGTATATGGAGAGATAGATGCATATCCTAAATTACCAGATAGTATACTTCCTGTAACACAGAATCAGCTTCAATTCCCATCCATCTATAGATGTTACAGTATATTAATCACTGAGATTGAAAAGAGCTATCATATCCCTAATGGGACATCTGGCATAATAGACAGGCAGGCATATTTTCATTCAACCAGTGAGGCCTCAGCAAAATACATCTGAAGCTTTGGATTTTGATAGTTCTTTTTTTTTAAATGCAGCCCTTTTTTGGTAATGATTATATGTTAAAGCATAATAAAGGACTGTCTTCATAGTTCCAATAGGGAAGTGAAGTACACTATGTGGAAACATTAAAAGTATTCATCTCTAAATATCACTCAACTACAAAGTTTGACAATTGCACAGACCAGCGCAAATGGCAACACAGGGAGCAATAGAAAATCGTGATATTGGACAGATTTTGAAAGGCACGTGGGGACAACAAAACCACATTGTCTGACTCTCATCACATAGTAGTCGAAGAACTCTGTGGAACAGTAAAAAGAAGAAAATTAAAATATGATGCATTTGTTCTAATAACTATAAGTTCAGAAAAGCACAAATGGTAGGCTGCTCCTCCAAAATGTACATATCTTTAAAAATTCACAGTCATTTGGAGAAAAAGATAAAGCTCCAGAAGGACATATGCAGAAAATACTTGGGTAGTTGCATATGCTTCAACTTATCAAGTAAAAAATCTTTATACGTATCCTTAGTTTTACGCTTCAATGAATCATCACTTGACTTCTACTGACTTTACTCATATAGCTGAAATTAAGAATACACAGATTTGTTTTGCTGGATTTTTTATTCAAGTCCTGATCTTTATCAGAGGCTTCTGTATTTAAACTGATTTTTTTGTAAATTGGATTGAAACCAGACAACTAATGTAGCAAAGAAACAGCCTCATCATTACAGTTGCCATTATTATCAATGAAGAAATTATTTCTCCCATTCTTCATACAAATGTTTCTTATTGATACTCAGTATCAATATTCCATGACTATGTATTTAGATTTAATGTGAGTTCTGTTATTGATTTCCATGGGTGAAGACCCACAGAGCGAAAGGAAAACAAAGAAGAGTAGAGTGTTCTGTAGGTAATGGACCAAATTTCCTGCTGAAATCAATGAGGTTATAGGTAGTATAAAGCCAAAACAGAATTTAGACTGTATAATCTTGAGTAATTAGAGGCACCACAACTTGCAAGATTTCAGTCGTCTATTGATTTTGTCATTGCCTTACGTGTGTTTTAGTAACAATTATATTTTCTGGCAAACTTTTTTTTCTCTCTCAGCATCTACATTGTTGCTTCTTGATTAGTCAACAGGAAAAATCAATGCTTCATCCATTGCACTTCCAAGCTTTAATTCAATTACCATGTCTGAACTAATCAAACATTGATCTAGTTATGTCAATAAGTAGATGGCAAATGTTTTATACCATTATATTTCCTTGTCATTAAAGGTTAAATTTTAGTTCATTCATCACAAGTCTAAATCTTTACTTTAGCTGGGAAAAAATAATCTTTCAGCTGTAATTTCATTTAATTAGAAACTCATACGTCGTTTTCTATCTTTCTGCCTATTTTCTGCTATTCATTCTTTGCCTAGTGCGGGGTTATTTCCTAAACAATACTCCAAAGTGCCTTTTCCAGTGCAATTTTAGTAGACTGAAACAAGAAAGAACTCTTCCTTTTTCCTTGTTGTCAGGAATTACTGTCCATCATTTCAATTCTGTTGAGTGATTTCCTCCTCACTTAATAGCTCTTCTGTCCATTCATTTAAGGCAAAAGACTCTAGTTTTTTCTTAATGCATAAATCCCTAGTAAGGTTTTTCTTTCTTCTATGAGCTTCCCTGTCACTGATTATACAATTGTGCTTACTGTATGTCTGTTGCTAAATGACAAACAATTTTATCTTAAAATAGCCACTAGCAATTTTGAGAAAAGGCAGGGTTAAACTCTTGTTTACTGTCTCTGTGGAAGCAATTACCAAGTGGTAGCACCACTATTTTTATTGGCCAACCCTAGGGCTATCATGATTGAAAGAAGTAAGATAACAATAATGATCAACATTAGCACTCCTACCATTAATATATTAAAAAGTGAAAATTTAAAACATTTTGCTGGAGG
>JAWWMO010000138.1:35683871-35706084 GCA_035047845.1 Dendrocincla fuliginosa | reverse complement strand
GCCCCGGGTGTGAGGGGGGTGGGGGGAGGGGAGTGGTTGGAATTGCAGGGCCTTTTCATACCTTGGATTAAAATACTTAAAAAACACAGGAGTACCTGCCCTAAGAGGAGTGTGCCCTGACAGTCTTGCCTCCCATATAAATGATTACTAAAGGTAGCTAAGGCAAGAGACAAACAAGTAAACATTCTTTATGTTGGTTATCTCTGCCTTATGAGAACCAGATACCATAAATATCTTATAAACAGGTTTGGTGGTTGCAACCTAAAAATAATTTCTGAAAACCAAAGATAATAGTTAAGTAAGTTACCAGAAAAGACAAATAAGAAGTTGCCTTAAAACCAAATCATTGAACAGCAAGAGTCCTGAATCTGAACTAAATTGTCCTATTCACTTCTTTCCACCAAATCTTGGCTTATGTCTCCACTCTGAGCACATGTGACCATGGAACAACTTGGCGTTTCATGGGAATTGGTTTCTGTACTATACTACAACTTCATCAATCCATGTCTGCTTTTTCAAAATTAGTGTTTTGGAGTGTTTAAATTTATTAATTTTTTTAATTTCCAGTAGTAGCTATATTTATTTTTCTTTTAATTATTTAATATCCTGTGTACGTTTTCACATTCTATTTGGATGTAACAAATGTTTATTTTTCTCCTATTTCAAGAAACAAATTATTAGATTCTGATACAAATCCTCTCAACTTCTGAAGCAATGGTAACTTCTGGAAAGAGTGCTCTGGCTCTGCTGTGCTTGGAATGAATTTACTTAGGAGTTGCCAGACAATTACTTTCTCCAGTTATCAATATTCTTATATTAATAACCAGTTGCATTATCAAATGACCTCAATATATTTTTCATAAATCATGTAATTTTTCATCTACAAGAGTATTAAGAAATTATTACATGAAGGTTATATAAAGATACACGGCATTTACAACACGTCTTAATAGGCACTTGTCATCTTAGCTATAAAGAAGACCCAAAATTTATTATACTGAGAGGAAAGATGAGTCAAATAAAATCTAACTGATGTTTTTACTATGTTCTTTTATTGAAAATACTTTTCTATTAATCAGACGTCTTCACTTGTGAAAGGAATTCTTTTTGTAGCAAAATTTATAACTCTAATTAGGATCTCAATACCATTATGTTTGCATGTCCACAGTACAATAACCTTACATTGTTCTACACTAAGGATATTTCAAAATCAATCTCAATCTGAGCCTTCCAGCTAAAAATAATTCCAGTATTCCAGTTCTATACTCCCAAATGGTCCAGTTTCTGAGAGGACATGTCTGAGTTTTTGTGTTATTTATGACTTGCAATTACAGAAAACTCCTAATAATATTTATTCATCAACAGAATGTAAAAAAATGAGAATTAAGGGGGCATGTAAATTATGCAAATCTATATTTTGGTGTTTTATGATTTTGAATTATACCTTCTCTGACATTGTTTCAGCTAAAAAATTGGGACTCCAGAAACCTATTGGCAGGTTTTAAGCCAGTCAAGTGATAATGCGAACAGCTGAAACACAAACATCTACACTAGTACATCTGAGAATAATTTCCAGATAGTAAGAGTATGCAAGTCTATGTCTCTTGAACATTAAAGACTCAGAGAAGATTGCAATTACACAATAAATACTACCAATTACATAAAAAAATGTATTTTCATACTTCAAAATACTTCTGTGCTGCTGTTAAGATCCGATTATTAAAACTATTAGATGCCTATGCCCAAATTAAGATGCAAACTAGACCATATGCCAAAGTTAATAGTATGGATTTCTATTTAACAGTAAATGTGTGTGTGTGTGTGTGTGAGAGAGAGAGAGAGAGAAAGAGAGAGAAATAAAAAAAAGAGGAGGTGGAAGGATTCTCATGGCATCCCATCAATCCTCTTCTTCTGGTCTCCTCAGTAGTGCAACTACTGTTAGCATTCCTGACTCATTTTTGACACACTATTCTACATTTTCCACTTTCATCCACAAAAATCCCCACCTGAAGTAGTCTGTAGGATAAAGGGAGCAGAAGAGAGCACTTACACAGGTGGAGTTACTAAACTCAAAGGTTAGGACCTGCTTAAATGTCGCTTTGAATGGGACTAGATTTGAACACTGATATCCGTGTCTTCCTGAGCAGGTATCCCCAGGCATTAATAGTCAAGGTGGGTTCAATTACATAGTAACTTACCTGACCCTTCATTCAAAGGAATTGAGCATATTTCCAGTTGTTACATTGGAAAAAAAGTTTTGAGAACACTTTTCTATTCCTAGGTTTGTCTGACTAGCTATGTGGTTGGAGCCGAGTGGTTGCACCAGTAGTTGGAGCTGTATCCTGCATTTGCTGCTCAGGAAAATCCCATTAAAGTGAATGTGCTGAATGACGCCCACCACGATCATTTCACTACATGACTTTTAATGTATTTCAAAGCAATTCCTGCAGAATTTGTGATATACCTCTCTGGTTTAGATTTTTCTGTTAGGATTCACTTTCAATATTAATTTACTTTATATGTCTGTGGAATCAGCAAAAAATTACCCAAAACAACATTATATAAGTAATTTTATGACTTTTTCAGAGCATAAAATTTTGCACTTTTATTTTATTTTTGGCTAGTAAATCCAATTACTTCACTCTTTGTTCAGTCAGTGGGCAATGTTGGTTTTAGTTCTTGGTCTTTAAATTTTAATATTCAACACTGACCTCTTTGCTTTATCAGTTTTTCATAAAGCACATTTTGCAGGATAAATTTACAGATTTCCTTTCATCCTGGATACAAAGAATGAGGTTTTTTCTGTTGTCATTTTTGTAATAGTGCAGCACACTCACCTCCTGCCAGGCAGCTTATACAAATTACTACAAACATAACAGTAAATGTTATTTTAACACTTGTTTTGGACTCCAACATAGAAATATATTACATATTTTATTAGCTCATTTACCACCTACTCAGTTATATTATTAGCTAATTCATTGAACATAATACATGTCAGGTACGTTTGGCTACCCCTTTAAAGTGACTCTTATCTGAGTCTGGTCTATGCTTTTGTGAATCCACAGAAGTTACTGGGTCTGTGGGTTTATAAATTAAAAATTAACCTGAGAGATGTAGGAAAACATAAAATCAAAGTGTAGGATCTGCCTCTGTCTCTCTTACACACAATCCCTTATTATAATAAGTAATTGATTTCTCATTGTCATTGTTCAATAGCACTGATTCACAGCCCATTAAGGTTAATGAAAGAAAAAGACCCTTGAGTGATACCTTAACTTCATTTAAGTACTTATTAACACTGACTTATCCCACTGGCTCTGTGGGATTTGGAATTTGGTAAATAACAAAGTGACAGAATCTAACTCAGACAAATCCCTTTGGTGTTGAATTTTGGTGCGACACATGATTCAAAATTCCCAAGTTCTGCTGAAAATCCTCCTCATAAACAAGATATCAACTAAGACTTTAATAACCTAGTACTACTGAGTATTAATGGTGAAGTCTTGTGCTTATATAAACCTGCTACAGTTCAGGTTGCCAGCAATAAATGAGTCATGCATGCCACGGTTTAATGCATAGAAATTTTAGGAATTGTCACCTTTGATACCAGGTTCTGCCTTAATAAAATCTAAGCTTGCAGTGTTAAAGAACATCACATATTTTTATGTCATGTGAAAAAAAAATCAGGGTGGGTTTTTTGCTGTATCTTAGAAAAAGAATTTTTTTATAATTCCATATAACTTTTCTCATAATACCTGACAAACATATTTTTAACAGCAGCTCTTGACTCTTTGAAGGATAGCACTGTGATCCAAATGCACCGGACACTTATACAGATTTAACCAAAATGAAGAAATCCCCTGAGAATCTCAATACTATTAAGAATGCACAGCAAATAGACATGGTGACTGAACTGACAACAGAAAATGAGGAGCATTAGTCAGGGAAGCAAAGAACAAAAAATGTATCAGAAAAAAAGGTTGCAACAGCCATCATCAAGCAGAAGGATTCTGTGATTTTGCAGTAAGAGGTGAAGGCAATCCGTGTCATAAAGGGGAGTCAGCATAATGAATGGCATGAGATGAAAAATACCAGAAAAAAAAAAAAAAAAACCATAAGCAAAAGGCCAAATAGAATGAAAGCAGGATACTGAGGAGCCAAACTTACAAAACCCCACAGTATCTAGAAAGGGCAACTTGTTGATAAAATGGAAAGAGAAGCTGAAGGTATGGTAAGTAAAAAACACTGAGGACACAATATAAAAAAAGAGGGATCATGTGTCTGAATGTGTGAAGCGCTTATTACAGCAGGCAAAAGTAAGGAATGAAGAAGTAAAATAATGAGAATCACATTTAGATCAGGACCATAAGGGAAGAAATTTGTAAACAGAAAAAAAAATGGTAGGAAACACAAGAATGAACTGAACAGAGGAAGAATCCACCAACATTCCCACTGCCCAACCCCATGGTAATGAAACTTAAAAATAAAAACTGAGAAAAGCAAAGAATTCCTATCTATGACTCCGTCTCTCACTACTATGTCTGAGCATGTCCTATCTGAAGGACTGAAATTAAGCTTAAGAACTTGAGATATAGTCCTGTGTGACAGACACAGCAGCAACCTTTTCACTTTCAAATGCAGAGAATTAAAGCTTCTTAATATTTTCACCTCTCCTATGAGTTTAGTAAAGGGTTGAAGGACTGCAAAGATCCTGTGGAGATTATTTTTCTCTAATAACAATGCTAATCAATATTTAAGGAAAATAAGGGAAATAGAGAAATCATGTTCAAGGAGATAACTTGGCCCTAGAGCTCTTCCACTGATACACAAAGAATGGGAGACACTCAGGAGTTTTATCTGTAAGCCAGATTCTTGTATTCCAATACTGCCCCAAGAAGTGATAACAGATAAAGGCACAGGAGTTAACACAGAACCTTGCCTCTGAGCTAAGAGAAAGAATTGCCTAATATTTGTTCTGCCTGTTTTACTAGAAGAACATTGTAAGAAACACCGGCCAATGTCCTGTTCTGTCATGCTTAGTAGACCACAGTCTGATCACTAGAGAAAGAATGGTAGGAATAAAACACAGTATAAACACAAGGCATAAATCTAATATGATATTTAAAGTAGATATAGGAGGCCTAGAGCCAGGACTTTGTACACTTGAGGAAACTTGAGGTCCCTTAACAAAGAAAGTTGAAAAAGTCATGCCGATGAAGACTATTGAAACAACCCCCAGGGAATGAAGTAAGAGGAGAAGACCACCTAAGAGTTGACCCAAAAGAAGATTCCCGAAAGCTCCACCCAAGCTCCACCTGGATTCTGCCTAGTTATGAGTATATATGTAAGATGATGAAATTGTGTACCTGAAGTTTATAAACTATTTGTTTTGCATCTTTTGAGTTGAGCTAGTTTGTCCAGCATGAGCTGGCCAGCTCCCAACATTGTAATAAACAAATACCTTGCTGCTTAAAGATGCCGAGTCTCTAAATAGTTCTTTATTCTGAAGGTTTTTTGCATCAGAATCTAAAGGTTACCTGTTCTGTTGCTCAAAAATTCTCATTAGTGACTTTTGCAGCCTCCAATAGAAGCTGTGGCTATGGAGAAACTCAAATTCTTCATGGTGGATATTCAACAAATACACCTGGAATTATGAGAAAGGGC
Organism: Dendrocincla fuliginosa; assembly: GCA_035047845.1. Taxonomy (NCBI): domain Eukaryota; kingdom Metazoa; phylum Chordata; class Aves; order Passeriformes; family Dendrocolaptidae; genus Dendrocincla; species Dendrocincla fuliginosa. The sequence continues at coordinate 35,700,417 of JAWWMO010000138.1, read as the reverse complement.
TGGGATAACCTTTCCTTAATTAGTAGCCTATAATCAATATCAGTCATAGTAATAGTATAGTCATTATCTTAGAGTAACCTGATGGTTACTTATTTGGTTAACACCATTCCACACTTACCATTGACTTTTTTTAATGACAGAACTGGGTCAGGGGTAGGGACTGAGAGAGCCAAGGGGCATCCAAGCTTCTTTGAATTAATTCCTCCATTTTACTAGCACCTTCTCATTTGTTTTGTGTGATACAACAGAATGTATTACTGTGACCAGTTACCCTATCAGTGCCAAGAAAGCTTTACTTTTCTGTTTGGCCTCTCTTGGAATGCAATCAAGGCCAATTGCCTTTTTGCCTCGTAGCTTTTTCTACAGAGATGAAAGTGAAGCCTTACTGACGCACACAGGATGGTGGTGTGATCACCAAAATAACTTGAATCTATTGGTACAGGCATGATTAAGCTTTTCTCCTGTCATTTCCCTTAATGCATGCCAATTTTGCCTTGTCTGTCATTTTATAGAGTCTGACAGGAGCTTTGATCCAAATAACATCTCCAGGAGCAATTGAAAAGTACTATGAGCTGGGCTGGACTGGAAATACTTTTCCTGTACTGAGAGCTTCCTTTGTTCAATCAAAACAAATTAAGCATTCTCCATTAGTGAATTGTAAAATCACTTTGAAATTTTAGAATTGGTTGGCATGTTCAGACTAGAGTAAAAATAATGCATAAATCAAAAAAAAGTCAGTATTAGAGATAGTCTCAGTCTTACAAAGGAACGTGTATTTTCTTTAACACTTCCAGAGGAAAAAAGAAAATTATTGGGTTTTTTGACTGGCAAGTTCATCAGAAGCATACACCTTGCTTCTGCAGAAGCCAGTCCCTGACCATTTTCTCTGCAGTTCAGCACAATACATCTGTGAAGTATTGAAGAATTTTTGCCATATTGTTAGTTGATCTTCAGTGCATTCTGCCGGATGTCACTTTGATAAAGATATAAGTTGATTGCTGTACCATCAGGCGAATCTGTCTTCAGGTCTGTCCTTTCATTTCTCTTCATCAAAGCTTTGAATATAGAGACGAAAGTAAAAAGAAAAAACCAAACAAACAAAAAGAAACAAGAAGACAGCTAAGAAAGGGAGTACTTTCTGTGTCAGTTTTGCTGATGTTTAATATTTCATAGCCAATCTGCAAAACCTGGTCTTTTTACTGTTCATTTTCAAATGGCTTGAGTTAACTGGAAGACTTTACAATTTACTTGCCCATTCATCCAAACATTTTCCTTCTGTGAAGGAGATTTCAGGTTATCAAGCACCAGAAAATCCTGGCTTAGTTACCTTCCAGATGGAACTTGCCCTTAATGCTCTTTTTTTGAAAATTAATTTTTAGTTTAATTCCAATAGGATTAGCAAAGGTAATGAAAAATCTTAGGACTTTCTCATATTTGGAATCTCATATTGCCATAAATATTCTCTTTACTTTTTTCTTTATAAAAAAAATAAGAATTTATTGAAAGGTTAAGTACCCTGACTGAAGTTGATCTGTTTCCCAGTGCTTTCTTAGGACACAGACTGAAGACTTGTAGAGGCATTCAATTGTCTAGACTTGTTGCACTGCACAAGGCAGCTAAAGATATATTTTGAGGTTAAGGATTTCCTCTGTTTGAAAGAGAAAGAAAAATGACTCATGGATCAGAAAGTGACTCTTTCAGAGAATAAAACATGTTGGATGGTGGTTATCTTTTCTGTTTCGTTTTACATTTTCTAGGGTGAATCTTGAGCAACACTGAATCTAGCTTTCCCAGGTAACCCCTGGGATTTTAAATGACGTACAGAGGGCAGTGAATAGGTAGCAGAGATGAAGTCATCACTAAGTCCATTGTGGAAGACTAGCAAGAAGAGAGAGAAGTTGAAGAAAAATTAATATTTCCTTACAGGCTCTGAAACATTTACCTATAAAGAGCATAGATTTACTTAGTTCTCTAATCAGTGACATTCTTGGGAATAAATAAGGCTGAAAATGCTGATGTTATATCCTTCCTTTTGTGCTTATAGATAACAAGTCAGATACATTATGTTTACTATGATTGCAAAGCAAATAAAATGCTGAAAAGCAAAGGAAGGATCCCTCCTGGTTTTAACTTATAAAGGAAGATAATATAGCAAGCTTAATTTGGAAAGGAGTCTGATATTTTGAATCTTTTGCTTAGTGTCATACATATGGGTCTTGCTAAGAAGATAAGTCTGATTATCTGAATCTTTTCATTATCTTTAATTACTACAGTGGAACATAGTGTAATTTCTTGGTTTTTTCTTGTAAACTGACAAGCAAGTCAAACATCCCAGAACAAGTACTGGTGTGCCTTCAAAATCTACATGGCAGATGCTGTGCTTGACCTTGTCTCTTAAGTATGTTTTGCCAGCTGAGCTTTCTAATAGGAAAAACTGCACATTATTTTGGCTGGTACTATCTGTCAGTCATAGATCTAACCATGCTATTTTCTCCTTCCCAAGTTAAGTATTTTTGCAATTTTCTCGCACCTTTAACAAGCCTGAACTAGATGAAAATGTATTTAACCAGATCTAGGTATTTGTGAGTCTTCTTTCCAAAAGCTTGTAGCCAACACAAATCAAATTATTATTTAAACTTAAATAAAAACAGAATACTTAGGAGAGGGAAAAGGAGGGACTGCAAAACAAGCAATGTACACATCTGTCTTGCCATTCTCAGTGGTTACCTAAGCAAGAATAGATAAGGTTTTTCCTGTCAGTGTTGCAAGGCATGTCTACAGAGTAGATGATTTAAGCACAATGCTACTCCTGGAAAACAAGATAAGAAAGCATCTGTGCTGATTTGACAATGGGCCAGCTGTGGTCCAAAGGATTACAACTGTACACAAACAGAAAAAAGGGCATGCTTGTAGAGTCCTCCCAGCAGAGTTCATAAACATGGGGCTACTGTGTGTAGCCATGATTAAACCATGCTCTGCGCCAAAGCCATCACATCTCTGAGGTAACACACAGCTCTGTACATTACGCATTGCAAATATCTGCACCAATGGCCCACCTTTTTGGAGAGAGCCCTCCCTTGTAAATTCATTATAGTTCCTTTGATGCTCCATACGACCTTTTTTTTTTTTCTTCTTTTTTGCTTGTGACTTTGTCTCTTACCAAATCTCAAGCATCCACTGAAGAATTTTTCACAGACTAAATACAGTCTTGCATTTAACAGACATTCTACTGGTAGTACCCATTATTGAACCCATTATAATGCTACAGGGTGGCTCCAGGTTGTCTCACAACCTACTGTTTTGGCTTTCTTATTTGGGAAATAGATAATCTCAAGTGATTTACAATTTTTTTTTCATATCTTGGAAACTGAGCTGGCTGCCCATAAATGGAAATGGACTATGGGAGAGCCTTATCTGAGATTTTCTGGTATCTGCCAAAGTTCCACATAGCAAAGAATTTTTCCTCCAAAACACCATTATTTAGTGAAGAAAACTGTAAATCCTGTTTCTGCCTTCAAAGAAATATTGAATCAAGTCTACAAATTAAAAGTCTGTTCCACTGAAGTAGCTTCACTGCTAGCACAGTTTAAACTAGGATATGCCAGGTAGAGAAGAAAACATGCATATGTATTTATTCTGACATCTAGACACTTACTGTGCCTGCTAGCTAATTCGCTGAAAATACTAAAAGGATTATAACAAAATAGTTACATTAAGTTTTCAGGCAAACAAGGGCTTGTGAGAGGATGAGAGGAAAAAGAATCTGTTTGGTTTTGATCAAATGTGCAAAGCTTTGGTCCTGTAATGGATATGCAATAAAGCAGATATTGTGTGTGGCATATATTCAGGGGAGATTAATGGTCATATTGACCTTTTGAAAAATAGTGGAAGAGATATATCCCTTTTCAATTGGTGTGACAAAGTAATAAAACCATAGTAAAACAGACCAGAATTCATGTCTTCTGACTATCAAATAAACAAGTAAAATAATCAAAGATTTTCAGCAATTGCATGTAATATTTGACATTTCATTCAAGGGGAAAGGAGAAGCACAATTAGAGATGATAATAAGACATTCTAAAAAGTGTTTGAAAATTGTTCCAAAACTAATTTCAGCATCAGAAAGATTGGTACCATTACCTTTAATAAAATGCACAGACACATCTAAATCAATCTCTTGAAAGGTATTAAATTAAGAAGCATTTTTTGCCACATTAGTAATAGCCTCTTATGCTTGACACTATTTACATAAAATCACAGTAAGCTGACCAGAAATAAAAAAAAATAAAAAAAAAAAAAACATGGTCATGAATATTTTTGCTTATCACAATTGTCATAGAAGTTAATGCTCAGCTGTAGTGTTGAATTTTTAACTTTTAATTTTTTTCTATTTTTAAAATTGGCCTCCTTTTTTCAGTGTCATGATTTCTGCCAGCCTGAAAACATCAATTTTCTTTCTGATGTAAGGCCCTTGGGAAAACAAAAAATTCATCAAATACTATTCATAAATCAATCTCTTTGAAAAAATCATGCCAGTACAATTTTCTAAAATTCATAAAAATCACCTCATCGATATAACTGTCAAAACCAAATGCTCAGAAAAGACGAAATCAGAAATGGCAGTGAGCTGATGTGTGCATTACTCTCTACCATGAATAATGTCTCTGCCAGACAGACTGTAAAAGTCTGGTCAGGAGACCAGCTGTGTGGTCTGTGCACCTTCACCTGCTCCAACCATGCTCCTTACTCATGCTCATTTCCACTGAACTGGACACTTTCCAGCAGAGGAATCCAAACTTTTAAATAAATCTCTTGGCAGCCGAATTCTTGAGGACTTTGAAACCAAAGGCCCGAAAAGCCACAGAAATGCAATGTAAATTATGTGCTAGACCTGAGAGATATTTTACTTAACCTCTGATGACTGAAAGTTAAATATCTGGTTCACAGTGATTATCTTGGTCCTTCTACAGAAAATGAAACACACAATTACCTAGAAAACATGATTCACCACTTTGTAAGTGTTGAATCAACCTTTAGCATCAAGTGATATCCTAACTGTCAATAAACAGGATTGCACGTAAAGGACAGTCAATGTTTTTGGGAATTAAAGTAGCAAAAAGGGTTGTTTATTTATACAAGTAGCATGAAGTCTTATTGATGATATTTATATCCTCTCTGCTCTCTAAGGGACAGCTAAATTAAATAATACAGACTTCAAGGTAGCAACAGGCTGTCTTGGAATGGAAATATTAAAGACAAAATGAAAACCAGACCACCAAAAAAGAATGTTTACAGAGCAATATATGTGGATTGTTGAAATTAATATGACAGTGGGCTTTGTTTGTTTTAAAGTATTATCCTTAAAATTAATTAAAAACCACAATGCAAAACCCAAAAAAAAGTTTATGTAGTAAAACAGGTCAATAAAATTGTTAAACAAAATTGATATCACCTAGTATCAGCTCAATACAATCTGCTGACAGTCATATTTATGCATTACTCTTACTCTGAATTTGATTTGTAGAAATATAAAGAGTCTGGATTGGGAAAAAACTGATTTTTCTTTGCAGTCTTATGACAGTGTTGTTGCACCATAATGCTCAAACAAAGAGTGAAATATTTTAACCACTTTCTCGCAGAATTATGCACTGAGTAGCAGTCTGCATGGGAAAGATTGGCACTGCATTCCACTGCCTCTCTGTTGCAATTATCTCACAAAAATGACCTCATATGAAGAGACGAAAACAATAAGAAACAGACTGAGCATCTTTACAAAATTGCACGAGATATTCCCAACAATCATTAGGGTTATTTCCCACAGTGCTTGATCCTTTTTCATACTCTACAAAAACCTCTTTGAAAATTTCCAAAAGTTTCAATGTGTTTTTTACTTATTTTAAAGAGCAGTCCAAAGTGTCATCTTTCTTATGCCCATTTGAGGTCAAAACAGTGTTGTAAAAACCAACATGCTACTAAAACATGAAAAGCTTTAGAAACTCCATCATAAACTTGCAGTATCACATAAGTGTACCCAAGTCAACATTTTATAACATCAGGGGACTACCTCTGGTTCCTTTCTACTGATGACATGGTCACTGAAATGTGCATCAGTATTGATCAGTTATTCTACCATGATCTTCTTGCAGGTAAGTCAGCAGGAAGATAGACTACAGTAAAATGCACTTTTTCTGATAACATCACAGATAAAAAGGAAACAATTGCACATGTGAAATATTTTATGTAAATCACTGCAAATAATTCCCAGCTGTAGGAATAAATTCATATATATATACATATATGGATATTCCTTATAAAGCTAGAGAATAGAAATTTGCTAACTATCAAAACTGCTATGTACATCATATTCTAGAAAAAAGTTAAAAATGTAACATATTTTGGGCATTCATTTTATATTAGCTATCTGATTACTTTTAAATTGTTTTATTACAATATCTCTAAATTAAATCAGTTCACAAATTTTAGATCTCTTCCACTGAGACAATGTCTGTTCCTAACTCTAGTTTTATCTGGATGTTTACACGCACAATAAACGTTCATTCTCTTATCAATTATTCAGATAGTTGAAAAGCTAAAATCTTTTCTTAGAAGTAAGGAAAATAAGGGAGAAAAGACTAATATGTTAAGAGTAGGATCGATGAAAATCGTAAGAAATTTAAGAAAGACTTGCTGGCATAATAAATGAAAAAAAAAAAAAGCCAAACACAGGATAGTTTTGCCTGAAGCAGAATCTTGGACAGCTATGTCATGCATACAGGAAATGAGAAGCGTGACAAAACCAGTACTGTCCTGAAAACAGCACAGGGTGTTACAGCATAATTTCAGTACAGATGGGCTTCAAAAGAGGATGCATGCCTCTTGAAGGCATCCAGTTGACTATTTTCTGTCATAGCTGAATGATAATTTGATATAATTCTTTGAAGAAAAGCACTGCATTGAAAACTTCCATTAAATCTCCACAGTGGCTAACTTCCCACCATGACTTTTTAACTGATACTGACATTTCAAAGTCTTTTAAAAGAGTTTATGACTACCTGAAGCAAATGCCTGCTGTCTAATCCTAGTAGTTTACATTACAGGCAGCACTTAAGCATCTGAAACAGCTGAGGGAAAGAATTTAGCTACTGCAAATGGTATAAAGTAAAGATTTCTTCCTACACCAAGCCAAATTTACCAGAAACGCAATGCCTTTCTATTCCTCTGCCCCAAGTCCTTATTTATATTAATTATATTTAGAAGTTACATGATTAATATTGGACACTATATGGTTACTTATCAATAAGACTACTTGGCTCTCTCAAGTAAGATCACTAAAGTATTAAAAAAAAAAAAAAAATTTTGGAAACATTCACACTGCATTAACCCCTCTGGGCACTGTCCAAATTCATTCTATTTAAATGATGTCATAGAATGGCTTCAAGATTATCTGGTTCCAATCCCCCTGCTATGGACAGAGGCACCTTCCTACTGGACCAGGCTACTCAGAGGCTTGTCCAACCTGGCCTTGACACCTCCAGGGATGAAGAAACCATAGATTCTCTGGGCAACCTCTTCCAGTGCCTCACCATCCTCACACTAATGAGCTTCCTTCTAATATCCAGTCTAAACCCACCTTCTTTCAGTTTGAAGCCATTCCCCCTTGTGCTTATAAAAAATCCCTCTTCATCTTTCTTGTAGGCTAGCTTTAGGTACTGGAAGGTTGCAATTAGGTCACTCTGAAACCTCCTCTTCTCCAGGATAAACAATACCAGTTCTCTCAGCCTTTCCTCACAGGAGAGGTGCTCCATCCCTCTGATTATCTTGGTGGCCACCTCTGGACTCATTCCAACAGGTCCATGTCTTTCCTGTGCTGGGGACCCCAGAGCTGGACACAGCGCTCCAACTAGTATTTCACAAGGACCAAGTAGAGAGGCAGAATCACGTCCCTGGACCTGCTGCTCACAATTCTTTTGTTGCAGCCTGGGATACAGTTGGCTTTCTGTGCTGCAAGTGCACATTGCTGGGTCATGTCCAACATCTTACCAACCAGCAGCCCAGGTCCTTCTCTCCAGGGCTGCTTTCAGTCTGTATCAGACCATCTTAATTGTCCATGTGAGAGTGTCCATGGGTATCACAGATTTTTCTGCACAATAGGTGAAGAGATCAAAAATCCTGGTGATAAACCAGAGTTTTGTCAATCTACACTATCACTTTTATTTAAAAATACATAAAAGCAACTGTTTGATCATTCCTCTGTCTTGAGCCAATGACTCAATTTATGAGTAATCTGTAGTACAAATGAATGGGACACTTTATGAGACTAAAAGAATTGCGGTGTGGGATAGAGAATATAAAGAGAAAGATGCAAATAAATAGTGGGCCAACAGAAAGTATCATTTGAAGATCAAAGGATTCTCAGAATGCTGTATACAAATACCTAAGTTAAAGGAATCTTTTTGAGATGTAGCAGTAGATTTGAAATGAATTGTTGAGAAAGAAAGTTTCTGCAAATCTCCAAAACAGAAGTGCTAGAAAAGCCAGTGAGTTTAAAGACCTGTGAAGCTATTGGACATTTCTAGCACATGTCCTGGTACATTCATATCATACCCTGACATCTGCACAGTGAATCTTATCTCCCTTCTCTCTCCATTGTTGCCTAATCCTCTTTAACTGGATCAGAAGGCACAGAGCAGAAGCTAATGCTGTTAGGAACATTATAAGTTGCCACTCTTTTTTCCACTGGTTCCACTGGTTCTCCCAAAAACCTGTCCTTTTTTCTTCTATGTATTGCCATTTTATAGCTTTAATGCCCAACTGCCTAGTATTTGGGGATGCTCAGGTCTTTGCTGTCCTTGGAGCATACAATGAACATATGAACAGTAAAACAACTATTTTGATAAATATGATCTTTAGATAGACTCTCTATATCACCAAGGAAAGTCTAGAGGAAGAGCTAGAAGTTGTGGGGACAGGTTTAGAAGTAGAAATTTGCTAAGATGTTTGGGAGGTGAAAGAATAGGGTCTTTGAACCAAGTACAGAAGAATGGAGGACAAAGAAAAAGAACTCACCTGTCAAGTAGTTGCACTGTCAGGTATATTTTTATGAGCTAGTTGTACAAAAACAGTCCAAATAATCCTGAATAACATGGAAAGGCTCCAGTTTGAATAAAGACCTTAAACAACTATTGAGGTTTTTCTTCAGAGAAAGCAAAAAAATACAATGTAAGAGAAATAGAGCTGACATTTACCACCAACATATTTTGCTGTTTTTATATGAATAGTTTTTTTTTTAAAAACTGTTATGCACATGAATGTACCTTTATATTTTTGAATAATACTCCCTTTAAATAATTACCATCTATTTTATGAACATTCCCACCCATTTCTTCTCCTTGTTCCATTAAGTCAGGTGTTTATAAATTACGTGGTTTTTTACCAAGTGTAGTACTCCCTCCCTGTCTGTAAAGTGAGATGAGAGCTTGATGTTTATGTGGTTAAACACAATTTGTGCTTCCTGCCTTTGAGGTGCAGCCATAGATCATGTTGTGTTATTTATCTTGCTTACTTTAGCTTTTTGTGATGAATTATTAAAATATGCCTGGAAGCATGGAACCATTTGGAAGAAGGGTCTTACTGGAGAGTAGAACAGATAAAAGCACTGAGATAAAACAAGCAACCCTGTCACCAGCAGACACAAGCAATACTGCAGAGAAGAGACCATTTTATCGGTCAAATTCTGCTTACAACCACACTAGTGAAACCTCATCTACTTTGGTGAATACAGTGGGCTTCTTGAACTCAGGAGCTGCTTAGAAAACAATATAGTGAATATCCAAAGGCAAAACTGCCACATGAAGCATGGAAATGTAGTTTACATTGTTAGTATACCTGCAGCAAGACTGCAAGACAACTGAAACAAGAGACTAGTCCAGGAAAAAAAAGTCCTTCTGTAGCTGTAGTCTTCATAGAGTTTCTTTTTCAACTCAAGAGAGGTAAAGTACTACAGGATTTTTCTCCCAGGGGAAGAATTTGAATGGTCCTGTTATTGTGTTGGGTGAAAGTATGCCTGGTTTTTGAAATAATCAGGAAAAAATTTCTCTGCAAAGTATTCCTACCTCTAAGTTCATAATTCTCATTTTAATTTTTCATTTAGCTATGACTAATTTTGAAAAAACTTAAACCAATAGAATCAAAATTTTGCATGCCATATGTCTCAGGTTGAACTTTTCAGACAACTCTCAGGCAAAAATCCTCAATCATTTCTAAGAACAAAATCAAAAAGAAATTCTTTTTTGTGGCCTAGCAAACTCTTAGAGCCACTTCCCACAGAAGTCCTAAAGCCTGCAGCAGAAATTTCAACTTGAAAAGAGGACCAACTAGAGACGAAGATCTGCCTTTCCATGTTTCCTAAAGATCTTCTTATAATATAAGTTATAAAAATGAAGTTTGCATATGCTGAAGACTTTAGCAGTTAATTCTGCAAAGATTTGCCTTTCCTGACTGTATTCTTGTACTGGGCAGGACATGCACAACCATCGCATAATAATTCACTATATTTACTGTACTCCAAGAGGAAGTCAAATATAGGGTTCTCTTAAGGGAAGGGATATGCTTTTTCTCCTCCAGATTCTCCAAGTCAGTTCTGGACTCCAACTGCTAGGAGGTAACTTGCTGACTATCCATAATGGTAACATGCCTAGAGAGAAAGAGCAGAGGCAGGAGTTAGAGCATGAAGGAGAAAAGACAACAGTAGATCATCAGACTGGGACAAGCTAGTGCTAATCAAGCAGAGAACAGCTTGAGGGGGGAAAAAGAATCAAAAAGAAAGAGTGAAAAAAGGGGGGCGAGAAGAACTCAGGAAATCACTTGCTGTTGGGTGTTTTCTTTTCTGTTTTGGGGTTCACTTTCTCAATCAAGAAAAAGAGAAATAACATCATTTTACCAAAACAAGGATTCTGATTGACTAAATACAGGATATTTTAGACAATTTTGGATGAAAGCCTCCCTTTTAAGAAATATTAGATATTAAGGAGAAGATTAGTTAATATTAAATAAAAATAAAACAAAAACAAACAAAAACCCACAAACAAAAAACAAACCTAATCTATTTTATTTTACAGAGGAAAAGAAAGAGAAAAAATATTCTTAAACCACTTTTTAAATTTGGATGATTTTTTTTTTCTATATTTATGGGACAAAAATATACTCTGAATTTAACCCAGTTCTGTGGGATCTTTTATTTCAGTCCTGATCTGTATTTTTGGTAGATAAATTACTTGATTGAGGAAGTTATGCTAGCATTAGATAAAAGGGTGATGAAATAGAAGTATTTGGAATGGAATTAATGGAAATAAATATATTCTATAAACAAGAAGTAAACCACAAAGAGATTAGGAAATAATATGCACATGGCATCAAGACATGAATGTTTCAAGGTTGTGAATTTAACAGCTGAGAAGAGTCATATTCACAGTTATCGTTGTACCTTAGCACTGTACATCAGCTGTGCACAAGCATTAACTGCATGATCCCTTTCTACTCTATGAGAATCCCCTCCTTTTAGAGCATATGATGAATGATTTCCAAGGTCTCCAAGAAGATGCAGTTGCCTGTCACACCCCTATAATAATAAAATGGTTAACAAAGGCTTGGTATCCCCTTTTAAATGTGAGGATAATTAATGTAGTGTTGAAAAACTGGGTTCTTGTCTGGCTTCCTCTCTCTGGCAATGCAATAATTTCAAAGCATGCCCTTGACAGGCAGACAGAATTTATGTGTTCCTGTTTTCTGGGAACCTTGCTTGAAATCTAAAAGTCTGAGCTGTTAAAACACAGACAATTGCAGCTGAAAATGGTGGAGGCTGTAGTGCTCTTCTCCCTTTGCAGAATGTAAATCACATAACTCACTCAGGACTTTAGCAACACAAATTCATCAGATCTGCTTTTGAAGCACTCAGGTGCTTCAAACCAAACTGCTGAGAAACCACAAAAGTTTATGAGGAAATTAATATTCTGTTTTTCAAGCAAGATATAGAAGATTTATAAGTCAAAACTGCAAACCACATATTTCAAGATGAAACCAAACTACAATAGTGACTGCCTTTCTCTTTTTTCATTTAAAAAGTTTGGTTCAAGTGATATCTTGAGTAATAAGGCAAAGATTTGAGGGGAAAAAAATCAGAAAAAGACTGATGATAGTGATGGTATAAATAACTATAAAATGTATGCTACACTTAATACAATGAAGTGAGTATGACGTGTTAGTTTCAAAGTGCCTTGCTTTGATAATTTTTATTCTTCCTGCATACACAGAGGGTTTTTTAAAACCTAAGGTAGCACTGAATGAAGCTACAATTATTAGATTACAGTACAAAAACTGAAATTCACAGCATTGTTGACTTACACTTAATAGATTCATCCATGAAGTTAATTAAAAAATAAGCAAAGAAAACAGTGATGTGACAGTGAAACATCAATTTTTGTCCCTTTTCTAAAGATTAACTCTGTATTTTAAAAACAGTCAGTGCCAGAAATTGTGAAACAAATGTTTGCCTTATCTTGGGTGAATTTTGTAACAGCAAAGGGAAAGAAGAAAATATTTCAAAACTGAGTGTTGACCACTACTGCATTTTACATGAAACTGAGCTCTGTATAAGTCTGAGAAGCACACTCCAGTGGTTTTCCTGATTGAGTTATCAGGAGACTTTAGTAGACAAAGTTCTCTTAAGAGCAGCTAAACATGAGTGAGAGAGAAAGATAACCACCAAGATGTAAGATTTTCCTTGAAGTTGCAATTAGGGTACAATTCACAGTTTGGACCCCTTTGAGATTAGGCAATAGCTCAGCAGGGTTTCCAAAACCACCAGTTTGGATTTAACTGTCTAAGTTCTGTTCAAATGGCAATTTTGATATCTGCAGTCTTATCTGCAGTCTAGCCCACGAAACCTTTCCCATTCAAATGCTCCACAGATCGGATAAAATGGCAGAAGCCACCAAATCCTGAGTGTAATTCATAGTATGGCATGTAGAAATGCAGGAAAAATAATTACAGAACAGAGTTATCTCCAGAAGAAAGTTTTAAAAGCCATCAAAGTCCCAAAACACACAAAAAAATTCTCTCTTTCATAATAGAATGTGAATAGGAAAAGAATTTTTGGTGGTAGTACCTTAATACTCATGGGAACTGCACCTTATGTGATGTGCTGTAAGGCATTGGTGTGTTACACCAATTTCCAGCTTAGTGAATCATACATATTTCTCTTCTCTCAGACGCAATAGGAAGACTGGATTACTAATTCTATAGAAACTGTGCTAACATCTTATTATACAGCCATACATACTAAAGATTTTAGAGATGCTGAGGTACCTGTATTAAAATATTTAATGACCTTATGGATTCCTAAATGTTACTTATCTCTTAATAACACCAGCATATGATCTGTGCAGCTGTAGCTTGTTTGGAATGCAAAAATAAAGAGAAAAGCAATAGATAAATGAATTGTCTGCAGGTGTGCAACAAAGAGACAATAACACATCAGTCACAGTATGGCTTTCCAAATCTACACAGGAGCTCAGAGGTACTCTTGCTAAACTAATATGCTATAAGTGAAACGCTCTGGAACCCAATAAATGCTTTGCAAGTTTTGCAGTAAACTAGAAGTCACTTAGCATAGACATTTAGACTAATTAATTAGCTAAACTCCACAATTTGTAAATATAGACAAAAAAATCTAGGCATACATTTTCCATGATGTTCACTGCAAAAATGCTAATAATGAAGCTAAGAAATTAGTCTTCCAATTTAATAAATTGCATGAAAATCTTCAGGTGTACCAGGATATGTGGCAATGTTGCTTCTCTGAAGGCAAGCTTTGAATGCTTCAATACTGTTTGCTAGTACCGTTGCTGCTATTATGATATTTCTCAAAAGGTGCTTTGAATGTCAGTCTAAAACACATTAGCATTCTATAGAGATTGACTGCAAACAGATAACATCTCAGAGTAAGTATTAGTAATAGTGTCCATCACCCTGAATTCCATTTGGTGTTTTTAGCAACACTATTTTTCAGTAAGCAAGTTCATGTAAGAATGTTGTGTGAATGGAGTGCTTAATAATTTTGATGATAGACTTTACCAAACTGAAAAATCATCAATAAGCCAAGGAGATCCATCTGCCAGCAGAATATCTACTTATTAAAATAAAATATGAATACGTCCTCAATTTCATCAGTTTTGATGCCATTTTTTTACCTGAATTAAATAGAGACAAAATAAATGGGGTGAAGATAATCCTGAGATTAGCTCAGTTGGTTAGAACATGGAGTTTAATAACACCAAGATCATGAGCTTCATTCCTATATGGGCTCCTATATTCCACTTAGAAGCTCCTATATTCCACTTATATGGGCTCCTATGTTCCACTTAGAAGATGGACGCCATGATTCTTGTGGGTCCTTTTCAACTCAGAGTATTATGGTGTATTCTCTGAGAAGAGAAGGGAGAAAAAAATGGTTCAAGTGGATTGAACAGGAGAGTTAACATAATTTGCCAATAGGCAGTCTCTCTGAGGACAACCTGAGATATAAAATATGATGCATGAAAGCAGGATCTCATAAGGAAATCAGTCCAGGGTCCCCCACTGATGAGAGAAAATACTATAATTTCATCTTAATAGTTTAAACTTGGCTTCTTTTCCTTCCTCAGTGGTGTTTTTACAGATATTTGTATCTATGTTGCCTATGTTGGCAAATATAAATGGATACTTTTTGTTGAATCTTCCCTTAGCTTGAAATCCACAGATCATAATTTACCTCTTCCAAATATATTGACAGACTAAAAATAGCAGCCATGCTACCGAGTGTTACAGATTTCTGACATAAAGGTACAGCATACCAAAAAAACCTGAAATTTCTTTTTATATATAGAAGGTCTACTGGATGATATATCAAAGGGAAGAGAAAAGAAGCAGGGTCAGTCACTGTTACACAAGTTTTCTGACATACAGTTAAGTGTTTGAACCATGAAGGTTCAAAGGAAGTTTTGCAGAAAAGTGACTTATTTAAAAAAAAACATTTTCTGAATCTTTTATGTGTTTATATTTACTAAAAAATAACCTAGAGCTCTTGATTTGTAACTGTCAAGGTAAAAAGAGATTTTTAACTTTTCAGAAATTTTTTCCTACCTTCTTTTGTGACAGGCAAAAGTGCATTCAAACAAGCAACATTTAATTCAGCTGCTTTCTACAAAAGATCAATTTGAAGATATATCCATGACTGAGTGAATAATTGTTTGTTTATATTTTTCTGTTAAACATCAGAGGACATGAATAGAGCAAACTGTAAATTTAGTCTCTGGTGCCTGCTCTTAAAATGTTTCTGTATATTTGACTATCTGACTGAGTTATTTGAGCACTTTCTATACACTTCTAACACTGGAAATAGTTAAATAATTATTTTGAATTAATAATTTTATATTTTATTGGTCATCTTTCTACACTCCAATATTTGCATGAAAGGAGCAATTGGAAAGGGGTTGGGTTTTTTGAGGTTTTATCTTCTGCATTGTTATAGATAAAATTCAAATTATGGATATTTTCATCCCCTAATAAGATACTGATCTTACTGGAAACAGAAATCTTTCTTTTGGAAATTTATAACCTTTGTTTCAACGTTATTCCCTCTGGATGCTGTTACCTCTCAGTATACTTTATTCGCAAGCAGTTGGAGTTACAACACAGAATAATACAGACAAAAAGTCACTGGCAAGTCCCATCAGGCATTCTTTTTCCTTCAAAGGACAGACTGTATCCAAGAAAATCTCTTCACATTTCTAAGTTACATATCCATATTTTCATTTTCTAGTTTGAAAACTAGTGACCATAACTCTTCTGACTACAGAAAGCATGAGAATATTTTGGGCATATATTCCCAGACATATTGTGGATATATTTTTCACAGAAAAGGCATGGCCTTTTCAAAAGGTAAAATGTAATAAGCAGATTGAGCCAAACATTTTAATGAAAAGACTTTTACAGAACACAGTTGCCTTACAAAACAGTAAGCTTAGTTACAAGTTGTGTGCAAATATATTTCTTTCGAACAACTAGATCAGACAAATAGGATTTTCTCTGCAAGTAATTGAAATGTTTTACACAAGACCAACTATGATGAAAGACCAATATTTTAATTTTCTTATTAAGGAGTAGCACTTGGCTCTACTGAGTCTTCATTTGATGCCTTCTATGACCCTACTGAAACACAACAGTTTCTACCCAAGGGGAACGAGGACTGGTGGTATCTCCACTGGCTTGTGGAACAGGAAACTTCTCAACTTTTAAAGAAAATTCAGGCCCCATTAATTAATTTCCTGACAGGACCGCTGGTAACTTCATGCTGGTGTTTAGCTCAGCCCTGATGGGATATTCCATTGCTGAGTTTGCTGACACAGCAGCAGGCAACACTTAAATGTTATTCAAAAACTTCATTGATCTAAATACATGCAGGTTTAGAGTAAGGACTCAACCAGGAAGAAGGGCCTTCAGCCAGTCTGCC
>JAWWMO010000138.1:35632491-35683771 GCA_035047845.1 Dendrocincla fuliginosa | reverse complement strand
GACTGGTGGTATCTCCACTGGCTTGTGGAACAGGAAACTTCTCAACTTTTAAAGAAAATTCAGGCCCCATTAATTAACTTCCTGACAGGACTGCTGGTAATTTCATGCTGGTGTTTAGCTCAGCCCTGATGGGATATTCCATTGCTGAGTTTGCTGACACAGCAAAACTTCATTGATCTAAATACATGCAGGTTTAGAGTAAGGACTCAACCAGGAAGAAGGGCCTTCAGCCAGTCTGCCTTCCTCAAAACAGCCTTTTTTCCCCGTATTCAATTCCAGCTGCACTAATCTTCTCCAGAGACCAGGTAGAGGTTCAGTGTTTAGATGCTCCTAACCAGTGATACTATCACCCCTCTAAGGATGCAGTTAGAAAATTGAAGAAATAAACCACACCAGCTAAATTCCCCCTCATGAGAAATACCTCTAAATTCTCAAATGCCATGCCAGTTCATGTTTAAATAATCACTGTACTTCATAAAGAAAAGCAAAGAAAAATAAAACAGCAACTTCAGACATCAGCAGTAAATGGTCTCTCAGAGTACATCCGTAATGAAAATATCCTAGTCATTTTCCTACCACTTTGAGCAGCTGTCAGGGTAATCAGATACTGCTTTCTAATAGTAGTTATACATAGTTCATTGTGCAAGCTTGAAAGTCTCCAGGTGTTGGAGGTTTCTGGAGAGCTTTTCTAGCATAAAAGAGCAGGGCTCTGTTGCTAACTGTGTAATCCCCTGCCAGAAGGCAATAAATGCCATAGCCTCAGAATGCCAATGGCCTCAGAAAAGTCACCCGTGGTGTTCCATCGTGATTTGACTGCTTACCACTTGCAGTAAGCCCACAGTGGAAACTGACGCACAAGATCCCAAATCTGCAACTAAAAGAAGTTTCTGCCCCTCCACTGTCTCAGCCTGAGGGTCTTTGGCACTGTCATAGTACAGCAATGCACTGTTAAGAGTAATCCTTACACTGCTAAGATTGATCCTTAGTAGGACTGAAAGACAATGCTCTCTGGAAGCACAATTTTCAGCAATAGGATATTTGACTCAACTTCAAACCACTTTAAATCTTGAAAGAACGTGTTTGCAAACAGGGACTTCAGATCCAGTTGCTTCTCTCTGCTTGCCTACAGATACCATCAAGAATATACTACAGAGAACTTCTTACATCTCTGTAAATATATTGATTTTATTAACTTCATATTACACCATAGAGATACAGGCATGCATGAGTCTCAAAAAACTAATGATATAAACTTTGCTAAGCATGAAATAACCTCAGATAGCAAAAGTGTTTCCTTCATCCTAAAGTCCTCCTGTTAAACAAACTGCCAAATACTTCTAATTTTTAACCTCTGTTCTTCTTTTTCATCAATGACTTGAATGAAACTAAAAAACAGGTAAACAGCTTATCCTTTCCTCTTTTCAGTTCTCCCTCTCCAGAAAAAGAACAAAACACAATAAGACTACAAAGTGAACTCCCAAACAAAACCAAGCCCACCACCAATCGCACCCCCCAAAAAAAAACCCCAAGCAAACGAAAAAATTCAAACCACAAAACAAAAAGAAATAGAACAAACATCAAACAAAAGAGCCAAGATCCAGAAAACAGTCTTAAAAGGACACAAATGTCAGCAGCTCACAAGACCATTCTTCATTCAGTTGCATATTCACTGGGAAGCTTCAAGCTTTAAAGATCGGAATCAAACATGAGCCTTTTCAAAGCAACAGATGTCAAATTCTCTTTGTTTTTACTTTAGACTCCAAAGCAGAGGGCAGAAGTACATTATACTTAGGTTTGTATTGCAACCCAGGATCACTGGTCAAACAGCTAATTTTTATTGGATAGGAATAGAAAAAGCAATCTGACTTAATGGATTAAGCAAAAACCTTGTAATTCTTGGAATGATAGGACCAAATTAAATGCAATATTTGGATATTTGTTATGCTAGGGCTGAAATACAGCTATTCAACTATCTAAATAACTTCCCTACTCACTGATAGGCACTCATAACTCATTTTCTTGAGTAAAGAAACCCAAAAATGGTCTTACCAGAAAAATATGAAAAAAAAATTTCTATGTTCAAATATATGTAAATTTCTTCAAACAATTTGAGACAATTTGGAGGGCTGGAGAGAGAGAGAAATAGAGATATCAAATAAGCCCAGATGTGAGAAAAAAGCCCCAACAACTCCTTACCAAGAAGAATGCTAAACAATACTGAGAAAACTGGGTTAAGCTAACCAGAAAATTCCTAAGCTCCCATCCACTGGACCAAAATGAGATGACAGCTGATCTCCCTCCATCCATTCAAACCTATCAGGAATGGTTTGGAGGGACAATGCTGGAGTGAGGCTGCAGTCCTGGCAAAGGCAGTAGTAGCAGGTCTATAGACTCCCAGGCAACCCACAAGATAGCCCTCCTGGATCCAGCGATGAGACCTGGTCACTGCACCTCCAATGGTGGTCATAGTCTTGACCTGCTGAGGTTATGGTAGAAGCTAAAGGTGGTGACCCTCAATCTGCCAAGAGAAATCCAAGTGTGACCTTTTATTCAGCTCAGGGTAGGTGGGAATGCCTCTGGGACCTCCCCTGAGGTGGGGACTTCTTCACTGGATGATTAAAATTGAATCACAGGACATTTCAAGAGTCTTTGATACCTTCTAAGATGTTAAGGCTGCCTGTTATGTCAGCACAGGTGGACCCATTATGGCCATCAGCAGAGTTAAATATCTTCATGTGTGTGAACTGTCCTGATGCCTCCTCGAGGAGAATTATTACAGATGAGTCACTTGTTTACAGACAAAGAAACAATGCCCAGCTGGTACCCTGAGATGGCAGATGTGCTCCCCCTCAACACCTGGATTATCTGAGTGAGTCATCAGCATTCCAATCTTTTCACACTTGTGGATGCATTCTTCTCCTAAAATAAAAGAGTACCACCCTTATCTTAAGTCTCTCCCCACAGTCTCAATTAGTCTCAAGCCTGTTTGGGGAAAAGAGAAAAGGTGGATACCAGAGTCTTTGCTTAACTCAGGACAAGTATCTGCAAAAAAGCTGAGCCAAGCTTTATACAGAAACTTCTTTCGAAAATAATCCTTTGTTGAAGATTTTTGACTGAAGGTTTACCGGTATTAAGCTACATGTTGAAATTTACAACCATATGCCCCACTGATTTCAATAGAGTATCCTTGCCTCTTGCAGGCAACTGTCCAGAGCAGACAAATACTAAGAGGCACATCATATCTGCACCATATGGCAGAACTTCCAAACAGATTTGTATGCTGGCTGTTAGTTTGTAACTCGTGCCTTGCTCAGCTTAAAAACCAATGTGATCAGAGAATTGCTGACATTGCACATTAAAAGGAATAAAAATATGTCACTACCAAAAAAGTCCTCACAGTATCCTGTGTACACATTTGAGGGGGTGATCCAATATATAGCCCATTCTGTACAAAAAGATGCAAATGGCCTGTGGAAACTGAAATAAATAATTTTTAAATTTCACTAAAGTTGTAAGTAAAATCTACATATTGAACAACACTGATGCGTGGTCCAGATTTCCACCTTTTAATGCAATACATCCATCACAGCTTAAGAAATTATTTTCCTACTGGATCACAGCAGAAATTCTTCATTTCTTTCTCATCACTGCTGGGGTTTTTTTCCCATTCCATTGAGAAAGCTTAATTCCAGCTTGGACCATTTGGTTTTTTTCTTAGTATCTTTAAACCTCTGTTGCAATTGAATCAACAGAAGTACTATCTAATCATATTGTTCCGCCATTTATGAAGTTTTATAAATCTTTCTGCAAGTAAATTAGTGTCATATCAAACTGCTGAGCCTGAGTTTTGCTGGCAGAGACAGATGTAGGGCACTTTCCTCTAGCAGGGAACAGCAAATCCTGTTGTAAAAATAATTCTTTCCCCTTCTCTCCGTATCTAGTGTATTCAGGAATAGGACTGTTATGTGGGTCAACTACAACTAAGATGAAGCCATCTAAGCTGCAGCTTCACAAAGTATATGTCACCTAACATATCATTTTAACATATTCATTACTGCTAATTTAAAAACAGTAGCGTTTCAACTCCTGATAACAAAATTATATTAAATCTGACTGCTTTTTACACAACAAAATCTCTAAACTCTTAAACTACTTTTGACAGAAGCAGCTTCAGTGAAAGATCATTTAGTGATACCATAACAACAGCAAATTAAAATCTTTCCATATCTAGTGAAGCCCATAAAGGAATGTGCAATCCCAGTTACAAAGATAATTTTGCAGTCAGAAAAAAAATGAAGAAAATAAAATACTCTTTTACATACCAGATTTGCAGCCTAAGTAAATCACCATAGTGAACTTTAAAGAGAAAGGTTACAGCACTTAAGGATCTGATGCTATATACACATGGAAAGGAACACACTTTACAGCTGGCCAACCTTTTCAAGCAAGGCTATGTCTACAGGTGGTCTCTGCAATAAAGCTACTGATTGCCCATCAGAAATAACATTGAGAAATAAACAGCTCTGGCCATCAGACCACTCTTATTTAAACAGTTTGTAGTGTATTATGTGAGTAATGCTAGAGAAATTGAGTTTGAATGAATACACACATCTTAAAGGCACAAGAGTATGTTGTCCCCATGAGCTAAAAGACAAGCTGTTAGGGAAGAAGATCAGCCTGGCTGAACAGAGAGCTTTGGCTAGAACTCAGGGGAAAAAGGAGAGCTTACAAACTTTGGAAGACAGGACATTCAGGACTACAAGGATAATGGGAGGTTATGTAGAGAGAAAATCAGAAGGGCCGAAGTAGAATTTAATCTGGCTACCACTGTAAAAGAACAATAAAAAACATTTCTATAAATACTTCTGCTACAAAAAGAGGCCTAATGTCCCTCCTTTGTTGTATGCGGAGAGAAACATAGTGATGAGGGATGAAGAAAAGGCTGAAGGCCCTCTGCCTCAGTCTTTGATAGCAAGACCAGTTGTTCTCAGGATACAAAGCTCCCTGAGGTGGAAAAAAGGGCTGGGGAGCAGAATGAAACCCCTTATAATCCAAGGGGAACTGATCAGTGACCTGCTACAGCACTTAGACACACACAAATCTATGGGGCCACGTGGGATCCAACCAAGGGTACCGAGGGAGCTGTTGAAAGTGCTCACTGAGCCACTTTTCATCATTTATCAGCTGTCCTGGCTAAACAGGGAGGTGCCAGTCAACTGAAAGTTATCAAATACGATGCTCATCTACCAGAAGGTTTAGAAGAAACATCTGGGAAACTACAGTCCTGTCAACCTGTCTCCCTGTGCTAGGGAAGGTCATGGAGCAGATCATCTTGATGACACAACACATGTGGGACAACAAGGGGATTACTCAAAAATAATATACTCTCACATATACAGTCACTCCCAAGTTACTTTCACAGATGTTAAATTCATGTGGCTCTTTGCTGGCAAATAACAAGATCCAATGCACTGGATTTGCAAAGAGATAGAGTATTTAGATTTAGTTTTGGTTTTAGTTTTGAGTGTCTTTTTTTGGCTTTGTTTTTTAAACGTCTGCTAATATTCTGGTATGTTTTGAGCTGTTTGACTTTATATCAAACTATGAAAACACTAAGGTCACATCTGAAAATATTTTCCCAGCCTTCATGTGCTCCGTATTTCTAATGATTTCTCATTGTTTGTACTGTTGTAACAGGCCAGTGCTGCTTTATCTGGCTTTGTAAATACCTCGAAATGGTTACAGGATACTTCAGAGTTTTTCAGAGTATTCAGGTCCCTTGACATTAAAGTTTCTGATGAAAGCTGGGCATCTTTTAACATAACCAAGACTGAATGATCAGAATAAGAATATTTGTGACTACTTCAAAATGGGAGCTAGAAGAGAAATATAATTTTAAGAGACTAGATTGGCTGTGTAAAACAAAGTCTATTAAATAGTGTTTAAGTCCCTTCTTGCAGAAGAAAAACTTTGAATAGGTCTTAAATTCTAGTAGAAAGACTGCCATTCTTCTCTAAAACCAGTTTAGAATTCTAGCTCAGATCTGAGTAAGTTACATATAAATCTGCCTGCAATCTAGAGTACTGTTAACAAGACTTACTAATAAATAAAATGCTTCTTTTGCTCCAATAAGTATATTTACATAAAAATCATTTAAAGTGTTGTACTATGCTTATCAATTATTCCAAGCAATTCCTATTGGCAATAAACTTTCTTCTGGCACTTTTCTTCTGGTTTGCTGTATATTCCATATACTTCCATTGTAGTCAAAACATATTCCAGTTATTCCAACAGGAAATTTCTGGTTTCAAACACATTTTTTATATGTACATTAGTACTTACACATGTCTTTGCAGTCTTTTTTATTTTTTTGGCTTTTAGGATTTTTTTAATGTGTTCCATCATTTTCTTTCACTTCTCATCATAAAGCCCTTTGTTAACAGTACTGGGTATCTAAATTTTCTAGTTGTAACACTGATCATTCCATGTTCCACATACTAACATTGTGGAACATCTGGCATATGGAAGGAGATAAATTACTTTATATTATTAATCTTAAATTGTTTTATAGCTAATCTCAGGTTTCTTTATGTCAGTTAAAGCCACTGCATTAAATAGGGCACCCTAGTATGCATTTCCTTCATTCTGAGCTTGACCAGGCTATCACAGGAGAGAGTTAATGAAAATCATGCCATTGACTTAAGCAGAAGTATAACCAGGCTTTGCATATTTGAAATGAGGCAAAAAAATATCTCACAACACTTCTAATTATACCCTGGGGAAAACTGCCATTGAAATCTATAGGCAACAAATTCTGCTTTATGTTCCAACCATTAAAGTTATGCTGATTAATAAAAAAAATAAAATAGAAAATGTTTGAAACTAGCTAGAAAAACTCCAGCATTTCAATTACTTCTTCCCTAATTGTGTTTATGTAGAAGATGCACAATACTTTTGTTATTGTTCTGCTTGACATTGGTCTGTCACCCTCCTCCTAGATCCCTGAGGGGGGATTTAAAGTTTTGAGGTAACAAGTTTCATCCCTCTGTGTCTGCCACCCATTTCAGCTGTGGAGAAGTCATTTACATGCTACATTTACCCTAATGATTATGAATTCCTAATAATATGAAAATCTATTCTATTTAGGGTATAAGGCAGAACCTTAAGGGGATATGCAAAACCGATGCATTAAAGGTTTATAATTTTATAAAGCAAAACTATTCCTTCAGAGTACAGGTGGTACATAATGCTTTTTAAAAACACACACCTTCTGTTTGTCATGCCTGTAATGGCAGGGAATGGCCCTGCTCAAAAGCCTTCAGTTGCATTAATCCCACAGACAAAGACATGATTTCAAAAACACTGAACAAAGAATTTTTATCGCAAGAAGTTTTCTTTTGAAAACTATCAGGTCTGTAATGATTTGGGTACTTTCGAGGCACTACACCCAAAACTTCCTTTTATACTAAGGCCATAAAGTCCCAAGAAGAAGCAAAGACTACTATGAAACTATTCTAAAGAAACTGCAGATTTCCATATACTCAGAGCAAACAGGCACAGTGGAACGAGCCCTCCCATTCAGAAATCCAAAACGGTTCCAACGATAATCAGGAAAGCTAACTGCAAAGTATTCATCCTGCCTGACCACCCAGAGCACCAGTTTCCAGTAGTTGGAAATGGATTGCTAAGTGCAGTTGTGGAAGAGCTGATCATCCAAAAGGACACAATAATATAAATAAAGGAGGAAAAAAGAGGAGTACAGCTATATGAGAGATCAGGAATGAAGGTAACTAAGCAGGGCGCCTAGCAATAGAGGTGCAGTTGATCCAAGCTACTGGAAACGATGTATTACACCAGAATAATTATTATTAGCCAGAAGGGAGACAGCAATTAAAAGAATAATACTTCAGTTAATAAGTTCAGTAATAATCCTCATGAAGTCTCTTTCTCCAGGACCAGAACAATAAATATAACACACTGAGGCAAAAATCTGTGAAATTAAATAATCTCTTCTTAGCAATCTGTCAACTAGCTGGGCTATTTTCAGATTGTGGAATGAACAGAGTGGAGAGATGAAGGTGAGCAGTAGTTGCCTTTTCCAACAAATCCTGCAAGCCGAAGGAGCAGGATGGTAGGCCAATTGCTAGAGTCAGACCAATGGGGAAGAAAAAAGGTGGGAAATAAACTGTCCTTTCATCTTTCAGTGTCTATTTGAACAAGAATTCAATGAATTCTATCATCATACTAGAATGTTCAGATATTTTAGAAAACACATATGGTTGAAATAACTCTTTCTTTGTGTCTACTTGCTCAGGTTGTTGCATGAGAGTGGAAAAGCATTTCTCTTTGATAACGTACTATCAGTCCCTTCCTCAGTTTTCTGAATGGATTGCATTGTTGCCTAAAATGGGAGAAAAGAACCTTTGATGCAATATTAATATAGATACAATAGAGAGCTGGTCTTTAATGGAAGGACTTTCAGGGGCTACACAATACACAGGTGCACACACCACATAGAATTCTCACAATTTTATAGCTTTAACTAATTACTGTATCTAGTGGACACATCCAATCCAAAAACCATTTGCCCCTGGTACCACCCTCAGAACTGCCCCACTGGAGCCTTGCCAATGGTTCTGGACCCTCTGTTTTGTTTTGACTACAATATTATTATTTAATTACTACAAGATTATTATTTAATTCCTTTACAGGTGCATGTGTCCCAAAGAGGATGTCCTTGCTAAAACCCTTTTTCTTGAAAGACCATTAAACAGAATTTCAAGAATGTGGCATAAACTGTGAGAAAGGGGTTTAGAAACTGTTGACTGCGAGCTTAAGTGTGAGAAACTATACAACTATATTAAAATCTACAAATATATAAAAACCTTAAGGCATCGGTATGATATTAGTTACTCAGTAATTGATGCTGCCAGTCAGGGACAGGAGTAGCCACAAACCAAAGTGGCCTCAGCTAGAATGTGCCATTCATCTAAAGTAAGACGGTTGTGGAAGCCTGGAGATTGTGACACAGGGCAGGCTTACCTAGTGTGCTAGGGCAGCTATGCTGCTTCTGGTAGCCAGCCTGCTATACAATCCAGCTTCCTTTTCCTCAAATGTTTTACCCAGAAGAAGGGTCACAGTGCAATCTAAACAAAACCTGATGACTTTCTTCAGGGGCCAACAAAAATAGAAAGGGGGGGGGGGAACCAGCAAAAAACAATCACCAGACAAGAAATTGTGTCTGTAGTTTGCCAGTTTCACAAAGTTTTGTTCCATAAGGGAGAGCATATAACATTTTGCCTACTTATGGGGCCATGTAATGAAAAGCACAGCTGCTAATTTGCAATTGTTATTGACTTAGTGAAAAATGGCAATCATTCACCATCTTTCCAAATTTGCTTTGTGTCACTTAATATTTTTGAAAGCCAAGATATAATAAACAATTAAGAGAATATGGCAATAAAACTTTATAACCTGGCTTGCATAAGAAAGAACAAACAAACAACAGACTGAGCATAAGGGACTAGGGTATTTTAAGTTTTACAACAATGAAAACAGAAAAAAATGAAGTAATATACATTTCAATTAATTGTGCTTTTGAGGCTTCTAGCTTCACAGAACTTTAAAAACAGTACTTTATCTTGAACTTTACTCACATTGACACAAATATTTGTTCACATGCTACCTTATTTTTCAGTCTCCCTTTTAATTCTCTACTACAAAAAATGCATGCAATAAGCATAAACAAATTACTGTCCTTTCTGTTTAATTTTATTGTATCATATCAAACCTTCATTATTTATTTGATTGTGGAAGTTTGATTTTACAATATTTCTTTCAACCACAGAATTTTTTCCTGAAATCTGCATTTTCTCTGACTCTTTATTTTAAAAAGTAAACAGACCCCTAATATTTTCCATTTTGTTTACCTAGTTTTCAAACTTTTTGTACTTGTACTTCTTTGTTTCTTAAAAATAATCCTAGAATAACCATTCTGTAATTTACTCAGTTGAAAGTGTATGTTCTTCCTTTTTAAATCTGATGAATGAATTGAAAATAATGCAGTAATCCTAAATCAGTTCGGTATTTAACCTCATGGGCACATACAGTAAAACCTTTCTGAAAACGTATATTATGTGCAAAACTGGGAACATACTAACTCATAGTAAATTGCTCCCTTTGTTGCCGCTGGTGCCATTTATTGTTAAAAAATTAAGCCTACACAAGAACTGCTCAAGGAACATAAGTTAAATGTCTTTCTCTTACAGATGAAATAGACTTTAAATCATCTTTGCATAAGGTTATGGGGAGTTCAGCAGTTGCAAGGAGCCATGCATGTTAGATTGTCACAGTTCTTCAAAGCAGCACTGATCAGAGCCTCTAAAGTAATTTATCTGTGCCCTGCTGATTTCTGTTCAATATGCATCTTCTTTTCCATGTTCATATGCCAAGATTTACAAGAGTGTCTCTAAGTCAGAGTAATCCTTGTGTCTGTACTCAGGGCATCTGACAACAGTTTAGACAGTATCTTTTATCTAAGACTCATTCTATTCTCTTGCTGCATAGAAAAGACCACAGTAATACTCTTACTTCCTAAGGAAAAGTTGTCTGGTTTTTTTTGTTTTCCACAAGTATGCTCTCACATAACCAGGTTTTTCAATAAGGTATTGTAGGAAGATGGTTGGCAGTAAAAATTATGGGAAACTGAGAAGTTATATTGACATCCTAACAGAAGTAACAGGATGGAATTTATGGGGTAAAATGCTACTGCTACTCCCTGGATGGGATTCCCCATACAACAGCAAGCACCTGCTAAGGGGGATGGAATGGAGACTGGAGTAGTGTGGAGGCACCACAGCCAGGCTATGTGGAAATCCTTGCAGGGAGGGGAACTTGATGGTACTTGCTAGTTGATAAACTGCACAGCACCTGTCAACCAAGTGAGAGAGAAGATTTTCTGCTGCTGAACCAACTGTGACAAAATCTCTCTCCTCAGATGAACTTGGTTCATTAAAGCCTAATTGTAATATTAGCGCACACCTCCATCCCAAAGTTACCCACCTCCAAGGTATGACAACAACCTACTGGACATGCATCCTATATTTTTTTTTGAGTGTATCTTTAAAAGCAAAGTGAGAGTATGTTACACCAATCAGCGATAAAGATATTTATGACTAAAGTCACTCAAGCTCCACCTAAACATAAAGAAATAGTATAAAAGTAAGTCGAGAACGGAGGAAAAGTGAGGGAAGACTCCATTATAACTGCTGGGATCAGCTGATGGGCTGAACCTGCCTTCTCCCCCTATAGGGACACCTATTAGTTTGGTAAGACCTGTACTCTATGGGCACTGGATACTTTCAGTGGGCATTAAAGCTTGTCTCTGTATTGCTTTGAATATGTTTTTGCAGTCAGATGCTATGACTGGCAATCTTTGAACCTTATTAATATAAAAATATGACAGATTAAAGAGTGTTATCCCATAAACTGTTAGTGTTAGTTAGTTGTTCATGGGCCCTGACAGTTGCCAGCAGTGGATAACACACTAGAATAAAGTGGGAAGACCCCCTGAGGGGTCTCCCTTATGCTGTTGGCTTAGCTCCCTGGAAAGGACAGTCAAATCGCCCTCCAATCCAGCAGGGCTGTTCGGTGGGGACACTGACAGACTGGTCAGGCACAAGGGTCTCAGCTTTTCTGGGGTGCTGACAGCAAAATAAATCACCAAGGGTCGAGGAAACCTCCCGTTTTCATGTGACAGATATAAAGTTCTTGTCTCTCCCACTGAAAACTCCTTGCTGATCCTCAAAGAGGGATGTTTCTTTCTCTGAAGTTTCTGTTCCTTTATAGCTTATTTCTGCAGCCCAAACACAGCAGCAGTCTGCTAGGGAAACAAGTGGATACTTACTGAGCCCTGCAATCTCTTTTTTAGATAAACCACAAAGGTTGAAAAAACTAAAAGGAAACAGGCACATGGGTGCAAATTCAAATATTACAGACTTATTTTAAGATTTATAGATAATTGTAGTTAGATTAATAGCCCTGCAGTAAAAATGACAACATACACCTGTCAATCAGGTTTTACTCAAAAAGGATGCACACACATTATTACAAAGATGACAAAGGGATTAGGTTGAATTGTTACTTCATTTTACCTCACCAAGGTCTGGAGTAAAACACCCTTATCCCAGGAACCTCTAACAACTTCTGTGGCAACAATCCTCATGTAAAGTTTGACCTACAATCCTCAAGTCTGTGTAAATGTGTGCCTTTAACATCTCCTCAGAACCCCAGTGGTATCTTTCAGACTCACAATGCATGCAAGACCTGGAAATTTACTGTAGGTATTTTCATTCGTACTTTGATTACAGTGGAAAAGTACCAAGTTGTTGCTAGAAAGTTTTAATGTTTATGTAAAAATTATTTTAAAGCTTCCCAATTTGGTCAAAATGTTTCAGGAAGAAATTACTGCTGAGTGACAAATCCATTGATGTTGTCACACACTCTGGGAAAAAAAAAATTCTGTAAAAGTTTCCTGTCCTTCAGTACTTTTTAGGTGAAGACTGCTAATCTGGAAAAATTGAAGTATTGTATTTGATGCAGTGAAATAGAAATTTTATGTGAGACCAGGAGCCCCAGTATGCAAGTGGTAAATTAATGCATAACTATGAATTCATACAATTCCTTACCAAAAAACGGACAAAAATTACCATATATGAAATGCAATAAACAAGTAATTTTTAATTTTTCAATGATTATTCAATACTTTAAATTTTCCTTTAATTTAGAAATTAGCAGACCCATAGCCATGGGGTATTTATTTTTCTTCATATGACTGGTTGTCTACAATTTCTAAACAAAGCAAAGGAAGTCCTTGGGTCAGTAACATTCATGCTGTTGTCATATCTGCTGTAACATCTTTCAGAAGTAGGGTAGCTTCACTAAATAAATAATTAGATTAGGCAAACACTTTCCAAGAACCACCACTGCCAGTGTTCCGGGATGATTCACTGACTGTACTCCCAGAACGTTGCTTGGTCGTTTACTCTAATCCTACTTGCCCTCAGCCTGCCTGGTCTGGCTGGCTGGCTCTTTTTCTGAAGGACCTGTATTTAAAGCTCAGTTACTAGCCCTGACTATGTTGTAGCCATAACTGGTTTAGAGCAAGAAAAGAATTTAAGGACATTTCACAACAACCTTAAAAGAAAGGCCAAAAAGTTTGTAAAAAAAAAAAAAATTAGCTGAAAAGAGGATCAGAATCTCACCTACAGAATTAAACTGATATCTTCAGAATGTGTTACAGTAAAATGCCTCTCTGACTCTAACTGTGTGGCAGTGTCTTTTGATCTGCAGATAAATTACTTCTTTCACTGTAGCTGGAGTTATATATTTGCACACCCAGAGTTTTGCTGGAAGTGAAGGTACTGAAAAAAGACCGATGTGACATTTTCAGTAGGAAACTCATTTACATACGTCAGGGTTCTGGAGATAAAACCTCGTATTTTGAGGTGATGAATAATGTATTTTATTAAATTCAATCATCTTAAGGAAACAAATAATAAAAATATTAACTCCAGACATGAGAGAGACTGAAGGTAGCTGAGGAGAAAAACAAAGAGTAGACTGAAGAGAGTGATATTTAATCATGAATACAATGAAAGATAAAAGTATAAAGTTTGAATATGTAGCATCACAGAAATAGCATCCAAAGAGCTTGAATTTTGACAAAATGGACTGCAGAATGTGCACATTCTTTTCTTGATTTTTATTAAATTAATTTTTATACAGTGACAGCACTATATAAAGAGCTGTCTTGACAACATTAAAATATGACTTTGAAAGTTGCAAGGGCTCAACATGACACTAAATGTTTGAACTCCAACAAAATTTTCCTCCCTGATTATACTATTGCTGTTTCAAAGGAAGAGGAAATCTTCTTCTCTTGTAAAACAAGCAGTTATAGTGCACTGGACTACCTTGTTCTACATCATACCCTACTGGGCAGAATGCAGAATATGCTAGTCAATCAGATGTCACTTGAACCCAAGAGGAAATTTCTGTCTTTATGAATCAAAGGATTAGTGAAGCCAGTAGGAACACCAAGAATCACAGACATGAGGGATGAAATACAATTCTCAGTAGACATAATCCACTCAACTCAAAACGAGTTCAAGCTTTCAGTCCTTTCAATGAAGAACGTGTATTTGATATTTCTATTAGATTCTCAGTTTTTTCACTGCATACTTTATTTCATTGACTTTTTTCCTTGTTTTGAAGAATTGATAAAGATAGATTAAATAGGATGAATAGGATAAGATACCATGAATGAAGGTTACAATTAGATGTTTTAATTTGATTAATACTTGCATCACTCAGTGTCCAAGGCATTTTAAAGGTACTATATAGGACAAATGGGTTTGTCAGGAGTTTGATGCTAAAAGATTTAAAACAGAAGTGTAAAACTTTCTGCTTATTTTTCTGTTGATAAAATCCCACTGAGCCCTTAAACTTTGAGCTGACTTTCTTCAAAGTATTTTTTTCTTTTAATTTAGGTCAGCCAGCATATAGATGCGTATTTTTCAGTCTTCCATGCTTTATGAATTTCCTAGTTTTTTTACATGTTCCTATTTGCAATGAATGCTTATGTTCCTCCCATTTTCCCATTCAGAAATTATCACATCTTTCCTGCTCTTAACTAGCTTTAAAAATAAACCAACAATGACACTTTAGTTTGAAGCAGCTAAGACTCCCTGACCAGAAATGCAGGCAAGGTTTCTAACTCAGGCCAGGAAAGTGATATTGCAATAGGCAGAGAATCACAGAAACTACACACCATCAGGCATGGACAGTCACATTAATAGTGCCAGTCACACCTATAAACCACACCCTCTGTAAGTAAGATTAATTAATGATAAAGATCTGTTAATATTTGCATTTTACCCATGTACTAAATGTCATTTTTTGACAAAAGTAAACAAAATATCTTCTTTTACTATGTTATTTCTCCTGTAGAACTGCTTATTAGACTTTCTGATTTTACTAGAAGTCATTTTTCTCATTACCATCTTCCCATCTTCTAGCTTTCGTTCTTTATCCAACATAACAAATTATTTATACCTTGTTATTTGAAAAGGAGTTTGTACTTTATTCCCACCACTAATTCTCTCTATTTCTCTTACACACAGATACATATATAAAGACTTGAATAGGGTATGAAAAAAGTTAATGATTTGGGATGCATCCAGTACATTTTTAGACTCCCTTATGGACAACTCCCATGAAATGCAGAGATGAGCTCGAGGAGATTTTATAGTCTTCCTTTGAAATCTATAAGAGACAATAAGCTGCTAACCAAAGAGTTCCAAAATATAACCACTATCAAAGTACACAGAGTGACTCAGAAACTGAAAATAGAGAATGGATCATCAAGCCCACACAAAGTACGGCCCCAAAAGGTCCACAGGGTGTTTCTCACTCACAAGAAAATACTGCATCAAATTTCAGACATAAAACAACAATTTCCTACGCTAACGGAGTGGGAGAGACAGAGCATCACAGTTTTCTCAAACTACTATTATTTTCTATAACATTTTAAAGGATTTCCCTCAAGGCTTCTTTTTTTATTATTTTTTTTTTTTTTTTAGTGGCAGTATTTCATTGTATTCCCAAGCACATAAGGTTTTAGGCTGACTTCATGACATGTTTCTTAGAGTTTCTTCTTTCTTGAGCATTTGAAGTATAAGCATAGTTAGAATTGTAAACTCCTTTTTCAACCATGTTCTGGCAGTGTCTCAGCAAAGAAACCAGAGGAAACTTGCCTGACTGTCAACAGAGGGAGGAACTAGCCCAGTTGAATACAAGAGCTGTGTCAAGGTGTGACAGTGGTGGCAAAGGTTGGCAAGGCATGCAAAACTCCACAGCTCTTGCATCAGAGCTACAGAACAGAAAAGGAGATTATTGAAAATTTGGGAGCTGGAAAGCACACCAGAAAAATGTGCAGAAAAATAAGGAGTGGAGAGATAAGGAGTTGAAGAAGGGAAAAAAGCACATCAGATAGGGAGACTAAACCTACAAGAGGAAACAGAAAAAAAGGGAAGGAGGAGCATCACAATATAAAAATAGCCAACAAAACTGAGGAATCTGTGCCCTGAAAAAACGTTTCATCAACGGAGGTGCATTCCTACAGAGACCATTAGAAACTTAGATTTGAACACATCAGGAATCATACCTTTTGGATGAGATCTTTATAGTGTGTCATAATTTGTTAGGTATATAAATTGAGCAATCAAAATAAATCCTTTGCAGATTCACCCTGTTGTTACTTGTCTTAATACCTGTTCTGATAGCAGAAAACTAGTTAGCTTGATTAATTTATGTCAAGGAAATGAAAACTTTAGTTTTAATTTCTTAAACAATAACCAACTTTATTCATACAGAAATTAAATACTGAAAAAAATATTCTATCTGAAAAGCCAAACACCATGACTGATAAACTGGAAGTGTTAATTTGGTACTCTTTGAAGTTCAGCAGGAAAGTCAGTCTTTCCAAATGCAAAGTCCTCTTTCTATTGCATCTTGGATAGAAAAAAAAAATTCAGACAAAAGACAAAAGAGTTACTTATCCATCCATGACAACAGCAATGTGTTAAGTTGAGTTTAGTATTAGTCAAAAGAATGAAAATAGGATGGCACCATTTTCAAAAGCCGATGGTCTGAAAAGTACTACTGGATCTCCCTGAATGATCACCCAAGACATAAATACACTCTAAAAAATAATGCATCAAATAAAAGTGGGCGTTAAAGAACAAAGTGTAAGAAATACATGTTCATATTGCTGGGCTTTATGCATTACTGGAAGGATGAATGTACTACAGCATGTACATTAAACCAAGTACATTATAACAAGAACAAAACAGAGCAGAATATTCCACACATTTCTGTTGTCCACAGAGTAATTTTTGCAGCAAACTGATGATTTTTTAGTGGTGATTTCCCACCCTTACCTCCATCTGCTTTTATAAAGTTACATGTTACGTTTTTTATTTTAGTACTCAATTATATTTCCATAGGGAGTGATGTCAGTTGGTACCTGAGATCTTATTGCTAAGATGCAACTTACATTACAAAAGATTTTTAAAGCACTTTTGCTAACAACATGTAACACTATGGCAAAAGACTAAGACCCAAAGATTAATGGCACATCACTATATCTGTAAGTTTCTGTATCCTACAAGCAATTACAAGGTATGCTTTGGTAAATCATATTTTCACAGAAAGACTGTTGACAAATAAGGGCTTATTTTTGCTTAAGCCCTTTTCAATGGAAGTTAGCTGTGAAAACTTGCTAATTTTTAAGTGGTTTGCTGATAAAATATGGGAGATCCAAACTTGTTTCTAGTTGATGTTATCTTTAGATTAAAATACACATTTTCCTGTTTCCATCAGTGAAAATAACATGCAATATACATTATAACATGAAAATAAAAGTAGACTTAACATTGTTAACATGTCCTTCTATATTTGCTCATTCTAGGATAATGAATTCCAGAGAGAAAGACTATGATTAGAGAGAGATTTATATATCTCTCCTGACTGCCCCCCAGGAGTAGTAATAGTGGATAAAAAATGATGAAATTCTATCAATTACAATGAACTTCATAAGCCAACTTTATTCATACAAAAAAAAAAAAGTATTTTTAAGGAATCATAACTTTGTTTTCTAACATATGAACTGAGATGAATAGCTATTATAATAATAATCTGGACCTTGATGAGATAGATTGTCTAACTTTTCTTATTTGAATTTTATCTATCACATAAATATTGATAATTTTAATATATGACTTGATTACAGTGCTTCTTAATAACTGCATTTCTATATCCTGGATTATGCTGCACAGCATCTTATCTCTTGCATATAACTATGCAATATTTCACAACCTTTTCTACAGAATACCTCAGGTTGGACTGGCTTCTCAAGCCTTATCTCTGATTCAAGGTTTGTCAAGGGGAATTGAGCTATCTTTTAGTGGATTTCTGAAAATTCCTTCCAAAATACTTTGTTTCCCACCAAGTCTAAGATAACAGATAACAGATGACAAAAACATCAGCTGAAATGTGACAGCAGAGCTGAAAAGTAAAGTTCTTTCACTAAATTGTTTCTTGAAGGACCAGCCTGCAGAGAAGTTGAAAATACAACATATGAATCTGTTGTGGAATTGTGAAATATGGAATTGGCCATATTGACCAGCCATAGTGATGAAAAGCTGCTTATTTGGATTCACCTTGGTCATGTCCCCAGTATTACCTTTTTTTTTTTTTTAATGCTACATATTTTATCAAATGTTAGTAGAAATATAAGAAAAAGTTGCCCAGTAAACACAAAGTGCCTTCACATGGATAAATAAGAGTTTTAGTCCAAATAGTTTGAGTTTGCTGAGATGAAATAATTTAAAAAGTAAATGAAAAGGCTGTAGATGGGATTCTCTCTTCTATTAAAAGAGTCCAGGAAACTGTTTCTTCCCCAAAATAAAATTAATTATATGAACTGCACGCTGAACTGAACCGTCAAAAGGGCCAGTTCACTCATCCTTATCTAAAGAGACTTGTTCACAAGCGTTTGAATCTCTGGTGAACAGCCTGATGCAGTACTAATCAAAAGGTGCATGGCTTCCTCAGATGTGAAAGATGGAGTTTTTGCTGAGACTGTCTGATATTCATTTCAGCCTCAAACTGCCAGTAATAGATTGCCACTAGCCAGTAAAAAGTTCACTATAAAGAATTATATGTCCTTTCTGTCCTTGGTAACAGTTACTGTGCTATCTACAGTAGGCAATTTTCTCATATGTTCTTCAGAAGGTCATTCAAAACTCTTTTACTTGGCAAGATGATGGGGATCTAAAAATATTATGATCTCCAGGCATTTAGCTTTAGTTAAATTTCCCACTGTTCAAAATAAGATGAAAGTCAACAAGAAAGGTTAAACTCAAACAATACGATGCTTATCATTTACATCATACAACCAGAGCCCGATTTTGTAATTTTGTCAGGAATTTAAACTGTCATTTAAGCTAGTTAATAGAAGTACCAAGGATACAATATATACACTCAATATGCTCCAATATACGTGCTTTTAGGATATCCATGCCTTTTATTTATTATTCTGACTTAAATATGTTTGTAATACATAGCTTAATTTTTCAGTAACCAAAAAAGCAAATAGCCTGCAAAGTATTCATATTTCATCTCTAAAAAAAAGATGCTTTCATTATGCACAAACCCTACTGCTTCTGAAGCATACACAAAAACCTTGGAAAATCACATAAGGAATCAACTCAGGAATATTTATAGAAAGAGGACCCAAGCTGTGCAAGGTTTTATGAAAGGTTTGGTGGGTTTCTTGGGTTTGGTGTTTTGGAGTTTTTAAAACCATGATTACAATAGATGTATGGCCCAAAACTTTTGACAGCTGTCACATTTATATTCAGTGATGACTTCTTTTAAATGAACATTTCAAATTAACCCTCAATAAATCAACACATATATTTCACTATTTTTACAGAAATTACTTAAATCCAGCTTTCTTTTGAGCACACATGATTTTTGAGAGCAACAGCTTTGTACACAAGTTCCTACAAAACTTACAGTTTTGCTACCCCTGATGCTAGCATAAAAAATATATCATAGGGAAAGGTTTCTACCAGAGATGTGCTTCAACTAACAAGGACTAAATAGAAATGAGAAGGAAAAAATGGTTATCATGTGTAGCATATAGAGCTGATGCTCAGCTATCAACACCTATTACAAACCCATCTTCTAATTTGGATTCTTGGATTACAGTTGTTCTTTAATCTTCAGTAATAAATGTCTGTAATTTCTCTGACTGGAAGTTTTAGGGTATTATTGGTCTATAATTGCACTGGTTCCTTGCAGGCTAAGGTTTATTATCTATCTAATAGGCCCTCATAAAGCAGTAACCTCCCGAAGCTCATCAGATAAAAGGATTATAGACTGAACCACTACCTTTCATAAAGCTCAAGAGCACTGAAGCCTTATGTGATGAAAATTGCGCTTGGGCAGGGCATAGAGGACTGTCCAGCCTCTGCCATTTAATAGTGGACTGGGCTATTCAATCTGGTCATGAAATTACTACTGGCAGAAAAGAAAAGGAAGATGCTTGCAGTTTTTGACCAATTTATAATTTCTCTGGCAACATCAGTTGAAGACGCAGTCCTGTTAAATATCACTGTTGTGAAACTGAATGTTGTCATGTTTCTGCTAGAATTGTCACAATCCTGATGTAAAAGCAGCACCACAGTTTAAAATTTTCAGCCCCAACTATTTTAAGGAATTATTTTACTTAGGTTTACAGTTGAATTTTTAAATAGTGCATAGCATAAAACCTGGAAATATTTCCTTTTCTCAGTTGAGATTCACTCTCAGTTAAGAAGGAAGAAACAGGAAAATTCCCACAGTCAAGTTGCACTACCTGTAGCTGGACTTCCAAGCTATGTACTACTACAGCCCACTTTCCTAATTAAGTATATTAAGTTGAAAACCCTCTATTGCTAGATGAAATACACTCAGCTCTGACCAAAGCAGGTGAAAAAAAAAGAGGTTATACTGTGCAAAGGGAAGAAAAGAAAACCCCTGATTACTAACTGAGCATCATTCTCAGCCAGTTTGCACTCTTCCTGTCTTCATTCTCTACATACCTGTTGTGCTCAAACCAATTGCTAAGCCAAAGCAGATCGATCCTTTCAAGTACTGATGAAATAAATCTGTTGCAGCAGATGCCCAATGTCTTTCATGCATTCTATCCAACTAAGATGACCACAATGAACCATGCAACCATCCTATTCAGATAGCATTGCCATAACTCTATGTAGGGACAGATTGTGAAAATAAGTCAGAATCCTCCATCTCATCCAGCTGCCTTCTGCCTCATTGAGCTAAATGACCACAAACTTGTTCTCTAAGTACCAGCCTTTCCATAGATTCTCACTGCTTTTCTATCCTCAATTCATAGCCTTAACTCTCCAACTGATCCATGGATCAGGGTTTTAGCTACTCAATGATAGTGATTTCAGCGAAGCTTTTAGCTCTGTGATCAATGATACAATATGACTTTTAGTTTGTAATTTAGGATTAGGCATAATAATGAAAAGCAACAACAATAAAGTGGTGTTCTCTCATAAGAGGATATCAAGCATTATGCTACTTCTTAAGGAAACTAAGCTAAATCATCATAGAAGAATCACTTTTGGCAGAAGTGTAGAACTATAAAAAGTAAAGGATTTGTGTAAACTGTCAGGTATGCATTAGTACAGGAAGACTAAAAGAATGCCAAAATTCACAGAAAAAAAATTTAAACTTAACATTTTTTGAGAAATATATTTAAAAGAGGAAGACAACAAAAGAAACAAAATATTTTGAAGAAGAAATATTACTACTTTGTTGGGTCAGTGGAGATGAAAACAAAGGTTTTTATATATTTTTTATATATTATAATCACAAAAACCCCTTTATTTAAAGAAGTTCAAGCACTTCCATAGTTTAGCAAAGTGTCAGTGAAAGAAATATTTATGAGAAAACTAAACAATGCTTTTTTCTTCAAGTCCAGCTTCACAATGTTTAATAGAAAAGACTATCAGTTGAAACATTTCATAGGAAGACTAAAGTTATTTCAGGGGGAAAAAGATATTAAATTCATTTTCTCAAACAGTATTGCAAAAAAATATTAATTAATTAATTCTCGCCTATTTTCTTTCAGCTCTATTTTGGCTGTATAAATGAGAAAACTAAGAGAATGAACAACAGAGCTGCTAGTGTGTGTAATGAATGTTTCCCATTAAAATAATGGGGAAAACAGTAGGTCTCAAACCCTGATCCTTGAAGTGTAAGAATCCCTGGGGCCATGTTAAATGGTTTGTAGGCAGTCCCTCCAATGGCATTAAACAGTTTCACACAAAAACTTCAAATTTAAAATCTTCAACTATGAAAATTCATGGCATTTGGGGCACATACTAATGTCAAGAAGAACTTTACCTACAAGGAGTCAACTAAAAGAAGCCCTATCAATTTTTAGAAGGAAAGGATCCTACTTTGCATTCTCTAGATGATTGCTCTTTGTCTCTCTAGAAGCACCAGCAGTATAGACTAAAGTGGAAATAACTAGTAAGAGTATAATGATCACAGTTATACAGAGTGAAAGAATAATAATTTTTCCAGCATATACTCTATTGAATGCTTTCTATGCATTCCCCTTGGAAAAAAAAAAAAAATAGGCCATCATGAGTTTATGTTCAAAGCACAGACCTTTAGCATTCCATTTTCTCACAAGCTTCTCCTAGAGGTGGAAAACACATCTTTCATGAAGAGTTTTTAAGGGGCTTTTATAGTGATTAAAACCTTAATTCCTTTTCATTTTCATTCCCCAAGATAAGACAGTTCTTTTTTTGAGTGTATTTGGTTAAAGCTAGTAGTATTCAAGTATGGACATGACGACAATGCGAATCTTCATTATATTCTCCATACCTCCACCACTCAAACAAAACCTCAGTGTTTGTCAAGGCTTAATCAGCTGCATTTCACACCAGCCCGTGAGATACACAAGGGATGCCTGGAGAATTATGAAGTATAATCATAAGGAAGAACAACACCGGAAATATAATCAATATATGCATGTTATATGTGAACTTTTGTTTCAAAGAAGACGCAATGAACTGAAGCACTATTTCAGGCAAACAATCTATGCTGGCAAGGGCACAGAGAAAGATACCCCAGTGTCCAAAAAGCAGAGTCTTTGATAAGCAAAGCAAAAGATGTTGAGTGTATACTGAGTTGAACAGATGAGAGAATTCTGGGATGTGTTGGAAGTTTAAGGTTAGAGGAGCTATTAAGCAGGAAGAAGAGAAAGTGAAGCAAACAACTGGGAGTTATTCATACAGACAAAAAGAGAATGTTCAATTAAATATAATAATTAGCATGGAGAACCTTGATAATTTTGATTATATTATGAAAGCTTATATTCCTAAAGAAAAATAATGGCCTATTTCTGTGTATTCCCATTTGAGATCAAACTATTAGGAAACCTGAGCACCTTTATTATTTTTTTAAAAAAAAGGTCTATTTTTATTTCATTATCTGAAAAATGTATGAATTTCAAAGAAAATGATCTATTTGTCCTATCTTTTATCTTTTGATAACTACTTATGTGTCCTGTGATGTCAATGCCTCAATACCTTCATATCTCAACTATGCTGCTGAAGTGTCTTCTAATATCCACAGTAGGATACATTTATAACTAGTTTATTAATTTTGCATTTATTACCACATACAATTAGATGGATTACACTCACAAAAACTCATTAAATTACGATTTTTATTTGGGTTTCCAGCTTTTATAATTTCAAAACTCCAACTGACTTCAATTTTAGATTTTAATTTCTATATCAAGAAAAAGATTAATATAGCGTAATATAATGTAACAACTACCATTTAAATGACCTTTCTTCATATTTCAAAAGTTAATGGGATATAAACATGACAAAGTTTACAATCATTTTATGTTTTGGTTTTGCGTTTGTTTTGTTTTGCACTTTTTTGAATCTATGAGTCAGTTTCTTTTCTGATGGAACATACTCTATGAGTGAAAATTTCCTCAACTCAGCATCCCAGAGGTGTTCTTAGAAACTCTTAAGGTCAACTCTGTTGACCCTAACTCTGATATTACTTGTATCAATGTACAAACGTAACAAGTCACAAACATAACACCTACATTTAATAAAATCATATTGTGGAAAAAGACAACCATGCTCCACAAAATTCACTGAAAATATGAAAAGATTCAATTTGTCCTGCATGAAATTTTTTTTCTCTTCTTTGTCATGATGATATTTGGTGAATCTTGATGTGAGAAACTGCTGGCTTTATAGAAGGACCTGGGAAAACACAAGGAGCATACAGCAGAAATGCTTTCTGGTGAAAGACAACTTACAGAACAATAAAAAGTAGATCTGCTGCCGTTGCGTTCAGGGAAACCAAAAAGCATCTTATCAAACTGCAGTCCCAAATAGTTTGTCTATACAAACTAGAACCAAAATAAACAAATGCACTGTATGCCATAACTGGAGTTATTTCTGAATAGCTATAAAACTTTTCTTCCTCAAAAAAAAAAAAAACCACACTCCACAAA
This sequence comes from Dendrocincla fuliginosa, assembly GCA_035047845.1. Lineage (NCBI taxonomy): Eukaryota > Metazoa > Chordata > Aves > Passeriformes > Dendrocolaptidae > Dendrocincla > Dendrocincla fuliginosa. The sequence continues at coordinate 35,659,578 of JAWWMO010000138.1, read as the reverse complement.
TTTTCTTTTTTACTGTTAAAAAGAGAAAAAGTATGTTATGCAGAGGCACTACTTGCAAATTAAAACCATAAGTAATTGCTTTGCAGGGTCTATTTTGCTGCTACAGAACTAGCAACACCTTTTATCAGAGCTATTAAAAGGAAATGTCAACTGGAAATCAAGAAAAGCCACATGTATCAGTGGTAAAGGTATACTCACTGCTTAATCCCCATAAAACCAAATAATGAAACAGTATGACTCATCTACAATGTAGCTCCACATGTTGTAGGAATTAATCTTTTATTGGATTTTAGGATGAGACATCTATTCAAATAACCTGTGAGTATCTTTTCAAAGAAGATGCCACCTATCCCAGTAAAAATAAATTTAAAATAATTTATTATGAATCAATGGAGCGATAATCTCTCTCTAGCTTGTTCTACTTGTAATTTCAATACTTTCAATACTTTGAAAGTGCAAAAGAAAGGATTTAAATCTATCATTGCTCATTAAACCTGCAAAAGGCTGTGTTAATTGGATGCCACCCTTCTAATTCACTTACATGTTTCCTGACAACAAAGACCATATGATTTAAGAGCAACTGATTCAAAAGACATTATTTACTGACTTCACCGAAATTCACAGTTGAATCAAGGGTATTAAGAACTATCCCTTAGAAAGTAAAATGATGAAGGAAACACAATTATTCTAAATTAAGAACTGGAGGGGGGAAAAATAGAAAGTGTAGAACATACACTAATACCTTCAGCATTTTTAAAGTCATAATTAACTGTCAACACAAATAAGGATCTTATAATATTTAGTAAATCCCACTGCTATCAAAAATAAAAAACACTCTGGAAGCTAATGCGCTTTATGACAAACTGGACACAACATTTTGCAGAAGTGAAGTACATGCAAACTCAAGTCATGGTTTTCAAGCTATGCTAACTTCTCTGTGGGTTAGCACTGCAGTTGACAATCCACTCTCTCTCTTTCTCTGTCCTTGGCATGAAGTAAAACCTCAGAATTTGCTTGCACAGACATGGAAAACCATGTGCTTCATGTTGCTCATCTGAGCATCATTAATGATGAGGACTTTGGATGACATTATTGAAAAGGAATGTTGATGACAATATTGAAAAGGAACTGAAATCACTGTTCTGTTTCACATTCAAATTGATTCAGTCTGTAATGCTATATCTACTAGGTCTGAATTAAACAGTAAAATCACCAATAATCCTGGCTTTCTGGAAGAGAAATATTAGTTTTCCTTTCTACTCACCTCCCCTGCCCAGAGCCATCTTTTTCATAACTTTTACCGAGTAAAGGAACACATGATTAATAAATATATAATTGCTCTATTTTCTATCTGACCATTAAGAGAAGAAAGGGAAGACATAAGAACAAGCATAAAATTTTGTACTATTCAACTCAGTCTGGGTTGTACAATGAAAACAGCTGGCTTTTGCTGTCTCCAGACCATAGTTATCTTTCCTATTTCTGCAGATTCCTTTAAGGACTTGTTTTTCATACTTGGAAGAATACTAAATAAGTGGGCATTTAATGATTAAAACAGATCAGGAAATAGTACCACAATCCAAGGGACCCTAAATGAAATTAATGTGTTCTTAGAAAAAGAAGTGCCTTTTCAAAAGTATTTTTTATGATATTTGTGACAGGCTTCTTGGTGCTAAAAGTGACAGTTGCACACACCTCTTATGTAAACTAGATTTTTTGCACTGCTTTGTTCACACATACACATCCAGCCCTTCTCCAAGAAGTTTGTTGAGGAGAGGGGACTGAGCATGACTCAAGGTGGAGCTCAGAACAGCGATGCCCCACCACTGCAGGACCCTCTTCTCTGATCACATCTTTCCTGTCATAACAGCCAGAATGTCTGAAACAAAACATGCTTAGGTCTGGTCTCCTACAACCTGTAAATACAGAACTGACATAATATGTTCATCATAAAATAAATTATTGATCTGAGATATTAGAAGTTCTACAAAGTAAACCAAACTATTTCTAATTCACTTTTGAAAAAAAAATAATTGGAAATAGTTCATTTTAGATAGCCCTATGCTACAGAGATCAGACAAAACTCTTCTTAGATATTGGGTATTTGATCAGAACCTCAGATCTTTCATCTGAAAAGGGTGTGATCAATGAAAGAACAGTTTCCATTGTGAGATGGATAATCAGAGATTATCCTGTACGCACTGCATTACATAACAAGTCCATCACAGACAGCTGGGTTATGATGTGAATGCATTGTAATTGTCTGCAGATACATGAGTGACAGATGGCTCTATGGCATGGAAGGATAGAAACAGCATATTCTATTTGAGGGTAAAGGGAATACAATAAAAGTAGAAGTGTAATTTTTTGCAGCTGCAAAGTCTTTCTGACAGCAATTCACTTCCAATCACTTTCAAGTAACACATGAAAAGGACAGTAAACAGTATTAAAGGAATTGACTATTCATCAGGAATAATAAATTAATAGAATAATTTACTATTCCCACCCATTTATTGCTAAAATAGACACCTAGAATATGTGGCTAGAGACAGCACTCTGAATGCTAACATGTCAGATGTGATACTGAAATCCATTCCTTAGTGTGTGGATTAGACAAGGATTCTTACACAATAAATAGTACTGGAAAAAGCAGTGATTGTAATAAATTCAGTGCTATTTCTCAGCCATTTGCCAATGCATTTCATCAACACACTGCTTCTAAAATGAACTTGAGAATTATTAAGCAAATCAGACTTTAACTTGATGTATTGTAAACATGATATGAAAGAACATAGACCTTCATACAGAGACAATGTGTATTGAAAGGAAAATATCTGTAGAAAAAGGCTTAAATCCAATTTTTGCCCTTCCAATGACATTTAATACAGGGCTGCTGGTGCCTCAGAGAACTCCTTAGTCCATTTTAAAGAATTTAGTAGAGAAATAATTTTATACAGGAACAAATCTCTAGTCACAGGGCAGTGGCTGTGACTGAAGTACCATTGCAGCCCAGCAGCGGTACTTCTCCCTCCTGTCACAGTGGCATATAGATGTGCACAGGATGATCTTTGGTAGCAGTCTATAAACCTGTACAGCCCAAGGGACACTTAAATCCAGGCTGTTGTCGTTTTCTGTAGAGTGAAAAAAGCAAATGAATGCTTATGAAGAAAATGCTGCAGGACAGTGGCGTGGCTCTGAGGCTGATCACAGACCCTCTCACAGCCTTTGCTTGATGCTGCAGGGGCTATTTATTCAGCATCACCTGCCCATCTCTGTGCTGGGCAACAGCATCAGTAGTTAAATGCTGTGGAAATCCACCTTCATGCTTTTCCTACTCTGGATTTAAAACTTCATAACTAAGATTACTACAAGGGGATCAGCTTGTTCCCAGCCAAATGAAGAAAATAATTTTGCATAATAATATCCACACACATTTAAAGACAAAATCTGGGGAGATACAGTACTCATCAGCTATGTTATAAACCCTCTGTACCAACAGTAAAATCAGCATGACTTTTCAGGCTGGTAAAGAATCATTAGCATGCATCACGGTGGACTTAAAGCATTCAGACGCTCAAAGCCTGAACATTCACACTTCACACAGATCATTGCAAAAAACAGTCATTGAATTCAAAGGATGGATGATTTAATAAGAGAAATTTAAAAGTTTTCAGGGACCTCTGGATTTTAGTCTAACTTCTCAAAGGGGCTTTTTGTGTGCAAGAGGAAAAAATTATTGGCTGTGTCACTTTCTCATCTTTTGTTAAGATTTCACTTTATTTAATTGATTATCTTAAGTGGAATTAAAATTTAAAAGTATATAAGCAAAGCCAAAGAATAACTAAAACATTATGCGTACTTTTGTAAATGTATCTCACTTTCAAAATGCATACTTTGAGTATCTGGACCTCCAGTGGAATCTTACCTGCTTCCTGAATATGAAGTAGAAATTTAATTCCATGTTTAAGTTATTAAATGTACTTTTAATTATTCTAAGATCATGTGGATGTTATGAAGCTTTATCACAGCAAGAGTACTGCTTCCACTGTTAGAAAGAAAAACCAAAAAAAAAAAAAATGTTTGCACTGTTTTCATTATAGAAACCCTCATCCTGGCTCTGCATTTTAAATTTCTTGGTTTATTCTGTACTTAGAGCAAACATTAGGTTCTTTATGTCTTAGAAATGTATTGTTCCTCTTCAGAATTGCAGCACAGAAGCAATTTTTGTGAACTGACAAAATATTCCACTTGTTAATTCCAATGTGAGAAATTTTATAACAGCCCCTTTAACAAGCTTATATAAACAAACAAAATATAAAAATAGTATCTTCTGCTTACATACAAACTAGCAGAGAAATTGTCATTTACAATGACAATTTACAATTTACATTGTCATGGTTGTATGTCATTTGCAGGGGGAGAGACAATAACCTTTTTAAGATCATACCTAAGACTTCAAAAATTTCTCATTAAGTAGAAGCAAGTGAGTAATGTTCCCTTTTACATAAATTTCCCCAAGAATTGCATCATTCTTAAGTGGCTTTAACCTCCCCTTCCTTTAAATAACGCTAAGAGCACAATGAGTTTATATGTAGATGCCACGAACATGCTCATATAGCTCTTAAAACCAAGCACCAGCCTCCCCTTTTCTCCTTCCTGTCCTGATTACTGACAGCCGAGAAGACTAAGACAATTAGGATTTCTACAGAAAGAAGTGACAGGTTTTGCTAGTTCTGCCCTACTGCCTTCCAGCAAGTGAGAGCAATAGTTAGGAGAGAACTGGGAGAAAGCAACAGTTTCTTTCTGAAGCTTTTGAAAAATTAATATTCCCACTTAAGGAGGAATTTCTGAAAGGTCGTAACAAAAAAGCCATGCTAACTCTGCATTTAAGAATTATCTACTACTACTCTTAAGATTCTTAATAACTTTTCTTAATAATCCTTTCACAACATTAATTAAGCTCAAATACGTCTTAGGTTTTGTGCTGTGATTGTTCTTAGCATCTCAGTTTCACAGGCCTTTTTGCATATATTTGAAATTATTTTAAATGTCAATCTTCACCGAAATTTGGAAGCAACATACATAGCATTTGCTATAATACAAATAATTTTCTAGTATTTTGAATGCCATATCAGTGCTATTCAGCTACAGCTCAGTCTTAATATGCTGCAGTCCTAAAAAAATATTTTCTGAAAATTTATTAATTCTCTTGTGCAAACTCCAACTTACATACATGAAGTGCTAGTTAAATATACATCAAACTTAATGAATTTATTCAAATAAATGAAACATTACATTCATTCTGCTTTATTTATAAGAAAATGTTTGTTCTACATAACTCAACCAGTTATATACCAAATACTGTGATACAAAAGCCAAAAATTCTTCAATTTTGGGAATGGATAAGTTTTTAGAAATTATCAAGTGATGACAATGAGTGGAAAAAAAAAAAAAAAAGAAAAGAAAAAATACAGTCCTAAATAATTTTGCCCAGCCAGTTTTCAAAATTAACACTAATGCTGCTCTCAACTTTTCCACCTTAAAAAAAAAAAAAAACAAACCCAAAACAAAACCACAAAAAAAAAAAAAAAAACAACAAAAAAAAACAACAACAACAAGGAAAAAACACATTAAATTTCTTTGTGTCAGTTCATATTTATGAATCATGAATATAGTGCTGAAATAATTGTAACCTTTTTTAACATTATCAACAAGTGATTGAAGTGCAAAACAGACTTTTTAAGCCTATGGTGGGTCACTGTTACAATAAGTAATAAAATTGAAAAGCTATGTTACTTCTCTATGTATAAATGAGTATGCAGCAGAGAATTAGAGAAAATAATAATTCTACTTAAGAAAATAGAATCAAAGACTAACTTATTCGGATTGGAAATCTTTACCTGTTTGCAAATTCCAAACACAGAAAACTACAAAACAAAAACATTTTCAGTTTATTAACTTGATAAATTCATCTAGAACACTAAGAAGTATTCAATACCTAAATCTAAATCATGTTACTTGGAAATGAAAAGTATGGAGACTGGGATGATATGGCTATAATTAACAAAAAAGTTTGCTATTAATGAAATCTGTGACTATGGACACAAAAATTCAATATAAGACTGATTTTACCTGAAAAACAGAAACCCAGGTTTGGGGCCAACATCACAGATTGCGATTCTTTCTACATGCTAACTTTTTTTCACAATCTGTATAGACTAAGGAAAAATACATGACTAATTATGTGAATGTGCTCAAATCCTCTTCTGTATGGAGTACTACTTTAATTAATTAAAGCATTCCTATGAGTACAAGATACATTCTTTGCAAGATTGTTGCACTTTTAGATACTTATTAGATACCTGTCTTCCCTTAATCTTCATAAGCCTCAGAAACCCTGTGAAACATGATACAATTAAACCTGGAATCATTTGCCATACATAGACATGGGATGCATCTAAATACTTTAGACAACCTCCCGTGTCAACTTCTGAAGTCAACAACTCTCCTACAGGACCTACATTATATCTGCCAGCTACATTTGAATGTCCTACAGCATCTCAGATGACACAAGACACCTCTGTGCTGGCAAGAAAACATCTTTCAAGAAGCACAATGCCTCCCTGTTCCATTAATGCATTGGATATAAATGCTGCCAGCATACTGCCCGGCACATTTTAGGGGACTCTCAGTTCCTCAGACAAAGATCAGGTCTCAGAGAATAGGCAGGTATAGGACTCTCACACAATTTCTCCTTAAATTTTTAATTCATGCTCATACAATAAGTGTGAGACTGTTCTCAGCTGCTGTCAGCCAGGTTTTCTGACAGGCAGGTTTTCTACTGATGTGGGGAATACACTGAGGGAATATGAATCTCAAAGCAGAGACAGAGGAGCACAGGGTGGTCTCCTCAGCCTTCTCTTTTGACAGCAAGCATACAAGTCACAAACTACCTGAAAAAGCTAGCAGACATTGCATCAGCAGTCTTAGGAAAAAACAAGCATGATTGCCCAGGACTCCAGAGGAAGTCTTGCTGATCTTTGTCCTAAATGGTCACCAATTCAGATGAACACTACAGTTTCTCCAATACTTCAGGTATCACCTTAAACCAGGTTTCATATAAAAATGTCAAAGAGTTATTACTTGTTTTCTAAAAGAGCCTCAACAAATAGAAAACATACACAGTGGGCTACTCCTCATCTTCTGTGATAAGAGATCTATTGTCTTCATTGGCCATTTGTGAAACACACTTAGAGTGAAGAAGCTTAAGACTGCATGTTAAGACTGTCTGATGCAAAGAGCTTTGATCTCCTCATTAAATTCTAGTTCTGAGTGAGATAACACAAGATAGATGAGAGCATACAGTGAACTTCATTTTATATCTGTTTAACACACAGGCATTCAATGCTTTGAATTAAAGTTCTCTCTTCTTGCTGCAGGGAAGAATGACTATGATATCTCAGCAGGAACTACATTGCGCATCCCAAGAGTATCAATTGTGTATGAATGTCCAAAGGTGAAATGTAAGTCTATTTAATTATAAAAACTTATTTTTCCTTGATTATACAAGGTAGGACCACAGACAATAAATGGGTACATTCACTGTATATATCAAAGCCCCTTCTACTTCAAATGCCTCGATACTTGGTTTCATTATTTGTACTATATTAGTGCCACCAGATCCCAAGCACCACAGTTAGGTGTGCATCATTTTGCAATACTGACTTTCAAAGTGACCATGCCCCCGAGATTTTGCTAGCTTAGTTCTAGGTTTCCTTGTCTTCTTTGTGAGCCCACACAAGTCGGTTCCTCGTGTACAACCCAGAGACTGCCAATGCTCCTATTCTGGAAGAACTGAAAATGTACTAACCTAAAGATTATATGAGTACAGATCTTCCAACCAAATCTGAAATGGCTTTTGGAGGATTTTAACATAGAGAAGAGTTTCACCTGAATTGTGGATTGAGCTGTCTTTAAAGAACAGCATAGACAGAAACTAACAATGAGAAAAGAGGACAGCATCTGCACTGGAGAATAATCCCTAAAAAAAAGCAGAAATAAGATCAAATCAGAAAGCAGGCCAAGGCAAGACAAGGTCACAAATCAGATTGTTGGAGATCTGAAAATGGAGCCCAATGGCCTGGCTTTTACACATCTAGGTCAAGCCACCTCTAAGTCAATGATCAGATAAACCAAACATAGTTTTTTTTCAGAATTTTGAATCATTAGTTAAAGGAATTAGAACATAAAATCCATCTTTCCCAAGTAGAAACGTCAAAATTAAAAGTGCCTTACTCTTTCCTCACAAATAGGTCACTGAAAAACACTGTAGCTTAAGACTCTGGCATTCTTTCCCCTAGTAATTTAGAATGGGAACACAGTTCAGACAAAAGTATCCAGCTTCTGGTGGACTTTTTCTTTTTAAAACAAATTACATTTTGCTCTGTAAATGAAGTATTTTTTCAGAGTTGTTACCTGGATCCTTCTGTCTCATGATTTATCACCTAATACCCTTGTATCTGTCATACTATTATTTGTTACTAAAATAAAAATGACCATCATCTCTGCATCAATAAGTCTAAGAGCCATGCTTTTTCAACCCTTAGAAATGACAGGTTTATCAATCAATATTTTGCTCACTAATACGTATCCTTTATTCATTACTTTTTCTAAACAAATATTGTAGGTGTCAATAGCCCTTGCAAAGATTTATTAGTTTATCTTTCATAAGCTGTTTTCAATATGATTAGGTTTTGGATGGATAAGGATTAAATAGCAAACACATTTGTCCCAATATCTTTACAGAGCCGATCATCTCTCTCAAAGTATAGAGCAGCTTACATTATTTATATGTTAATGGTCAGGGTCATACTGCCAACACATCCTTAAGTTACCACCCTAAAATAAAATAAAAAAAAAAAAATCAAAAAAAAAAAGAAGTCTTAAATAATTCAGATATCATTGAAGAGAAATTGGAAAACTTCTTGGGCAAATATCAAAGTGATGGTATGTGTAGAAGGCATCGTGTGCAATGACATGGAGTTATTATTTTGGGAACCCTTCTGCTTGCATTGCAAAGTTTAACAGATCACTGACTGTGAAATGAGATATCTTCCACCTATATTTTTCTTCCTTCCACTTTTTTGTATTTCTGAGCCTTCCTCTTATGAATAAAGTTTCTTAATTATTGCTTGACTTTACTAGCCTCCCAAGCACAATTAAACAACATTAATAGAAATTCAAAGATAGTTATATGTTCAAATGATGTGCAAAAACAACAGACAAGTTTGGTAAGAACAAACTGTTTAAGAATCATGTACTTAACAAGCAGTGCATTCTTACTTGTAATACAACAAGGTATAAAGACAGTATTTAAGTGTGAAAAAAATAATTACATCTTTATTAGCTGCAAGTTTACATTTTATTTGGGGATAGGGGTTGGGAAGAAGAGGAGAGGGGAACTAAGAAAAGAAAGCAAGCAAATGTTTTATTATAATTCTCAGTATTTGCTGAGCCTGACCTCAAGATTAGACACTCTCCTGTTCTATGACTTGCCACTTGGAACTGTCCATGTGTTACCTTGCCTTCTCCACAACCTCAATTGCAGGGTCTTTGACTTCACCAGTTCAAGAAAAGACATAGTTCAGGACACATCAAGTAACAATTTTACTTTCCAGTTTCAGTATGGATAGAATGGATTGTAATGGAAGGGACCTTAACAATCATCTAGTTCCAATCCCCCTGATCAGGTTGCTCAAAGCCCTATCCAACAGGACCTTGAACACTTCCAAGGATGGGGCATCTACAACTTCTCTGGGCAACTTGTTGCACTGCCTCACCACCCTCACAGTAAAGAATTTCTTCCTAATATCTAGTCTAAACATACCCTATTTCAGTTTAAAGCCATCCCCCCCTTGTCCTGTTAAACATGCCCTTTTAAATCATCCCTCTGTGACCCTTGTAGGCCCCCTGTAAGTACTGGGAGGCTGCTATAAGGTGTCCTCAAAGCCTTCTTGTCTCCAGGCTGAATAGCCCTAATTATTTAAGCCTGTCCTCATATGGAATGTGCTCCAGTCCTGTGATCATCTTTGTGGACGTCTTCTATAGTTAGCTGAGAAGCACCATCTCCTTCATATACTTTCTTATGTTCTGCTTCCCTGGATGACTCAATCATCAGTTCTAAGACCAAGGCACTTGGAGACCAACAATATGAGGCCTGATGTTTAGATTCTCCACTATACATTGATATTCATGAGCCCAAGTAAAGTACCTGATCTTCTCACTGCATAGAAAAGTTTAGGTACTATTAATAAGAGTCACAAAACATAAAGATGAATGAGTCACTGTTTAAGTGACCATCAGTACTTACAAAATTCATAGCCCTTAAAAAAAGCAAACAAAAATACCCAAACAAACAAAAAACCAAAACACACACATATGTAGGATAATTTTCCTCTCCAGGTACATCTCTTGCCAAGAGTGACATCTGGGAACTCTGTTCTGTGTCTACATCAAGTAAATAACAATATTTTTGCAAAAGGGTGGAGGAACCATGACATATCCCATCCTGCTGATATTGTTATTCTGTATATACACATGTACAGATTTTTTCCTGATGTAGGTGGGATACCGAGATTCAAACTTTTATTCTACTTTCCTGGATTTAAACCAAAAATTACTTTTTCAGGAGATTGCTCTAAAACTTGGATTAAAGGAGAACCTGGACTCAAACACTTCTTGGTTCTTCTGTTGCAGGTGTTGCCTATGCAAACACGGCACAGGTACTCAGTAGCCCTGCACAGCAATCCAGAGAGGTAAGCATGTCTCCCGTTTTGAGTCAGTCCAGCTTTTTAGCTTTCCAGGCTGTAAATCCAAAGATTAGCACAAAACAATCCTCTAAGTGTAAAGCAGAATAGCCTGCTCTCATAGTCCCTGAAATTTTCCTCAAGACACTAACAGAAAGGCCAGCTGGTGATCTGAAATGTCATGAGTTCAATGAACTGTATACTTCAGGAATTTACTTCACTAAAATGGATGGTTTTCTGCCCCTCATGCTGAGCATTTCAGAAAGGAAAATGTTAGTAGTCTTGTCTCACCAGTTTTGTAACAAAACTGCTTGGTTTATCAACCCTTAACCTTTCAATGAGCTTCAAAAATATATCTCCCATGTTTTCTTTCCAATAATAAATCTGACAGTAATAAATTGGGCTTGTTTGCTTTCCAGAATCTTTTAAATCACAGTCCTAATAAAAAAAAATTAGTTGAGGTAAGGAAATAATATTCACAGAATGAAGTGAGTCTCATTTTAAAATTAAGTAACCATAGTCAGTATTCCCTTTCTAAATGTAATAGAAGTCTATATGCCACAATGGGGGACTAAAATATTCATAGATACATAATTTCTCAAGAAGACTTAATAACTTCTTTGTTTAGAACAGCTCTTTGAAAATCATGCAGCATAAAAGAGAATAATAATGAACCTTTTACTCCGTCTTTATTTCTAACCTTCAGGTACAGAGGCTTGGTGCTGTATTCAGTTGTCAGCAAGGTTCGTAAAGTTGTGCTAATGCATAGTCTCATGGTGTTAAGAATATGACCCTCAGCTCTTCCACTACACATTTTTCTGAATAACCCTTAAACTCCCTTCTCATATCTGGCTCCCAGCCTTTACGCTGAATTTCTTATTTCAGTTTGGGGCCATCTCCCTGTTAATTCCAGATCCTTCAAGACACAAAATCTTCAGCTACTGTGGGTGGAAGACAAACCCATGTTTTCCCCTCAGAGTTACCATGCAGCTGCACCTGTCTGCCCCAATAAGTACCTCAAGCCTGACAATAGTACCTCTCCCCATCAGACCTGTGAAGCTGAAGGTGAAGCTGAATGTCTGAAAATGAACAGTTTTAACCATTTGTGAAGGTATAAAGTCATGTAAGACCTGGCATCTCGGCAGTCTGACAATTGTTTTCAGCCACTCACATCCTGTGTTGCAGTCCAGTCAAAGAAAAGCAAACAAAAAACTTCAAAAAGCCTTTCCTCCTCCTCCTCTACCACATCCTTTTATTTTTTTTTCTGTGAGAAAAGGAAGACTTCACATCTTTGAGGATTTAACCTGTGAACATAGATGATCACAAATCAAGTTGCACTTGTAGCATCTGTGACTTTCAGCATCCTTACCATACATTAGTAGTGTCAGCCACCATAACCCCCAAGACTTTTACTCTCTTCTCTTTGTCCTCTCTAATCCCAAGCTATTGAACTGACCATTTGCCTCTACAAAAGCATTAAGATAAGAGATTTACACACAGTATTGGAGAGATTTTTGCCACTTCATATTCTGTTCAGAACTTAGTCCCAAATAGACCTTGTATCAGCTTTAGGATTAGTAACAATTAGAATCCTCACTATTCATTTTCTAAAACTTCCAATCTGTTTTATCAGTCTAAAGCTGTACTGTCTTTGCAAAGATCCATAAAGAACCTCCTAAATGATGCACCATAGCAGGTAAACAAAATCCACATGTTCCCTCTGTGTGGTAAAGACTTTTCAGCATAGCTATAAGACAGATCAAGTATGTTCCTTATGCTCTGTATGAATTTCCAGTAATACTCCATATGATTAAGGTTGTAACAACCATTCATAAATTATGAAGTATTTAATCTCAAAAGTATAGGCACTAGAAGTCTAATATCATTTCTATTCCCTGCTCATAATGATGCTTTCATTGCATCACTGTTTCCTAGTTTTATTTTTATTTTTAATAAGAAACATGTCACTTTCTGTAGCAAAGATATTGGCACAAAGTGAAAGAACGGTTCTGCTATTTATGGACCTAATCTTTACATGAACAATTTGAAGTATATGACATTTAACTTTTTATGCAAGAACTACCCCTATGACTACGAATAGCATATTCTATGACAAGGATCAAAATTTCAGATGAGCTGCTAATATCAATAAGATCACAGAAAAACATTGATTTACAATCTGAGAAAGTAGGGGATAAAATGCATATTGTTTCCAGAATGCTTCCCAGGGTATGGCCAAAGAGGAAAGTAATAGTGCAGGAGAAAGTAACCGACACTCCAGATACAGGGTGAATGCTACAGTATAATTGCTAGTGAGTCCTGTGAGAAATTGCTACATAGTTAAGGATTTTGTCTGAGAAGCTAACTGGCATTTTAATATATTTTTTGAAAATGATTTAAGCAAGAGAAATCAAAACAGTTTGCACATCTGAAAGAAAAAAAAAGAAATAGCTATAAATACCTCCTTTTTCTTTGTGATTATTGCCTCTCTACAGTTTAAAAAGTGAAATGAAGTATTTCTAATCAACTCTCTTGTTTCATATGCATCAACAGATGCAAAAGATCATTAGGCACCCCAAAATGATGAGGAAGTCTAGATCACATTAGAAAGTTCATGCATGTGATGTATTGCTATTTCCTTGATGTTATTTGCCACAGCCATGACTAATCCAAGAGTTACTTAAGTTTGCACATCATTGTTTCCATTTTCCATCCATGAATGCAACCAGCATGTATGGTAAATTACACATTAATTGTTTAGGGTACATGCCAAGAAGTGGTCACAGAAAGATATAAAGTACCCTTTGCTCTAATTTGTACTTACACTGTCTGAAAGTGTTTTCCTGCATTGCATTGATTATAACATCTTTAATTTACTCATTCAGTTACATCAACTCATCTAGTAACATCAAGCACAAGCACGAGAATTAATGCCTTAATATTTCATAAAAACGTGGTTAATTAGTTAATTTCTCTTTTTGGTTTCATCTTTTTGTGCAGCCTGTGAGCAATGCTCCCTGGGAACCGTGCTTACTGCTACTCAGCACCAGCAGAGTGACAGTGGATAGTGAAATGGTTTTAGTGTGTATATAAGGTAGATAGACCAAGTTCTGAAGTGAGTATCCTCTAATCACATGGAGCAATACACGTGGACTAACCATTTAAGCACCATAAGGGATATGACTACATAAAGCTGCCACTCTTACATGAAACTGACTACATCCTTATTCATTAAACTGCTTCGTGATGCTTGCCTGTCACAGGATAAACCAAGAGCCCCAAACTTTGGTTATTGAATTCACCTGCCACTCCACCTCAAGCAAAAATTACTGACAGTGCATGTCAATGATGCTGGTCAGAAATGAAAACCTTTTCCTTCCTTAGCTGTGTGAACACAGCTCAATCACTTCACAAAATATTAAGTGTGCAAAGTTGTTTCAGCAGAGCAGCTAAGAGCTGCAGTGAGGTCCATAAACCAGGAATACCCAAGAGTGTTCTAAGACTCACTGTTAGTGTGCATTATCACACTTCTTTACAGACTGCTGAATTCACTAAGAGTATGCTGCCTCTCTAAAACAGCTGCCTTACTAGTCCTCTGGTTTTCTTCGTAATATGTTTTCACTTCCTTATTCAGGCACTGTGTAAATATGAGATCTCCGTTAAAGCCATCATAAACAACATTTTTAGCCTGATCCCCTTAATGGGCTCTGCATTCATGTAAAGGACTGTTAGGTGGTAGTGGTTTCTCAGGAAAAACAATTAAAAAAAAAAAAAAGGTTGGTCTAATGATGCTACAATCCAGCACTAAGAAATGCTGGTGAAGTTTTCTCCAAGAGTTCAACATTTTAAAAAACTCAAACTACAACAAAGAGCATTTCTGTGTTTATGCATGTGGCTGTATTTGTACGCAACTGTGGTAGTAGTAGGAAATATTCTAAAGCACTGAAATATACATATCCAGCATGCATAAATTAATGTTATAGAGTTTTTGTATGCATGCCAGGAATGGTACAAGCAGGAAGATGACAGTAACATGTTTTATTTGATTAGTATTGGCATAAAAACATCACATTACCATTTGTTCCCTTTATGAAATTCAAGACTTAAATGGAAATCTTCTGTCTAACATAATATATTTACATCCAAGGAAAGTAAATGTGGAAGTTAGACTAAAATAACAGTTACAATAACAATTATAAGAAAATACCTTTTACATTGTAATGTCATTTGTGGTAAGAATATTTGCAGTGAAGTATTCCAAAAAACAAAACATGCTGTCTGATGAAAAGTATGATCTTAATCTCATCTGTTCATGCAAGATGGTTAAAAAGCTATACTTGAGAGAGGAATATATTAAAAAAAAATTATTCTATTCTATGTATATCATTATGACATTCAGATACACATTCAATGATTTTAAACACAACTAATATTTTATACACAATTTTTATTTAATACAATACAGAATACTAAATGCAACATAGGATAAATTCATTCAAGTATGTTTACAAGAATCGATTGCAATTTCCTGTTTAATTTGTACTACAGGGTTTGGAGGTTGTCATTCATATTTGACTGGGGAAATTTTTTCCTTGTGCCCTAAAACATATATCCTTCAGGGATTATAATGTATACTAATAAAAATGAAAATTCTAGGGGGAAATATGAACAAGTTCCAACAACCAAAATAAATATTAGTTTGAATCAGGATACACTATTTTTCTTCCTTTTCTCTCCCATTTTAGAACACTGATAAGCAGACTTGTGAAACAGGCTTTTCCTCTGAAAAACTACCTTAATAACACATTAATATTCAGAGCTCTGACATCTGGTATTCAGTAGTTTATATACCTGCTTCCCTTTCAAAAGCAAGACATAGGCCCTTCCTATCCTGTATAACACCTTGACACCACAATAACCTCCCTTCACTCATATGCCATCACTTCCCATGCCCACTGAAGTTGGTTTACTGACACTTCTCTCCTATGCAGTAGGTATCCTGTCGATCTGGCTACTCAGCTTTCCAAAGGCTGCAAAACTCACCCACCAGACTGAGAAAAACTGGCATCCAATACATTCATCGTTCTTCAGATAATTCTGTTTGTCATGCATATAGTATTGTTTTCATGCAAGTGCAGCCTTATCAAGAGAGCTCAAGAAGTTCAGTAGAAAATTCCTCCTCTTCTTTGACATACAAAAGGATAAATAATAATTCTTAATACTTAAAAAAGTGTAGCTCAAAAAACAGTGGGATTTAACCACACATTTTGTACCTCTATATTGCTGTTAATGAGAATTAGCTTGGACAAAAAGAGAGGCTTGTATTTTTAGCCAATTAACATCTGACATAACACAGTAGAAATTCAATTGGTGGCCTTAAATTGTAGTAAAGGAGGTGCTTTTGGCATCAACATCCCTGACAGAGGCCTCAAACCAAAGTTAATTTTTAAACACTGTTGAATCAGATGCTGATACATAACACAGACCATGTCAGACATTGATTTTATTATTTTAATCAAGTTACTAGCCTGACAAAAAGGCTTAGTTAGGAAATGAGGCTCATGGTTTAGAAATTCTTTTGGTTACAGTGTATCTTAAATTCTTTTCTGTTTTACTTGCGAATACATACAGAACCTAGTATCAACAAATTCTACAGAATAGAAAATTAATTTTCCCCAGAAAAGCTTACAAGTGACAGGAAACACTTGAAGTATTGACCTATATTATTCAGTCAAATAAGACACCTTAAAAGTAATGACACATCAGATACTAATATACACAGAATTATTCTAAAATAGTGCTGTCAGCTAAGGTGGGAAGGTGGGGGGGCGGTCAGAGAGGGGAGGGAACAGAAGGGTGAGAACACCAAAACCCCAAGCATTTGCATTTTAAGAGAGTAATTCATTTAGAGGATACTATAAATAGTCCAAAATTCATTACACACAGGCCTTACATATTAAGAAAAACACCATGCAAACTATCCAAAATATCAGGTTCAGATACAATCTCTGATTTATATATTATAGCTCAATGACAGTTAATGGAATTATTTTTTCTGGGATTAGAGACAGTATTTATATTAGAAATTCAATACCTTCTATTTTCTAATTATAAAAATGGTGAGATCAAGTCCCTTTAGGTTGATGTCTCTTAGAACCTAAATTTTGTCACTGAAGAGTTTTCAGGTGGCTTGAATGATAATGTTTTGTTAAGCTCTCAATTGTTTTTACCCTTACATATTAGAGCAAAACCAAAACAATATAAAGGTTTCCAAGGAGTTACAGGCATAACAAACATTTGGTAGCTCGCTAGCCTGTTTTCCACTTTCTTCAGCATTTCCTTTCCTTTTAAGGGTAATCAATAAAGTATCTTCAGCTGGAATACTATTGCTCTGAAACAGTAGTCTTAAAACATTGAACATTTATGATAAAACTACTTGCATGTCACAATATCATATCTGAAAATGCAATTTTCAAGAGCTCTCAGCTTGTTTTCTCAACACAGAAAAACAACTTCTACCCACTTGTATTCCTATCCACATTTGAAGAGATACACAACCTATCCAGAACTCAGATCTACGATTATGTTGAAGCATCACACAGTGCCATTTTATACCAGCAGTTAAGGTCATGTGTTTACACTTAAATACTAAATTAGAAGTCCCATCCCCATCAGGGAAGGGTGTTGGCCTGAGAGAGTGTTACACGGGGAGTGAGTGAAGTCTAGAAGCAAACACACTGTTAGTTTGAGTGCATAAGGCTTTTTAGCGCAGTTTTTTATTTTTAATAACATAAAGGACTGTACTAGATGGGGAAGTCATTGTCACAGCTTTAGATTTATAGCCACCTCAGTTTATTATGCTGTGAGACCACTGTGGAAATGGTCATTGGTCAAATAAACTGGTCAGTGCTCAGTTTATTTGAACTGAGCAGCACTTCTCAGTGAGATATACATCACAGAAATATCATCCTTACTTCATTCTGCTGGTCTCTCAAGGGAGAAGTCATTCTCAGAAAGAGTTCAGAATTATTTCCTTAGCAGCTTATGCTCAAGGCATAGTCATAAGACTTGATGAGTACATTTAAAACAAAACTATGGATGTTGTAATTGCTAAATCATTGCAGATATAATCCCCTATAATATGTGGCTTTCAATACTCAAAGTCACATCCTGACTTAGAAGCTAGTAGTGTTTTGTTATGACCTTTATAAAGCCCTGCACTTCGTAAGAATCAGAAACTTCTTTATCCAGAAGCTAAGGAATATATAGAGACTGAGTAAAACAGGTCAAACTCTCACACTGAATTTCCTCACTACCCATTTAGTCAAAATGCCTTTGTGGGACACTTAGCAAATTTGGAACTGAGTATCCTTGAAAGTCAACTGGATGCTTTTACTGTAGTATTATTTCTCTGCTATAGCAGGTTACAGATACAAGAAACAACACCAGAATAATAATTCAGCGCAAAACAGAGCAACAGAGGAAGTACGTGAAAGAAAAATTGAAGTCACCATTCAGTAGACTTCACTAGAAAAAAATCATATATTCAAATATAGTTTCTAAATGCTTATGGAGAACACAAACTCTCTGGGGCAGGACAAGCAAGAAAGGTGAAAGCTTAGTCAGGAATATGCATTGCATCTTATAGACACAGAATACTTAAACAGGCTACAAAATTTACTTCTGCAAATTACATATGCTTTCAATTGCTAATCAAAATAAAAGCACCTAAGAATATATGCTGGTGAGGTTATGCATGCAGGCTACAGAAAAAAGTATTTTGCCTCAACCCTTGCAGTGCTAACTGCTGCCTATATGATCTGCTGATCATCTATGAAAATAGTGCCAAGAACAATGACAGAGTATATGTGCAGCTTGATGTGTAGCTAGACTATTGAAACAAATAATTCCCCTTTCCTTTAAAGTAGGGACAGTTCTGAAAAGCTCTGCAACCTAGATGGATGGTGCATTGTTTTGAAAACAATGAGCAAATGAACTACACATTCAGTTTATCACAGGCCTGACTAAAGAAAATCTCTGTATCACCTGGGCTGTCCTCAACCCTAGGCACTAGACAGCTCAAGAACGTGATAACAGAATGCAAGAGAAGTGGTTCTTGCACAACAAACAGGGAAGAGGCCCACAGTTGTCGATGTTTCCATTGCCATTTTCAGTATTTGAATATTTTGAGATCAAAGGTCTGCCTCCAAGACTTCTGAAATGATAAGTTTCACTTCCATTAAACTCCGAAAAAATGGGGTAGTAATAGTTCCACTAAATTACGTTACCCAAAAGTGCAGTGAAAGCAGACATCAAAACACTGAAAGAAAATTTTATAAGAACGACTTTTACTAGTAATTTTCAACATTTGGAATTTGTTTCCTTAAAGACATAATTTCATTTTACAGACTATTGCATACAGTAGTAAACATCTATATACTGCCCTTAAGCCAATTCCTTCCTTGCCAATCCTGTTAAACTGTTCAAGGAAATATGCAATATAAGCAAGATATATTAAGTTTTAACTTGCCAGGCAAAGCCCTTGCTCACAGGTATAGATGTGTAGTTTGAAATGAAGAAACAGGATTGTCTCAGCACTACTCCTTATCTCATGCAGCCAGAGCTACAGTTAAGATGATTTTGGAAGTATTTTTTTCTAAAAAAAAAAAAAAATAACTTTGTGGATTACTGTAGGTTTGATTTTTTTTTTTCTTTTTATTGAGGTGTTCTGAGAACTCCAACACCACAATATTACTCAGGTTTGCATATAAGCCACACAAGGCGTTTTCTTTAAATAGTTCGTTATTTGAGGGGACAAAACTGAGGCTGGGTAATGCTTGAGCACCAGCTTCTGTTAAAGTCAGTAACTGCAGGTGTCAGTGTGGTACTGACAGCGGCAGCTGCTGGTTTCTCTATAAGAAGCCACAAACGAGGCAAAGCAGAGCAGGCCAAAGACAAAAGCTGACCAAAGCTTTAATTCTACCTTTACGTGCCTCTTGTAATAACAGAAGTTCTCAAAAATACATAGAAGTGCTAGGAGCATTAGTAGTCTAGTAGCCTAGAAAGTGCAGCCCAACAGCCAGGGTAGGTTGCTCTTCCCCACTAGTCAGCACTTGCAAGGAGACAGAGGAGTTGGAGACAGATCCTTCTTGATATGAACGCTGGTTGAAACACGTTAGGTTTCCTAGAGAGGTTATGGAATCTCCATCTTTGGAGATACCCAAACCAGACAACTGAGAAGCATGATCTGATGAGATGTGTGTTGGACAAAATGACCGTCAGAAGCTCCTTCCAACCTAAACTATGATTCTGTGCAATATACTAGCAGAAAGCATGGAGTCACATCAATGGGAATGGTGAAGTAAATAATTGGCTAGTAAAGGGAAATCCAAGAGGAAGCAAATATGGTTGATTTGGAACATATAGACATATTATCAAAGATTATCCTGGGCAAGAAAACATAATGTGAAACTAAGAGAAAGAATGAGCATCAAAACAAGTATGGAATTAACAAAATGCTCAAAGAGTATTTATTGAATAGAAGCATAGTTAACACTGTTATAGAGGCCAATATAGTGAAAATAAAGTAGCCAATGACAGTGGAAATATAGAGTTCAAAACTGTCTGCTGTCAGAGCCTGCTTTTACACTTCTGTAGTGTTGCTGAAATAAGTTATTTTGTTTATAACCAGCCCATGACCAAGGAATGCTGCAAGTTTGCCCTTTTACTGCTAAAAATTTATAATATGTTCATTACCATCTTTCCTTTAAATTTATGATTTTCCATACCATGACATAAAGTAGTGAAGACCCACTTATTTATTGCCTGCTGGCAACAGAAGCTGAATACCTGGAGAACATGATCCTGGACTAGCCCTTAGTTCAGGAGTGAAATTTTGCTTCCTCAACTGCCAAGTGTGAGCCCAACTACCCAAAATATATGCAAGTTGAATGGCTGCAGGTTAGCTCTTTTGTACAAAGAGAAATAATTATTAGGAAGCTGTGTTACAAATTTGGGAAGAAAAATTAAATAAAATAGTCCATTCATAACTGCAATGTCTGTTGTCTATACACAACACAATATTCAGTCTTTTAAGTATTTAAGTTACGTAACTTGAATCTTCTCATTTTGTGGACACGTCAAATTGTGGTTATAACTGTGCAGCAGAACTGCAAATGTACTTCCTTTACAATTTACTCTAGGTTTTCAACAGTGTTATCAGAAAATTTAAGTCTGTCTGGCCTTCTGACCGTATCTACTTCTGCAAACGTTTTTACTAGGATTATGCAATCAATCCAATTATAATTACATTGAAGAATAATAACACACGACAACTTCAATGCCAAAAACATTTTGAAAGCATCCATAACAAATTTCTAGACACAATCCAACTGATTTCCTGTCTTTGAAATAGGATTTTCTTCTTTTCTGAAGGTGAAAAACCTATTTCTATTTCCAAGGTTCAAAACTGAGTTAGATGGCGTTTTAACGTAATTTGTTTTCTTAGTATAATTAAAACAATAACTATCTTTCAATAAATGTATTAATAATGCCAAATGTGAAATTTATTAACATCTTAATGTCCAATTATATTCTTCAAGCCACAATTTTTCTCCTTCTAAAGCATCTCTGAGGAGAACATATTCAATTTCATTTTAAAGTGCCCTGAGGGCAGGCATAAGTACTGGGGATCCTATTGACAAAAGCAGAACCTTTCTGTACAGCTGGTTATTTTGAGATCCTGTTTGTTAAATGACTTCAGTCCTACCATATTGATTACTTGTTAATAATAGTCTTCTTTTGGCCTCCACCCCACACCCATCTTTCTGAAATCAGGTTATCATCAACCAACCATTTGCCTACATAAACAGTTATCCATACAGAAGATCAGGCTGTGTTTTGGATTTGTGCTGGAAAACAGCGTTGATAACATGGTGATCTTTTTGTTAATGCTGAGCAGTGCTTACACAGTCAAGGCCTTTTCTGCTTCTACAGCCCTTCCAGTGAGGAGGTTGGACATACACAAGAAGTTGGGAGAGGCAGCCAGGACAGCTGATCTCCACTGACCAAATAGATATTCCACACCATATGCAGCAGGCTCAGCATATAAAACTGAGGGAGGAGGAGGGGGAAATGTTGAGAGTGATGGCATTTGTCCTCACAAGTCACCATTACATATGATGGAGCCTGGCTTTCCTGGGAAACCTGCCTGATCGTGGGAAGTGATGAATGAATTCCTTGTTTGGCTTTGCTTACATGTGTTGCTTTTGCTTTATGCTTTGTGATTTGCAATAAGCATTCTGGTTTTTGCAGCACTAGACTTGGCATGGCCTACTAAAATCCTTGAAATAAAAATACATACAACTTTTCCACAAAAAGAAAAAACAAAATCAACCAAACTTAGGCAAGAACTTCAAAACCCAAAAGACAAGTAGGAAGAACTTTGATTTTCTGAAATCTTATGTTGCCCAGGCACGATTTTTATGTTGGAAACAGACAGCATAACAATATTGTCTACATGGAGAAGTCATTCTTTTATGCAGAACACACTGAAATTTTTGCCAAGTTCATTCTCATAATCATTCTAGGAAAACTTGTTCTATTGAATGTGCTGGTTCTGCTAATACTGACTTTTTACTGATTTCTCTCTTCTAATAAC
Organism: Dendrocincla fuliginosa; assembly: GCA_035047845.1. NCBI lineage: Eukaryota > Metazoa > Chordata > Aves > Passeriformes > Dendrocolaptidae > Dendrocincla > Dendrocincla fuliginosa. Next base: position 35,637,114 of record JAWWMO010000138.1, on the reverse strand, counting down.
TAGAAGTTTCATTATTTGTAACTACTATTAACACTAAAATCCTCTTTAAAGCTACCAAGAGATCATGTCTACTGGCAAATTACTCTGATTCTCAAAGCACTTTATAAAAAAATTTGCATCAATTTTTGATCCACTTACATTGAAATGCTTTATGATTTGTTTTGCAGTCCACAAACTCCTGTAATAAATATGAATGGGATCACTAGGATCTTTGGACATCACAACAGGGCAGTTCCGTGATGTATCAGTAAGCTGATTTTAAAAATGTGGCAAAATAACAACAAAGAAAAATATCTATACTCTCTTTTATGGAATATTAGTGAAAAGAAAAAATTATTTCTCCAGCAATTTCCAAAATCTGTGCTGACTTTAAAGTGACCAAAGAATATTAAGCATAAAAGTGAGTGAAACTCCGGAGTGCCTTTGGATATCTTCTTCCTAGTTCAGCACTTCTGTGCTGCTCTGAATGATTCAAAATACTCCAAGGAGCTGAGAATGCTAAGAAACTCCTTTTCAATTTTAAATATTTCTGATCATTTTATAAATTATGAAATAGAGACAGTACATTTCAGTCTTCTTAGGTTACTTGCAGTATGTTGATTTTTTTCATTTCATTAATATAGAAATCTAATTTCCATTATATTGGAAATTTTTATTCTGAGCCATTAACTCTGTTTTGGTAGTCTGCACACTTCCACATTTATTTTGCTATATGCAGATCAAGCATCCTCTCTCTTTTTTCTCTCCCTCCTAGTTACATGCCATACGACTATAGCTCATCATCTTTGTTTGATGAGATACAGAGGCTGCAATCACCAACAAGGTTCTTACTGTTCTCACTGTTAGTCACTCTGCAACTATGGAGAAATACCTTTCATAAGCACAAGAACTGGTCAGACTGTTATGGGGTAATCTATTACTAATTTTTTACCTTCTTCTGAAAGTCGGGAGAGGCAGTGAATCAGAGTAACAGAAAGTTTTCACTTTGCCTTACTTCAACATTTATATGACACACTCCTACATTTCACAAAATTATGTAGTATCTGTATAATGCTGTTGGATCACAGGAGTCTCTTCTACAGGACAAACCTGCAATGTGCTGGTTCATCTGATGTATCCCACAGGTACCAAAGGGCAGACTATAGTGAAATGTGAAAGCAATTCTGCAAGAAATATTACCATTAGGAAACAATGGGGCATTCTCCATGGTACCATGAAGTGTCGTGGGAACTCTTTTAGCACAAGCTAATCTCTGAATGACAAAAAATTCCAATTTCTTAGTAGGTCATAGAGCTATTATTTTTTTTACCTGGTTCCACACAAAATCTTTTTACTTTCATTTCTAAGAGGATAAAAATAGCAAATTTATTATTTTTCTTACAGAAAAGTGTATTTCCAAGCTCTTAACCATTTGTTGAAAAATCTCTTGAAGGCAATAAGGCTTTTGAGTAAATGTATACTCTGGGACTATGATTTATTTTAATAAATAAAAGGGGGAGGTCTTCTTTGTATGAGTTTCAATGATACTGAATGCAGGCAGCAACATTCACTTCAAATCATTCCGCTATTCAAAGATATTTAGGGACTTCAGCCTGAGTGCATTCACACACCAAGCCCATTACAATTGAAGACTTTCTACAATATTTATAATTTTACCCAGGGCCTTCCTAATTGTGTATTTTAAAAATAAATGTTTCTCTTAACTAGCAACACACTTTTGAGTACCATATTAAAATCACATCCAGTTCATGTCTATTTACAACCTACTCCAATTCATCTTTCTAATTTTTAACAGCTGCTATAATACATTGTGTGTTATATCATGTTTCCAATCTCTACTCTTTTCAGCTGTAGATTTGGGCGTTGTCATCAGTATTTTACTTTTTAATTCAACTGCACGATTTCACTGAGTTTTTCAGTGTGCACCCTCCACTTTACTTCTGAAAACAAAAGGTATAAAATGGATTTTAGGAAGGGATTAAAGTATTTAGTCTTTCAGACAGTGCTAAAGGTAATTTATCACCTTAACTCATGTGAAACTCACCTACCTATAAATCTCTCACCCTGTCCCAAAGCACTAATAGTGACAGGAGGCAAAATTAAAAACCACCCAAACTACAACAGAACATTTGATATCAAACTATATGTGATGTAATGTCAAATATCTCATGTACTATGTTATGCCCACCAGCAACTAACTTAACTAAACCAGCACTAAAATCCTGAGGCTTTTCCACACAGAACCTAGCTCACCAGACAGACTACAAAACCCATTTTCTTCAAAATCCTATACAAACTGCAATACTATTGAGAGGAGTGCTGTCTTTTTTTGGACAAAATATAAAATTTTTACTATCTAGATAGCAGAATAGATAATAAAAATTCATGTTGTGGTTTACTGGTTTGACTGTGCTTATCTTACATGCTTGTTATCTTCTCAAAGTTTTCTGTTTGAAATTCCTTTTAGGAGTTATTGTGCAATTATTCTTGCAGGAACTATACTGCTTCACAGTTTTTTTGATTATAAAAAGCCATACTGAAACTAATTTTGTACAATCGGTAGTGAATATTCAGCAGAGGTCTTTGCTTAACAACATTATTTCCTCTCCTGCCAAGGAATTTGTTCTCTTTGTGCCTATTCAACAGTAGTTAATGGAGGTAGAACTGATGGAGAAATTCTGAAAAATAGGCTCCTTAGCTGGAATCAAAGCATTTAAAAAAACTGGATTATGTTCTAATTTAAAGTAGAAAATAGATCACTCACAAGATGCAAGCAGGAAAAGTTTCATCTTAATTTTCAATTCATTGTTTGTTCCAAATCACCAATTTGTACAATAGTATAATAAAAATTTTAAAATTTTAATATGCAACAGCTTGATCCTTTCAAAGAAGATACATTTTAATTATTCTAACTTACAAAAATCTAGATTTTTCCAAGCAAAAGAATAAAAATACTAGGGCTTGTTCTGTTTGGGGGTGGGCAGGGCATGGAGGGGAACAAACCAAACACATTTCAGTGTCTTCAAGTGTCTTCAAGGTTTTGCAAATTTTTTCTTTCCTTCATGCATTTAACCTGTTCTGCAGATGCTGTGGTAAAGAAATAACGTTAGGACAGAATCAAGCAGTGTCTTGGGAAGTGAGTGAAAGGAAAAATACAGTGGAAATGTCAGACATTTCCAGGGTGATCAAGTGACACGAGAAACCGTTTTTGAAAGCAAAAGCTACAGTAAGGTTAATTGTGCAAGACTGAAGCATCACACATCACTGTAGCTTGGCTTTTATTGTTTGTGGGCAGAACTACCTCAGTTTCTGGCAAGTATCTCTGCTCTAATCTCTTTCTAAATGCCCTCTGCTTGTCCCAAAGTAACAGGACGTTCTCACAACTGTAGCTTCTACCTCAATCTGATCCATAAGTGCCTTAGGACAAAATTGATTAAATACACCAAACTTTCTGAGTCATCCTGGACATGTTTAGAAATCAACAAAGGAAAAGACAGTGCACAGCCTTGGCTGTTGAATTTACATAATGGTACAAATGGCTTGTGAAAAAGAAATATTTATTTAAGAAAAGTTGCTGAAAGGTAAAAAAAAAAGTAAAGAACTGTAACACTCACATAACATCAGCTTCCAACGTGTGTTGAAAACTGTATTTCTAACTTAAACATGAGTCAACTCCTTCTACAAACACAAGGAATTTTTCCTCTCGAGGTTATCTCTACTTCTTTATTGCACGCTGCTCTTAAAGCAGTGAATGCAACTCAACCATACATTTCAAACCCCCATGATTAAGAAGCTGGATTATGCACTGACAAGTTACAAACATACAGCTGTAGTATTCACAGACTGGAAAATATGTGCTGAACACAGGACTTTTACTGAAGCAATACTGACTCCACAACTTCTTGAGGTCCCTTCCAGCCTTGTTTTTCTGTTGTTAAATATAGTCATGCAGGACATACATAATTTGACAAAACTTTCTTACAAAACTCATTGTGGCTTTTGTTTGAGGCTGTAGGTGCTGAAAGTGTTCAAGGAAGGGATGTGCAAATTCTCATATGTGTGCAGGATAGGCTTGCTCCATATCAAGTCTGCAGCAACAAGATCCAGACTTGGATCTATGCCCAGGGGGCTGCAAGGGCTCCCTGGGGGCATCAAGCCAGATGATGCACAGCCACAGCCACAGCCAGACCCCATCCCACCACCCCAGCCAAGAGCAGGACAGCTGTGGGGCTGTCCCTTTCCTGTGTATCAGACACATCCCTGGAGACAAGGATGAGCTGAGGCCAGGGCAAACCATCAGCTTGTGGGGCGCGGAGCTGGAGACCGGCACTGCAGTGGCATTGCTTGGACGGGACCTGATGGCCCTGAGGAGCTGAAATTGGGGGTTGGGAGAAGATGAGCATGGGCAGGGATGGCCAAGGCTGTTGGTGCCCTTAGGGACATGAAAACCACCACTAAAGCAAGTAGAACTACATGGTAACCTAGTTTTGATAATGCATTTATAATTACACATTATAAATTTAATATATAAAAATATAAATATATAATTATATATTATTATATTATTATATATAATATATTACATATTATTATATATTATTATATTATTATATATAATATATA